>JAXIUT010000048.1:5635793-5690266 GCA_035586675.1 Eurytoma californica
AATTTATACTAGAATTTTTTTTTACGAAATAACTAAATTAATATTATAATAAGACAATATTTCAATATTTTAAATAAAATTAAGAGAAATACAATACGTACTTGTGGTATTATAAGAGAAATTACCAAAAATACAACTACTATCCGTTTGATTTGCTTCTTTAAAAAATCATCGCAAGGCCATAATCCTAAAAATCTTAAAAAAGAATAATTTGTTTTATAATAACGACTGTGAAATATATCCATTTCTTCGTGTATATTGTGATCATAGAAGTATCTATCTTTCTATCTTTTTCTTCGAATTCTTTTTAGAAGAGGTTTAGCCGACCGTTGAATAAAAATTTATAAATGTGCTATCCAGCTATGTCACATAACGATTTTCTCGGGCTATTTCAATATTTTATTAAAAGCTTTCCTTAATAATTTATCAATTTCCGCAGTAATACTCATATCTTTTTTTTATATCGTAATACGTCGTAAATATAATAAAAATGAATATGTACCAATTTAAATAATATAATTAAATTTTTATTTAAAATCACTGTAAGAAAGCCAAGTGCGTTGCTAATTAATTAATTTTATTATTCTTTCAATTATTCAAAAAAATTTATTTGTAAAAAAATTAAAATTTGGAATGTTTTCCACGCCACGGGCTCTCAAGTTCAGCTTAAGCGCTTTGACCTCACTCCCCTTTATTTACATTATTATTATATTTATTAAACCCCATCTCCCTATCCCCTCCACTCCGCATTCGCTCAGGTTTTATGCGCCTGTAAGGCGGGGAAAACCTGTGGCCAAACCTCGAAGAGATAAATGCTTATTAGGAAAACCCGCCCGGACGTGGTCGATGCATAATTGAAACTGCTCAAATTTGATATCCAGGTCACATAAGGCTTGGGCACCGAATTTGTCAGTTTCGCATCTCCCAATCACTTGGTTGTGTGTGGAGCATGTATTAAACCTTATTACGATTCTGTAAAGTGAGGTTAGGGTTTCATAACCTTTTTTACTTACTCGAGTTCTGCATGCACGCACTATATCTTAATATATCTGAAACCATGTGAGGTCCTTACGTTTTCCCCATGGCCCCATTACATCCTTACTTTGGTTGCGTGTTATACAATACCCTTACCAGGGCCTGAGCTTGAGGTTAATAGGTAATTTAATTCTTGCCGAATGTTTTGAATATCGGCATTTTCATTAGTTTTTCGAGTAATATCTACCAATGCCATTGGTTAATGAGCTTACGTTCTGCAAGAATTAAATTCAGTCGAGTGTACCGTGTGAGACCCTCCTCTTTACCTGCTTACGTTAATTTCTAGTCGGTTAACCGCGCCGATAGCTGCTATGTACTTCCCTGACCGCCCAAGATGCGGCCTCGTTAAGTCGCTACTCCGCCAAAGTGTCGGACCGTTTAATTTATTTGTACAATAATGATACAATAAATTTCGAAAGTTTTATAAAATATTAAAAGACGTATCTCGTACCTAAAAATAATAAGGGACAAATGATCTATTTAAATAAAGATAGCAATAAACCATTTATCAAAAAATAGATCTAGAATATTAAAAATCACTTCTGCCGATTAATTTTAACGAAATTAGATGAACAGAAGTTATAATTGTTGACTACTTAGAATTGACGAATCTGTCAACAGTCTTCAAATTCAATTGTATCAATAAAGGTATGCAGCGTACGTAAGATACTTCCAGTTTACTTCGAAAGAAACAGTACAGAATATTTATAAGCTATGGTTTCTGGAGTGCTTAAACACGTAAATGTTGATCCAGCGCATTCGCTATAGAACTATCATAAAATTTGTTTTAAGTAATCATCTACTTAACGTCACGTTTATTTAATAATTTCTATTTAATGAAGTACGGAGTCTACAATGTCCACATATGTAAATGACAAATTGACAAGTCACTGTCTTGCTCTGCAGTGCCCATAGGTCCAGTAGTGGCAGCAGTAAGCCTGGAAGTAGCTATAGTAACTATAGTAAATGTACATTTTCTTTTTTCTGTGCAGTCTATCTGCCTGGCTACCTACAGTAGCTACAGTGCCTATATACGCAGCTACTTCTATTGGCTATTGCACTCTAAAATTGGACTAGCCCAGCGCCACTGAGCTAGGGGCAACTAGTAGTGCGACTAGCAAGCTGAGCAAGCCGAGCCAGCAAATATGTATTATCTGGACTGATGAGTTAATTGAGTGTTGCTCGAACACAATTAGGGGCCTGCTTTTAGGAGTCTGGAAATTGAAACTGACTACTAACTGTACTATAACTGCTTGTTTCAAGAAATTTTAAGTTAGAAAGTGAGCACTTGAGAAAAACGGCACTCGGCAGCGATGTGAACGGGGCCAAAGCTGCCAACGGGCAAGGCAACGCAGCGCAACGGGAAATCGCGAATAGGGGATACGAGCTACGAGCTACTCAACTACTGTACGAGCTATACGTCTGGCTACGTTGACTGCATGCCTTTATTGAGGTAAATTACTCAGACTCGCCAACGACGCCAACGTTGCAGTGCGCGCGGTGGCCGGCGGTGGGTGCTAACACTGCTAGCGTGCATACGTGTATACTGTATAGTAGTTACGTGTATGGTCAATGGTGTTGACTGTTGAGAGTGTTGAGTGTTGACGTTGAGTCATTTGAGGGCAAGGGCGCCACACTGCCACTGTGCTAGGGACGCCAGGGTGTAACTGTAACTATTACTCGAGTGGCAATTGGCAGGCTAGCTGATCGGCGTTCGCGTATATAGGTAGTGCTTGTCAGGTGCTGTACTGCTACCCGACTCCCAAAGGCCCGAGGCTCAGAGCCGCTCAGTGGCCACACTCCTCGAGGCTCGAGAACGGCTCAACGGCAACGGCAAGCAAAAAGCAATCGCAGTGAGGGCAAAACTGCGAGAAGCCTCGCGCGCGACGCACGTCCCTATCGAGAAGGACGAAAGTAGAAACGACCAGACGAAGACATTATTGCCGTCAAGTGGCCAGGTCGACAGCTAGCCACCACCCGGCAGATTGCTTCCAGATTTCAGCTACAATAACAGTATAACAGTTGACCACTGAAGTCGAGCTTAAGTATGGCGAGGCTCGTTAATATGTGGCAAGGTTATCATCCAGCCGCGTTGCAGGCAAAACAAATGCCATTAATCATCGACGAGAATCTTGCGGTGAGTCTTGACCGTTAAACTCGGCATGCAGCAGTTACTTAATAACCCGTTTCACGCCCTGTGCTTCTCCTTGTCCCTTACGTAAGGCTCTTTTCCTTGCAATTTTCCGCCTTCGTCGCGAACTTAACCTTAAATTAAGGCTTCACGAAATCACAACTCGTGATAATCGCTTTTTACTTAGCCCGTGATCCAAGCTCGTTTATGAGAATAGCCAATTAGGAGAGAGATTGCAGTGGCTGCGAAAAAACAGAGAGAACACAAGAATGCACTGTTGTCTTTCCCTCTTTCTCTCTCCCTCCCTCTCTTTCTCCCTTTGCAATCAAATTCACTCTTCAACTTCAAATTCAACTACTGCATGCATCCCTTTCACCAATTCTTCAATATAGGGCTGCCTGCAC
This sequence comes from Eurytoma californica, assembly GCA_035586675.1. Classification (NCBI taxonomy): domain Eukaryota; kingdom Metazoa; phylum Arthropoda; class Insecta; order Hymenoptera; family Eurytomidae; genus Eurytoma; species Eurytoma californica. Next base: position 5,639,364 of record JAXIUT010000048.1, read on the forward strand.
CAGTGAATACCATTATACAATAAGTTCTATAAATTAAATGTACGTTCAATAATGTTGAATTGGAATACGTTCATATTCCGTGCTCCTGTAAATGAACGTAAGTTTTAAGTTCAGAATTGATATTCAAAATGCACGTTTATTCACTGGCTTACAATAGTGACAATGTTCATTTACTGGATTTTCAGGGGTTTTTTTATAATTTATTGTTTTCTAAATTAATTACACTATGTAAATTTAAAAACATATTGAAAACATTAAGTTTAATTATTTAAAATTCTATCGTAGAAGATTTGAAACAATAACATATTTTTTTAATTTTAAAATAAAATAATATAAATGTTAATATCCCTAATCGTTCATTCACTGGTGCAGTCACACATATGGTAACTTCTTTTTTTTATCCACTCAGAAAGTCAAGAGATGTGCCTACCGACTTTCCTTCATTTATTTTAAGGGAATTTTTTCTATTTCATTTTTGTTCTTTTATTCAAATTTATAACATTTTTAATTGAATATTTCAACATTATTTACTGATTGTAATAAAAATTCAGATGGTCATGGATATTACTGGATTAAAAGCTCTACGTGAAAGTCCATTACTCAAAGGAAAACAAGTAGATGAGTTTGCAAAAAAATTGAATCTTCTAACAATGGAAGAAAAGAAAGCATCTTTTGAAGTTGCTTGCAAGGATATGTTAAGCATATTAGATCAAACTGTTCCATGCATTGGCTGTAGAAGAAGGTTTGTTTATACTAAATTTTAAAGTAATATTATATTTTATTTACAAAGAAATGTTTTATTCAGCTCTTTTTTTTTATCTAGTGTCGAAAGATTGTTTTATGATTTAAGTAATCTTAATAGTCACCCAGCATTAGATCCTATAATAATAACATCAGATGGTATGTTGACAATAAAAGAACAAGTTCTTCAATCTCCTCAAAGATTATGTACACTTTTCCAAGGACACAGGTACTATTTTCAATGTTTTTCTTTCATATATTATATATTTGTTAATAAAACATAAAATCTTTTAGCTCGAGATTAAGTGATTTAGTAGATGAACAACCTCGAAACAAAAAATCACGCAGATGTACTATGCATTCATTAGAAGTGCAACGTATGAGACCTCCTTCAAATGCATGGAAAGAAATTTGGGATTGTATGGAGCATGACTGTTTAAAAGAAATAACTTTTATAGATGCTGATACTTTAGATGCTACTTTGGATACCTATTTGCGAAAGCACAAGTTTGTATATTTTACACTTTAGCTTTTATAATTAAATATTGTTATTAACAGTATATATTTGCATATTATTGTAGATTTTGTTCAGAATGCCGAACCAAAGTATTATTGGCTTCATCGCTTCTAACAACTGAAAGTGATCCCACGAAAGAAAAGGGTTATGTAAGTTCTTTATATGCCGATATAAAACGTTGTACAGGTGGTCACGTTCATCTACCAATTGACATTGACTATATTAGTTCAATTATTGGAAGGGCTCAGCCAGAACTGATGGGAAGGTAATCACCTTGTTTTATGAAATTATCAGTGTGTATTTTAATTTGGTTTCCATACAACCTTCAGAACCCAGTGTAGTACTCTCAGCGGCACTTAAATCGATAACATCCATACCACTAGTCTTATGACTTATTGATCAATAATGATACTTAGATGTTACTCGAGAACCAATCCGTAAACTTAGACAAATGGATCTAGCGGATGCTACCGATTCAAGTGCCACGCAGAGTACCATGTGTGCCTATATCCAGTTATAATCACTCCATCTAGTTTTTGCAAGGCATTAAACAATTGTTTTTTTTTTAACAGTTAACTTCTTTTTTCTTTACTGTTTACTTGTCCTCTCCAATAAATAAGTCATTTAATTTTTATATATCAATAAAAGCTTCCACATCTCACACATGGCCCAGCTTAGTATCTTAATTTGCTCAGAGTTATGTCTGTGAAATAGGGAAAAGTTAGGATCTAATTGAATAGTAAATTTTATTTAGAAAAATTGGTGCCACAGTGGTTCATGCTTATTGAAATGTTCACAATTTAATGTCCTTTCACTTACATTTTCAACATTGCTAAAATTCTTTGAACATGGAACGCGAGCGTCTTTCCCTCTTTTAATTCCGCGAAGGTGTCAACGACAAAATTTAATAAATTGTTTAATTTAATAAATTTTTATATTTTATTCTTAGAGAACGGCACGCTAAAACTTTAGAAATTGCTCAAGAAGAAGTTCTTACTTGCCTTGGTATTTGTGTTGCCGAACGTTTAAATAGAGTGTACCGGCGACTTAAGGAAGAAGAAATTATAGTAAAAGTGTTAGCTGCAGTAGCTGTAGATACATTATCTAGAAATTTTCAAGTAAGAATTAAATTAACGTAATATTTTACTATATCGTTTTATGTTTGAAATTTTTGAATAAATTTTTTTGCAGATAACAGTCGAATATAAACAGGGGATAACACAATTAGAAGTTCTTTATAAAGAATTTGAAAGGGAAGAGATAGCAAAGATGCAACGGCGTGAAAAATTGCGGCTTAAAAGAAAAAAGAAAAAAGAACGTCGTTCTGTAGCTGAAGAAAAAGAACACAAATGTGAAGGAAAAAATAATGAATGTGAAGTAAGTTTCAAAATATGTTATTAATTTTTTATCAGTACTAGTTTTACACACACACACACACACACACACACACACACACACACACACACACACACACACACACAATAATGTTTAATATATTCAATATGCTCTATCATTTCCAGTGTTCTCAAGAAAAGATCATAGAAGAAAACCAAAATGCCATTGTGATAGCTTTACAGACAGAGACCAAACAAACTACACTGCATGATTGTCATAAGGTAAAATATTATTTCTTTACTAGATAAAAAACAAAAAAATAAAATAAAAAAAATAATACAAAAAAAAAAAAATAATAATAATTTAGAATATAGATATAAATAATAATAATTTAGAATGCTTCTTTAATATAATTTGAATAATTGTAGATTATAGATCCAAAAAATAAAGGACCACTAATGTGTAGTTGTCCAGACTGTACAAAAAATGCAAATAAGTTTAGCCAAGTACAAAATAAATTTCAATCTGCATCTTTATCTGATAATAAGGAAAAAAAGAATAAAAAGAAAAATGTTCAAACCAAATCTGTAAATGGTTCTTCAAAAAAAAATAGTAAACGAGATAAAGGAATGAAAACTACTCCGAAGCACAAGGAAGAAGAAAAATCTATTTCAGTAAAGAAAAGCGAAAATAGTGATGCGAATATAAGTGAATGGCAAGAAGATAATTCATGTAAAGATTCTTCTGAACATTTAATGAATGTTCTTTTGGATACAAATAAAGGATATACTATGTGGATAGAAGTCAAAAAGCGTCTTAATACCAAATCTGTAAATAGAAGTGCTCGATCTTCTAGTGAACATTCATCGCAAGATTATGGCTACTCTTCAGAGCATAATGTGAGTAGTTCTTCTTTACCAAGTACACCTGAAGGTTCTGAAGTAGCTTGCAGCGATGGTTGTTGCAACTATGAACGTGATTGTCCTGATACAAGAACTGCAGATAAACTTATTCAAGCTGATTCGAGCCTGTGTATACTAAGAGAACATGGTGGAGGCCTAACTTTATCACAAATGTTAGAGGTGAGTTACCTTCAAATATTAAAACTAAAACTAGCTATCAAAGGTCTTAGCAAGGTAAATTTCCAGATACAAATAATAATTACAGTAATATATTGGAATTATTCAGCTTTTAACTATCTTTCTCTTACAAGTATTTAACATATTCTGGACTTTTCCTTTATAATGTTATATAATTTGGAAAAAACAAATAAAAAAGTGTTACACATTTTTAAGTCAATTATGAAATACATTTTTTATAATAAAATTACTTTATTTGTCAATATAAAAGTAGTAACCAATTTTGAAATCTTAACTTATATTCAAGTAACATTTTTAATTTAAATAAGGGTACAAATACATATCTACCCTCTTTACGGTAGAGTTATAGTTATAGTACAGCAGACTACAGGGCAATGTGAACCTATGAAGTATAGTGGCCTTATAAAATATGTTTCATTTGCTATGAAAAGTATTTCGTACAAATTTCATTTGAAATGTTTCATTCAAAAATACATTATTTTGAATGCAACTTGCACAAAATAATTTTCATAGCAAATGAAACGTATTTAACAAAGTGGCCCATTAGTGGTCCCTGTAAGATCACATTGCTTTGTGGCCCACTAAGTCTTTCTCTCCACTATTTATTAATGATGTTTATCTATATTTATCTTTTTTTTTTAGGATTCATGTTTATCCGAAGATGAAGAAAATCGCAGTTATATTCCTGCAGAAGAAGTATTAGAATTTAAATCACGGATGTGTCAAGTCACTGAAAAACGTCAAGAACTTCGCCAAATGCTTAAAAAGCGATTTGCCTTGTTATGCAGTCATCACAAGCCCTTCACCATTCCTCGCTGATAATTTCCGTTAGTTACTGTTAAATAAAGTGTTCTTTCTTTTCTACTTCGATTTTACTATGAACAAAGAAACTAAAAATTATGTAAATTAAAAATATTCTTTTGAATGTAATTATTAATCCTCACAGTTCACAAATTGTATACAAGACTATATTTTATATAATTATCGGATACTGACAATGTATTTGATAAATATGTATTGTGAAGTGATTATAGATATGTGCATGTGTGTATGTGTGTGTGTGCGCGCGGCTCGTGCGTGTGTATGTGTGTGTGCTTGTGTGCACATATTTGAAATTTAGTTGTAACAAGCAGTAGTGCATTGTTTCAACCTTCACATAGCACAAGTCTTCCAGTATTAGAATTTATACTCTATGCTACATATTTAAAAAATAACGTTCACATAGTAATTATAAAATACGTGTACATGTTTAATAATGAATTTTATATTGAAACACTTTACCGCATTTGTATGGGTAAGATTTGGTTTTCAGCCCGATTCCAGAAAACTATTTTTTATAAGATTTATCGTCAGAAAGTTTTTTTGGAATCAATACTAATGTAAACTTGATATTTAATAACTTAATTGAAAAGAAGAAAAACAAATTGTTTACGATATATTTCCTGTTGAACATTTCTATTATATAAAAAAAACAAGTGGACTGTGGGGGCAACCTGTTTAAAAATAAAAATATATTTTTAAAAATCATTGGCGTTTGTCAGGCAGTATTCTGCCCGTGATATAAGTAAAATTTATAATAGTACACAAAGATATGTTGTGATTGTAAGAAAAAATACAATTTATCTTTATCAAAGATTTAATATAAAATAAATGTTGCATTCCAATACAATTATTTTTTACATTTTTACCATTTAACAGTATATAATTCAATGCTTTGCTTTGCTTTTCTTTGCTTTGCTTTATTCAATAAAATTTTGTATAAAAAATGTGTGTGTGTGTGTGTATCATTATAATTATGTGTAAAAAAATATATTTACATTTTAAATAACTTTTATTTATTTGCCAAATAAATTTTTTTTTATGATATTGCTATTGTCAATATAAAACCAAAAGGTTGAGTCCATTCAATTAATAAAGACTATTTACCAAATGGTGATAAAGTCAGTATTTAAACAACAATAATTTTATATAAACAAAATGAATAAAAAACAAAGTAATTATATAATATTATTGATTCAAGTATTCCGTTAAACAGAGAGATGCATTTGTCCCACCAAACCCAAATGCATTCTTTAATGCAGTTCGCCTTGAATTAACTGACCATTTTTTTTTAGTAAGAGGAGCAAATAGTAAATTTGTTTTTCCATCAATATTATGTAAATTAATTGTTGGAGGAATAAGTCCTTCTTTTAATGCAAGAATTGTAAAAGCTGCTTCCAGATTTCCAGCTGCTCCCAATAAATGTCCATGTGCTCCTTTTGTACTTGACACTGTTACATTTTTGCTGTGTTCACCAAATAATGACTCAACAGCCTGCAATTCTACTCTATCTCCAAGAGGTGTTGAAGTTGCGTGAGCATTGACATAAGTTATTTCGCTAGTGTCAGTAGCAGCATCTTTTAAAGCCCTATCCATAGCAAGTAAAGCTCCAACTCCATCTTCACTTGGTGCAGTCAAATGTACTGCATCACCTGAGAGGCCATATCCCAAAATTTCTGCATATATGTGAGCATTTCTTTCTAGAGCATGGCTTAATTCCTCTAATACTAAAATAGCAGATCCTTCTCCCATGACAAAACCATCCCTAAGTGTATCGAATGGTCTTGATGACTCCTGTGGCAAGTTATTTCTTGATGTACTCAATGCTCGAAGTCGACAAAATGCTGCTATTGCTAAAGGACTAATGCATGCTTCTGCTCCTCCACAAAGCATAACATTAGATTCACCACCACGAACAAATCGAAAAGCATCACCTAGAAAGAAATTAATTTAGAAGTACTATTAACAATTAATTACTGAGCTGAAATTGAATTTAAATTAAAAAACTAAACTTTACCAATTGCATGAGCACCAGTTGCACAAGCAGTTGAGACAGAATGATTTGGTCCTCGAAATCCATACTTAATACTAATCTGACCAGCAGCCATGTTTGGAAGAATTCGAGGAACAAAATAAGGACTTATTTTAGTATAACCTCTTTTTAAAAATTCATATGTGGAGCAGACGTCACCTAAATCAATCATTCCTATTCCTACAGCAACACCAGTATCTCGTTTATCTTGTTCGTCTTTTGGTTTCCAATTAGCATCTGTAAGAGCTTCTTCAGCTGCAATTAATGCATAAGCAGTCGCAGGACTCATTGTTCGTAATTCACTCGTTGTAAATTTTATTTTTAAATCTAATTCATGCGAAGCATTACCTTTTGGAACTAATGCAGCTGAAGAAAGTTGCAGATAAAGAAAGATAATAAATTAAAAGTTTAATTTTGGTAATGGTATAATAAAAGAAAAAGTAAGAGCAAAAAAGCCATACCGATTCTGCAAGGAAGTTTTTCGTAATCCGAGCCGTCGAGTTTGACTATGCCGCACTTGCCATCGAGAAGTTCGTTCCATGAGTGTCGAGTGCCTACTCCTAAAGGTGATACAATTCCTATACCAGTTACGACGACGCGCCGTCGACGGGCAGTCGTTGATGAATTGTTCGTCGACGAGCGCGAGGAACGACGGCCAAGCTGCAGGCAGTTCAGCAAGCCTCGTCTCGACATCCCTGCAGCGGCTGTTGCCTTGCCCAATTGCCACTTGCCTGCTATCAATTGTTACGCTTTTGCTGGCACCGCTGCCGGCCGCTGCCGGCCGCAGCTCCGCCAACAGTGATAGTAGCACCTTATACTAAATTCTTTCATTCCCATTTTTCTTCTTTTTCCCCTTAAAATTAGCCAAAATAGCTGATAAATTATAAATAGTACTTTTCTGCCCTTGTAATGTTGCAAAAATTGCCAATTGAGGAATGTGCATAATTATGAGCTCAACAAATATCAACAAGTATAAAGACGTGATGCATGTATATCGGTGGATTTTTGGATCGCAATTATCGTCAACAATATTGGAAAGTTCCGAGTATTATTAAATAAAGGTACGTAACGGTCCGCCGATGAGGTAGAGCTCGTCTTATACTAAAGGGTCACTTATAGTAAGTTATATACTACTCAGGAGTCAGGCCTGTGAATTCGAGAGCGCTCAGCGCGAAAGGCAAAATGGCGGCACGTGTTTGACCTGTCCGTCCGGTACTCCGCGGCTTAGAGCATCTCCGCGGCGAGTAATTCTCCGGCGAGTTCTCCCGCGAGTCCTTCAGGACTGCAGCGATAACAACAGCACTAGGCAGCAGCTGTATAGTGCATTTGAACCGCAGTAGCGGATTGCGGCCTTGCGGGTGCTACTGTGCAGTGTGTCGCACTGTCGCCGCACCTTTGGCCTGCGCGAGCAATAGCCCAATAGCGCTAGCGGCCAGCCCAACTGGGACAAGTCAGACAAGTGGGACTGGCTCTTGGTGGACTCGCTGGACGCTGCTGCGGAAAGTCTCACCAGCGCAGTCTTCGAGAGTAAGCTACAGCGAGGAAAAAATAGAAAGAAAATAAGCAATCGAGGAAGGGCGACTGTCGTGCATTCGTGCCCATACGCAGGCGGCAGGCGTCGCAGGCGTGCGGTGACCAGTCAAGTGACTAGTGAGCACTGGACAGCGGATTAGCGAAACACGCTGACGTCGCCGACAGTCCAACACACTGCTGTGTGCATACTCAAAGTCTCGAACTCTCTTCCAAGCAACCTTTTATACCTACTTCTCTCTCGCTCTCTCTCTCTCTCTCTCTCTCTCTCTCTCTTTCTCTGTCTTCGTCCAACGGCAGCCATCAGCGACGACAGCGGCTAGCAGCGACGGAAAGTCTGAATGTGCGGGATTTCGTACTGATTTCGTCTGCAGAGTGCAGTCTCCACTAGTGCGGGGGTTCTGGAACTCTTCGGAGACAAAGGGAAACCCAGTTCCAATACGCGAGACTAGAGGCGATGATCATGGGTAATGGGTGAGGCGTCGTCATTGGGCAGCGCGCGTGTGACTCCCTAGCTTGAGTGTGCTGTGATTTGTGAGGCTGGGAGACGATTAGCACGCCGACGACGAGTGTGTATTGCCTGGTCTCATCCGGTTTTCATGCATCTGCTTCAAAAAAAGAAAAGGCAGAGTTTTGAAGATGGCAGTGAATCCAAGAGATATGGACGGCTTCATGTCGCTTCTCTCTACCACCGATATAAAGAAGAAACTGCAAGTTGGTGTGCAACTGCTCAACTTCCTGGCTGATCCTTACAAGAGTATCGAATGCCAAGACATTGGGCTCTTCATCGATAACATTGTCCCCTGGCTCAATAGCAGCAATCCTAAGGTGAGAATTTAAATGTCTAGTTTTTTTAGGCTGGGACTATTCCTACAAAAAACTACTTTGCTTTTTCGGAACAGCAACTTTAAACACTCGGTTCTTTTTACAACACATATTAATTACTATACGCTTCAATCACGGTCAAAACATACAATTTTTTTTAAATTTCTCAAAATAAAAGAGGTATTTCTTTTATCTATAATATTTTTATTACAAGTACATTTTATCATTTTATATCCATCTGAATTTTGCTGTCAATTAAATATGTGAAACTTTTCTATTCAAAAGCAAAAGTTATAAAAGTATAGTACAGCTATAGTAGTCAATTACAATTTTTGTTACTTACATTATAAAAACCTGTTACTATGTGTATTGATCAAATAAGGTTAAATAAACTTTCACACCATGTACGTCAGTGTTACTTGTAGGTAGTATTTCAGAACTTGTATTCTTGATATATCTCGGAAAGCTCCATAATTATTCAATGTTTATTTCTAATATTAAATTCTTATTATTAAGTATAAAATTGCTAATTCTTAAAAGAAAGTATATTTATTATTTTTCTATAGTACTTATTTCAGATCTGATTCTATTATATCTAATTTTTCTTTTTTTTTTATTTTTTTTATATATACACTCCAGTGTTATTATAAAAAAATTAGATAACAATTTGTTAAGACTTTTCTTGTGTTCAGTATTTTCAGATGTATGTTGTAGGAAGCATACACTGTAATACTCCATGTTGTGTTTGACCGTTCTCTGCTATACTTAGCAGAAAGATGTTTTTTTTATCATTCTTGCTACCTTTAGTCATTTCGTTTTTTCTTCGTATTATCATTCTTGACTACTAGTTTTGTATAATTTTAATACGTTATAATATTAAGATTATTATAATATTTGTTACTTGTCAAAGTCTATAATAAAGAAAAAATCATTTTATAACAACATAATGAAGGCATGATTGCTAAAAAAGGTGAAAATGTGTGCACAATGAGTGGTGGAATCATCCCACGTTGGTCTCGAATGATTCCTCCTCCTTCTCTTTTTTTTTCTTTTTCTTCTTCGCTGACTTGGACATGTAGGTACATGTTGGTATCAATTGGTACTTTCTCGAACGATTCCTTCGTTTGGTTGTCCTTGTCAGAGTAGTCGCCGAATTCGTGAGTTGACTAAACCCAGCGGACGCATGCCCCGTTCAGCACTGGCATTTATTTTCTTTTACATTCCGTGCCCTTTAAATGAAATGTTGGTAGTTAAGTGAGAGGGAGAGAGAATACTGCGTTTACGCATAAATACGATCGTCGCGCAAGAAAAAGTTGTTTTTGTAAGAAATGAATGAAAAAGATCTCTTCCCTGGATTTAAAATGAAATCGCATTCGATAATTTTGGAAAAATGATTATTTTGAAAGACACAAATTTGTTGTCAGTGCGACAGAAATGAAGCAAGTCAATATTTAAGTAAAGGTCGTCGAGGTACTTTCGCTCCCAGATGAAGATGCAGATGAATGTAAGCAAGCCGGTCAGCTGAGCAAGAAACTTTATTTCTCTCCTACACGTGTGAGAGGTGAAGCGGGACAGATAGCTTGTAGCGCGTAAGAACTTTCTGTTCGCCGACGTCACTCACGAGGCTTTGCGTCGGAACGGTATGACAAGTAAGGCCAGATATCGCGACTCGCACACCCACGTAACGCGTAATGCGTTCGATCTCGCAGCAGTGCAGAGACATTATGCTCTCTGTTTCTCCAGGCATTCGTTCAACTACTTTAAGCTTTCTTCCTCGCGTATGTAGAATGAAAATATTTATTCTTCGTTATTAAAAAGCTTTTTGCATGGAAACTAATCAAGGCAGCAATAGTTTAACTAAATTCGGATGAAAATTAATAAAATCGAGATATTCGACTACATGCAGTCTGGCACGGAGTTGTCATTTACAGTGACAGGACTGTCTTATATATGACTTCCGCACTATTGATGTTTAATTTTGGATAATTATAACAGGTACAATTTCAAATCAGGATTGTTTATTTTAAAAAAATCGATGAGACTTGCCCCCGAGGTGCTCCGAGGCTACTACGATACCAAACTCTCGAGCTACCTTAAATATTCTTTATTAGAAAAACAAAATCCGTTGTTTTTCTATTATTTCCCCTCGAAAGACTTGAGCAGCGTGACTACCTAAAACTAAAACGTACCTAATAGGGATAAACAAGAAGCAGGAAGAAAGAACCATGCTATTTCATTCTTTTCTGATTGTAAGGTAATTTCTGGTGCGAAGAGTCGATGTGTGGCGAACCCTCCGATGTTTACGTTCTAAATGAAAAAAGAGACAAATTCAATGCTTTACTATTTACAAGTTTTTAAAATGAACGATTAGTTTACACAGTTAGCTTTCGTTTAAGCTCGGAAACCTGCATTTTACCGAGAATTTTATTTCTTCATCATTGGAGAACTGAAATTCATGCACTAATAAATGAATACATACAGTAGCTATAACAAAATAACGAATAAAGAAAGAAAAGAGCGTTGCCCTAAATGAAATTATAAATATTCTTAATTATTCTATTTCAGGTCGTCCAGAATGGTCTAGATGCACTTACGTACTTGGCGGATCGAATGGGTCACGATTTTAAACCGTACATTTCCACAATCATCCAACCGACGATAGACAGGTTAGGTGAGTATTGTTTTTCTTTAAAAGAGAAAAATCTTAAAATGACTTCCGAAATATTAACCAAATTTAACCATATTTTATTCATGAACAATTAATAAATATAATTCTACCGCAGGTGACAATAAAGATACAACAAGAGAAAAGGCCCAACTTTTAATTCTGAAAATAATGGAAAAAGGCAGCATGTCACCACAGCATTTACTAGATAAATTGCAACCGGCGTTTGGTCACAAAAATGCGAAATTAAGAGAGGAAGCGTTGATACTTCTCACGACAACATTAAATGAGTAAGTATACAAGTGCCTTTACTTTGACTATGCATAGTCCTGCTGGAAAAGAAGTAATGCATACTATAGCTAGAAATTAGCCAATTTTTTACGATATGCTAAATTTGTAGCTATAAATATAGCTATAAAATCGTTAAAACGACACGAATTCTGCCTATAATATAGCTATTTGTATGCTTAATAAAATATTATAAATTAGACAAAATTAAATATTCCTCTCACTAGGAGAGTACCAGACCTCCGGATCACGGATTGTTTTAAAACGTTGAACGCGTTTATTATACCAAAATATGAAGAAACACAAACTATTAGGGTCTAACACTCAAAATTATTGAACCAGGAGGTCCCTAAAAAATAACCTGATAATGTTAATTATTAAGTTTTTATATAGTTTTCGATACTCATATTTAAGAGTACATAACTTTTCAACGCATCTATATTTTTTAACGCACAGTCCCTCAAATTATCGGTCTTTTTCTCTTCTTTTGTTTCATTTTTAGTGTATTCTTTAGCTTTTACGGAAGCAGAGTTATCGTCAAATAATGCAATACGTCATTTTAAGGTAAAATAACTTTAGGGACCTCCTGTGTCAATAATTTTGAGCGTTATACCCTAATAGTTTGTCTTTCTTCATATTTTGGCATAAAAAACCGTGTTCAAAGTTTTAAAACAATCCGTGATCCGGAGGTTTGGTACTCTCCTAGTCAGTGTAAATAATAATAAATAATAATAATCAATTTTACAATAATTTTTTGACTATTTATTTAATCTTATTAAATTTAAATAATAATTGATCGAGATAAGTAATCGAAGTAGCTTACAATAAGAAAGCTTATCAGTGGACGTTTTTAGATTATGTTTTTGTTTACATAGCCTTCAGCAGCCGAGAATACTTTAAATATATTTTTAACTATAAATTAGCTAGTTTACAGCTAGAAAATAGCTAATTTTTAATTATAAAAGATGCTTTATTTTCCACCAGGGAGCCAAAGCCTGCTGAATATAATATAATACTTTTACTAAATTTTTTCTAAAAATAGGCATGGGGCAGACGAGATGGCTCTTTCTGGTGTGACTCCAAGTATTGTAAAGCTTTTGTCAGACCCAACAGAAAAAGTTCGAGAAACTGCAATGAATACTTTAACGGACATCTATAGGCATGTAGGCGACAGATTGCGGGTTGATTTACAAAGAAAGCACAATATCCCTCAAGCTAAGTAAGTATCCCTCGAGATTAATCAACTTTAATAGATTGCCATATTTCATTTAATAATTTAATAAGAAATTTGCTTGCCTTCTGTACACGGTGTTCAAAAAATGATTCCGGAAATTTTCAGAACGGATAGAGGGGCAAATTCTATGACTTTTTCCTTTTGGCATTTGTATTTGCGTGATACTTTTAACTTTTTAAATAAGTCCTTTTTCTTATGTATGGAAAAATTTAGTAATTCATTTTTAAACTTTTCCTGTAAAATATATGCATTTCTTCAGATTAGCGCAATTAATCGAAAAGTTCGATCAACTAAGAGCTGCTGGCGATATGTTACCTCAAGCGCGATCTGCCGATGGTGAGTTTACTGTGTTTTTTATTTTCCTATTTTTCCTTTTAATGTTTTTATTATCTTTGGCTACCTGGAAGAACCGGAAGAGTCTTTGTTTTTGAAAATTGACTTTACTGCTGCTTTAAAACATTTAGAGGTAATCTTTTTGTAATATAACACTTTCGGTGATGTATTTTATCAAACGTCGTTTCAGCTAAATCAAACCAGTTCAACATTGATGCAAACATTATTTTGATATAATTAAGGGATACTCCCCCCCCCTCTTTGTTAGTAAGTGATAAATATCGTCTAACTTTTCTGTGACAATTTAAGAACTTCAGTTTCTCTCGTTCTATTTTAATGTATTAATACAGATTTAGAAAGTATTTATTTGAATTTGAATTTCATTTTCCATAAGAATACGTATCAAAATATAGTTTTTAGCTTATTATTAAATTTTTAGAAAGATCATTTTTGAAATCTCTATAAAACGTCTACAAGTAACACAGTTTCCAGAAAAAAACCTAATTCATGTTACCAACAAAATCGGGCAACACGCGATATTCCCTTAACAATTCCCACCGTATAGATTTCATTATTGTGCAGTGCAGTAATAAAAAAGTATTTTTTTACATACCCTCGCCAAAACTGCTTACTTTTACCCCGGCGCGGAAACGAAAAAAGAGCCATTTTGGCGTGGGTATGTAAAAAAATCGTATATCCACTACGGAAAAAAAGAAAGAATGCCTCAAATCGCATATTTATCACCCTCGGCTTCGCCTCGGGTGATAATTTACATGCGGTTTGGAACCATTCTTTCTTTATTTCCCTAGTAGCATAATGTACTATAAAAGTATAAATATTTAGTTATAAAAGTATTTTATCGAACGCATGAAAAGTAGGAAACTGCACTTTCTCAAAATCTGAAAAGTAGATTTACTCGGTTCTTCCTAGCAGCTACAAGGATAATAATATATTTTACTAACCAGGAGAGCATCAGAAGCCCGGATTATGTATTTTATTTAACCTATAGAATATGTTTTTTTACGTATAAAAATGAAGGAAGCAAAAATATTAGACCGTATTGATAAAAAGTGGTTGGTCTAGCGGGTATAGTTTTTTGTTAATTTTGTTGAATTACGATTAAATTCACGTTTCAAATCTCCATGATTTATATATCCTTATCACATACTTGCTTTATTAGGTAATTTCACCAAAGTTTAAAAAAAGATCTGTAATTTATACCTTATTATGATACAAAATGTAAATTTGTTCCAAAGTTATTGATATTCAAAGACGAAGATTGAAAATACACTAGAATTGATGAGATAAAATGATAATAATGATCACAGCGGACTAGTTAAAAGATTTATTATCGACGGTTCGGCGGTATTATCCGCCTCATCAGGAACTGTAAGTGAATTTACAAATTTAATGTTGCAAATATTCGTTAGCATATCTTGCACACAAAAAAATATAAAAATAACGAATAATAAAGATGAATAAATTTGTAAATTCATTTGCAGTTTCTGAGATAATGCCACCGAAACGTCGATAAAAAATCGTTAAACGCGTTTTACCTCGTCCACTTTTTCACTGGGCATTAGATGCAACCTAATTAATTCTTCGTGTATTATATGAGTTAATGATAAATAAATTGTGGAGATTTGAAAAGTCATTTTTAATCGCTTAATTGTATCTGCTGGATCAAAGACTATTGATCGAAGAGTCTAAAATTTTGGCTTCCTTCATTTTTATATGCAAGAAAACCTATCCTCCCAATTTATAGTTAAAAATATTAGTTTCGATAAAATCCACTATCCGGAGTACTTGTGCTGTGTCCTAATAAGATACCTATCTACTTATGAGTCGTGCAATCATTGTGTATTAGAATTCCACACTGCCAGGTTCATAAATATCTGTATGACTATTATATGAAAGTATCGGATGTTGAAGTGTCCCGTTGATGGCGAGAAAAGCGAAAAGAGAATCTGAGCTGAGAGAATATCAGCTGCGGATTTGCGTAAAATAACAAAGGGGACAGGTTTGCGAGATAAGATCACGCCGTTTATATTTTAGCCGTTCAATTAAACTAATTGATTTAATACCGCTTGTTCTTCGCAATATTTTGATGTTATACTTGCGGGTGTGGGTGCGTGTGTGTCTGGGTGGGTGTGTGTCTTAGCTACTTGTGAGACATACAATCTAGACGCATAGCACATTAACAAGTCATCCCCGAATGAACAAAAGGAAGTTTGTAGACTAATTAGGTAATAGATCGATAATACGTAACCGATAAACAATAGCTGATAAATCTTCCTCTCTTCAAAGTTTTATGTCACTTGAGGTATCGCAATTTTAAGCACAAGTAAAACTCGTCTAAATTATTATAAGCTAAGTTTTAAAGAAATTTAAAGAAAATTGCTTTTTGAGAAAAGCACGCATTACTAATACGTTAAAATATTTAGCAAGAGTTGCGCTCTACCCTGCGGGAAAGCATAAGGCCTGTCGAGGCTGTCACAGCGCACTACACGAGCGCAAAATCGACGAAAAGTGAAAGGTCCTTGTAGATAGGTGTGTGCGACGCGTGTTTGTCCTGAAAGAGATGTATCTATCCCACGTTACTCTGCGTCAAAATTATCAAAATTTTTTTTTTATATTGTGCTTAGCAATTTTTAATATTAAAATAGTATTTGTTATAATTTTACAACGAAAAATTACTGTTTTTCTCGCTTGTCAAGACTGTCTTGAGACGATGTTCGCTTGGAAATAAAATATAAATTAAAAATTCGCGAAAAGGGTAGCAAATCTCTGAACCTTTCAGAGTCTTATTAATCATAACTACTTCTAAATGAGTGAATTTGCGGACTTAGTCACGAACTCTGAAAAATACGTCTAAAATACAGAAAAAACTAAATGTAAATAGGTGGTGTAGGTGTGCTTGGCACTGCATCTGAAAGAGTTAAAGAAAAAAATGTGAATTTTGAGTTGAAAGGAGGAAAAAATTGAGTGGATGACAATGCTCCTTTTCGAGAATTCATTTGTTTTTCACATGGATTGTTGATGCGAATGGTCATTCGGTATTGAAAATGATCGGATGCTCAGTGCAGCGTTTCTTACGTAATACTGAAATATCATAACTATTGCAAGATTAGATTACAACATTGTACTGCGCTTCTAGGCAGATCTGCTCGGGCCTTGTAGCAAAGAGAGGAAGAGAGTACGTCATTAAAGGAAGGAAGAAAATGAAAAATTTGTCTGCTTTATAAGGCATTAAGCATTGAGAAATGAATTGTAATTTCACGTGGTTGTATTACGTTAGTGGCGATAGCGA
Source organism: Eurytoma californica (assembly GCA_035586675.1). Lineage (NCBI taxonomy): Eukaryota > Metazoa > Arthropoda > Insecta > Hymenoptera > Eurytomidae > Eurytoma > Eurytoma californica. Next base: position 5,656,093 of record JAXIUT010000048.1, read on the forward strand.
GCCAGGAATATAAGAAACATCGATGCAGTACAGCGCATAACCTCCGAAGCTCCCCCTCTCCTTCAGCTGTTCAGGTTACTTACCGCGATGGGCCGCTGTATACGCTGCTGAAAAGACGCACCCGAACACGGTACACTTCATAGTAGAATCGCCGAGACTCGCTATCGGCTCTTCATAACGTATCCCTTATGCTTCTCTCTCTCTCTCTCAGTTTACAAAGACAAGTGTCACGATGAGTGGAAGCGTAAACGGAAATTGAAAATCCGCTTATATGTGAGTGTGTGCATCAGTCATCTGCAAAACGGCATGTGTGAGAGATATAACTATCTCGGTTAGCATACAAATATTCCTATGCCTTATGACACAGTTACATCAAAGTCCTCGGCAAACTCCTCGAGAAATCGGCATCGGCTACTATCGTATGCTTTTATTTACTTTACTTAGTGAATTGCACATTTTGTGTGATTTTCAATTGAATTTCTGAGAAAACTAACGCAACCAATCTACAGCGTTTTCATCGATTTTCAAATTAACCCTCACTTTTGTCATTTTTTTTTTTGGAAATTTATAAAAATAGAATAAAATAAGAATTTTTTATTTTTCCCCCACGGTTTGTTTATTTTAACACTTGTTTTCAGTTAATACTAGCAAGTTTTTTTAATAGAGCACCGGTCAAATAATCAAAATAATATTCTACGCAATTTCTTATTGTATAAGTGTCTCGCTTCGCTAGACCGCCCAGAAGCATTCTTTTCCCACACTTACAAACATTTTCTTTAATAACATTCTTTTAACTACTAGAAAATAATAAATTAGGTTTATAATAAATTTTCAGATTTTTTTTGTGATTTTTTTCAACTAATTTTTGAGCACGCTGTATTCGCTTCGCTCACTGATTTTTGAGTTTGATGATGATCGATCATAATTAATAAAAACAAAAGCAAACGGTCAACGGCGACTATTTCACAGATTCGAGATTTCGACTTGAAAAGTTAAGCTTCAAGTCGACCATATTGCAATGCATTTTAATATAAAGAAAGATTTGAAGAAAGATTTGAACAAGGATTCGAACCCGTGCTCTTTATTCGATCATGTTGCAATGAAAATTTAAATTTAAAGAGCGCGGGTCCACATTAAGGTGATGAAAAAGCCACGGTTAGACATCTAAATTGTCTTTGTTTTTTAAAAAGCAAAACATATTGCAAGTCATTCCATTCATTTGCGAAATTAAAAATTAAAAGCAAACAAGTTAATACTTGCTTTTTTTATGGAATCTTTAGATTTTGTGGAAGCCAAGTTATCATCGAATAATGAAATAAAAGATCTTATATAATGCTATTAAAATGGATTAGCTTAAAAATAAATTATTAATTAACAGCTGAGGTCGCTAAGGAGATTGAAAGTAAACTAAAGAAAATTAGAAGGAATAAACGAAGATGATAATGAGCAAGGAGCATCGGTGCGCACATCGCGGCCTCCTCAAATATCCAAGTGTCGATAAAACGCTTTGGGACGCGAGTAGCAGCTGGATCCTCCAGTGGGACAATATCGTTAAGCATCCAGGCGCCCGAGCCCGCGGCTGCCATTGCGACGTCCACAAGCCACCTTGGCTCTACCCTAACTTAGGTACGAGCAAACCAAAAGAGCCAACCAAAAGAAATCGGGAAAACATTAGTTGCATTTTCAATTTTTAACCTGGCAGTGTTGAAACACTCTCTCTCTCTCTTTAAATTAATTTATAATGTGGTAACCACATGGTAACCACGCGAGATCCATGTAAGCACCATATGGAAACCATGTGAGAATTTTGTGGCTTCCACATGATGGATACCATGTGGTCCTCACATGGTTGCCACATGGATATCATGTCTTTTCATATGATTGCGAAAGTGATTGGGGAATCACATGGAAACCACCCGAGAACCACATGATTTCTACATGAATTCTTTATAATTCTCATGTGGTTACCACATACATAATTCGCATACCGTTAAATTATTGCTAATTGGTGCAAGAATTAAAAATAATTTATAGGATGCGAGAATTATATCAAATTCATGTAGGAATCACGCGGTAACCACGTGGGTCTTACGTGGTTCTCGCGTGCTTTCCGTGTGGTAACCATGTGAAAATCATATGAGAACCATATAACTATCACATCGGTACCTCACAATACTCAAAATATAATTGTACTTAGCTATCCATGTGGCCTTTTCGTCTTTGCCTTGAAGAAAAGATAATTAATTCTTTTTTATTTCAGTCGGAAAGGAGTTGGACGAACCGGATAGAGCGGTGAGTGAAAGGACGAGCTTTAGCATAATTCTTTAGCATAATTCTTCAAAAGCTCGCAAAGCGAAAAATGAAAAAATTTATTTGAATGTACATTTAAAATAGTTAATAATTGTTGGCTTGTACGCAGATAAAATCAGCACCGGTCAAAAGAACACCCAGTCTGCTGCAGAAGAAGAGCCAATTTGGACCCGCGAAGGCTCCACCAGCACCGCAAGGTATTATCTTATTCTTCGCCATTCCCTTCTCGGTTCCCTTGCATTTAGCAGAAAATTGCGTATGCCGCGCATGATTTACATTTAAGATTACTAATTGTTAAAACGGAGAGTGTTAATTGTTAATACCGATAACAGATGCTATGCCCAGAAAGAATTTATCATTGACATTGACATTTATCAACTATATTTGCCCTATTTCGATATAATTCGACAACGAATTGAAATGTGCACACTTATACATAAAAAATGACGAATGGGTAGCTTGGTTTTTTTTTTTCTTTTTCTTTTTGCTTTTTCGATTTCACCATTTAGAGATTGGCCAATTCTACTGTGACGTGGCTTAAAAATATATATGTATAATGCATGCATGCATATGTCTACGTACATGCGGAACGTGCACTTAAATAATTAATCGTTAAGCTTGCTAACCGTTCACTTAACCGTTCACTTGCATGGCAGCTCAATCTGGTAATCCAACGACAATCACAAGGGCGCCCTCCATCAAACGAAATCCGTCTTTTAAGTCTGCGACATCAGGTAACTTTGTGGAAGCACTCAAGAGCACTCTTACACATGCCTTTTTTCTTTTTTACTGTTTTATCCTTTACTTTTTTCTTCTTACTCTATAACAATATAACATAACACAACGCAACACAAGGCAGCTTTTTCTTTTCTTTTTAATTCATCAAATATATTCTCAGGTCAAGCAGGTGCCGTCGATGAAGAAACTTTCTTGGCGGCATTTGAAGATGTGCCTTCAGTCAAGCTGTTTTCGAATAGAGATCTCGAAGAGCAAATGAAAGTAATTAAAGAGACTATCGGCGATGAGAAAAAAGACTGGAAACAAAGGGCGGATAGTGTGAGTATAGAATACTTACTAATAAAAAAGGTGAGAAAAAACATTTATTTTAAACAACATTTATTTTAAACAGATGAAAAAATTGCGAGGAATAATCATAGCTGGTGGAATGAATTTCGAAGCATTTTCCGCGTGTTTGAAGGATTTGCAGAGGCCCTTTGAAATAGCCTGTATGGATCTAAGATCGCAGGTGGTTCGAGAAGTCTGCATTACGGTCGCTTTTCTGAGTCAACAACTTAAGAGCAAGTTCGCCAGTTTTGGCGAAACTGTCTTGCCGACGTTACTGAACCTCATACAAAACAGTGCCAAGGTACTGCTATCTCCAAATTACCCATTTATCCATTTATACATTACGTTACTCGTACTCACTAATTCATTCATTTCATTTGACAGCTTATACCTAAAGTTTTCTCTTTTACTTTCAAAGGTCGTGGCAACAGCTGGTGCAGTGGCGGTGCGTTTCATTCTGCAAAATACTCACAGTAGTCGCTACGTTCCAATTATAGTTGCCTCCTTAAACAATAAAAGTAAAGATATACGCCGGGCAACGTGCGAGTATCTGCATCTGATTTTGCAGTCCTGGCAAACACCTATATTGCAGAAGCACGTCAACATACTTCAGGACGCAATTAAGAAGGGGATGGCAGACTCTGATTCTGAAGCAAGAGCTTTTGCAAGAAAGTAAGCGAATTAAAAAATTAAGAATTGTGTGATTAACTTAAATCTTTGTGTTTTTTTTTTATAGATCTTACTGGTCATTCAAAGAACATTTCCCTGACAATGCTGAAGCTCTTCTCAACAGTCTCGATGCAACTTATAAAAGAGCCCTAATGTCTTTTAGTAACAGTGGCAGCATAAATAGCTTAAATGCGGTGCCAAAAGCAACAAACGTTAGCCCAAGAGCTGCTAGGCCGACTATGAGTGCTGCAGGTTTGCATACTTTATTATATTAAGTTTTACATGCGTTATTGCATTAAGCTTTTCAAGTTCAATGCCACCATCGTCATCATCAGACACTCGGACATTCATACATTCAGACATTCAATTCAGACATTCATTATCTTAGACAAAGTTAGTGTGTACTGTAAAGTGACTAAGATAATTTTTTTTATTTTTTAATCTCGACATGAAAGAGAATAAAAAATTTATCATTTTTTCCATGCTGCGTTATGTGGTTTTATTCTATTATGCGTACGAAGGTAGCACAGAAAACTTGCATCATACCCAAGGCCAACTTCACGGTTCATTCAGACGCACTCCGTCCTTGCCACGATCTTATCGTCAATCTGGAATACCGATTCTTCAAAGACCTACTGATAATCACTGTAACTGTTGAAAATACTTGTTTGGATATTTTTCGCATTTTGTTAAACTCTGCATTTAAACACACCTAAACCTAATACTCGGAATTATTGACTCTCGCACGTTTATTAAAATCGCTCATAACTGCAAACACCGTTGATTTTATATAATTTAGAAATAGTTTACTACATTATCTAAAAAGACTTAGAAGCGAATTTACTCTCACATACTCCTTTCCATTGCAACAAACCTTTATCATTAATTATTAATTTTAATTATAGTAATTATAGTAGACTAAAAAAGGTGAAACAATTATTTTGTCAAGTCAACAATCATTTTAAAACTTCTCCTAATTTTATTTTACCAGTATTAATGTCATGTAATAATGGTTGAAAAATCATTTATAGCACATCACTTAATTGTAGTTTGCGTAATTTGATAATTCTCATTAATATCTTTTTCCCATGATTTAAAACAAGTTAAAAATAATAAAATAACATGTTTTAAGGTCGTGTATCTCCTGGAATAAGATCAACAAGTGCTATAGATTTACAAGCGGCTCAGCGAGCCAAAGCGAGAATGAAGTATGCATATATGAATCGACAAAAGGCTACACTTCGTAAGTATTTCTATATTTTCAGAAAGGAATAAGTAAACGTTGAATTATGTCTTCTTAATTTTTTCTCATTTTTCACTGCTGCAAGATAATGACCATCCGTGTCATCCAAGCAGACAAGGTATCACTGCAATCAATCATCCCTTTGTCTGATACATAATATCGAATTGATATTGAATAGTTTTAAATATGTAGTTTTCTAATAAAATAATTTTTATTTAATATATTCTCTTTTTAACTTAATAGCTCGACCAACTAAGTCGCCAGAGTCTAGTTCTATGGCAAGTCCTGAAAGAATGGCACGAACTAGATCTCGAGTTTCCGGAGTATCTCAATCTCAACGTAAGCTCCTTTAAAATGAAATTCATTATTTAAAATAACAAATTTATTGAATATTGCGAAATAATTAATTTGGAATTACAGCAAGTAGTAGATCTGGCTCACCTTCGTCAAGATTAAGTTATGCCACATACAATAGAGAAGGAGAGTCCCTTGTTCCAAGATCTAAAATGTTATCAGAACATGGTATGAGAAGTACAGGTAATAGTCGAGAACCTAGTCCACAAAGATTTGGCTTTGATAGGAGTAGTTTTGGAAGTAAAATGAGGTAAAGAAAGTTTCACTAAATTTTATATTCTGTAATTGGCATAAAATCAAACGAAAATTCAAGTAAAATGGTATGCATAACAGGAGTAGAAACTTACATATGTCACCAACCGATAGACCACCATCAAGACCAGTCATGGCCCAAAAAATGCTTCAACAGTCGCGTGAAGCAGAATCTGCTTTGGCCGATGCGCTCACTTTTGATAGTATCGATAATTATACTAGAACGCCGAAAGGAAAAGGTGATCATAGTGATGATAGTGAAACGAGCAGTATTTGTTCAGAGCGCAGTCACGATAGTTTTCGCAGGCCCAGTGATGTAAGTAATTCCCTTTTCCATGGTAATTAAATCCTTTGATATATTATCACTATTCAAATTACTAATCAAACGCAATCATTCAGTCTATTATATTATTGTTTATTTAAATTAAAATCTAAGGAAAAAAATTAAGCAAATCTCCTTTCAATCCTTTTAAAAATTAATAAAAATATTTTATTTGTGTATTATATTATTTTAATGTGTTGCTAACGTATGCCTGATTTCTTTTTTTAAATTTTTGTTGCTGCCTATTTATTTCGTTTGGACTAAATTGACATACCTGTCTTTAATGGTACATTGCATTCTGAACTTGTTGAACCTGATCAGTCGTTCTCATGGAGCGGCTCCCAACAAAGATTGTATCGAGATTTATGGGATCAGTCACTCCCAAAGGTTTGTCTAATTTATTTTTTAACATTCTATTCACTTTTCTTTAATACTTTTTGGTTTAAAAAATGTTTCTTTATTTGATTGTACAGTAACAGTTACCATTTCAACTTCGCCCTGTGTTTGATAATTTATCATTACTTTTTCCTATTAATTCATACAATTTAGCCAATGAAATATGTTCTTTTGTAGGTTTAAATTGTATTAATTTTAGAAGCATGTTTCTTAAAATATTACACTTGTACATTAAATATAAATTTCTAACAGCTGTGTATTGAACTCTACTTTAACGAAAAAAATTATTTGTGAAAATTTATCTCGTATAGTAATAGCGTTGTTTTTATTTTTCTAGGACATCAAAGAAATTATAGAAAACTGTGGTCACAAACATTGGTCGGATCGCAAAGAAGGCTTATTAGGCTTACAACATTTCCTTGCTAATGGCTATACATTAAATGCGACGGAATTGCGTAAAATTACAGATATTTTTGCTAAAATGTTTATGGATTCTCATACTAAAGTATTTAGCTTATTTCTTGACACATTAAATGAATTGATACAAACTCATTGTGAAGATCTTGGTGATTGGCTGTATGTATTGTGTACTCGACTTTTAAACAAATTAGGGACAGACTTACTTGGATCGATACAAACAAAAATTAATAAAACATTAGAAGTCGTTAGGTAAATGAATGATTTAATTAAAAGTGATCAAATTTTTAGTGTATATCTGGATAAAGATTCTCGTGCTGGTAATGCAATTGTGAATTAAACTACCTTACAATCTCAATAATTGCTGAACTAGCATGATTATTTTTCTTAAAAATGTGTAGGTATGAAATCTACTGAAATTATTGTATATTTTCAGAGAGTGTTTTACGGGTGAACAACTATTGCCTTGTGTCATGCGATTTTTAACGAATCCTACCCAAACGCCAAATTCTCGTGTCAAAGTAGCCACGCTGACATTTATAACTCAAATAGCCGAGACTGCTGAACCGTCCGCTCTGACTAACTCTGCTGGGCCAGCAATCGCAAGACTGTTAGATTGGACGAATGATGTTAAAAGTCAAGATGTCAGGCGTCATGCTCAAAACGCTATTATCTCTCTTTACAATTTAAATCCATCTCAATTTACCATGGTTTTATCCGAATTAACTAAATACTATCAGGTCAGCATTACCCGTATATCTTGTGAGTTTCTATAACTGTCATTAATGATTATTTGTTTGTTATAGGAAGCAGCATTACCACTGATTCAAAGTCACTTAAGAAGATCATCAGCTACTAGCACTCCTGCCTCTCCTGGAACACCTCCACCTAGAGTACCAAATTCACCAGCTCGAATAAAAATGAAAGCGGAAAATGAAGCAACAGACGATAGCTTAAATCCGGAAGAAGTATACAAGTAAAATAAACAATCCATTTATTACATCACATGCTATATAATATTATTTTTATAAATAGAAACTGTTTAAATTAAATTAAAACTGTCAATTTTTGCACTACAAATACTATTTTCAGATCATTGCGTCGAACTACAGCGGAAATTCAAAATTACGGATTTGAGCGACTTGAAAGGGCTACTACTAGTAAAGATAGTGGTATAAGTAATATGGCCGATGTTGAAGAAAGACTGGAAGGCCTTACATTGTCAAATTCTGTAAGTGATTTACGTATTTGTTTGCAATTTATTAGAATTGACATTTATTAAACTAAACTCAACATTAGGGGCGATCTTCATCTGTATCTTCACCTACTCAGCGAGTTAAGACTGTTAATAATGTGGCAGTGAATGGTTCAAACGATACAATTGCTGGTGATCTCATTCTACCTCAAGAAAATAATGGTTATAAAACACACGGCTCGTCACCTGAGTCAATAAGAGGACCTGAAGTTCTTGATAATACATTAAAAGTCCTACAGTCAGAAGAGGCACAAATAACAGAAAAAGTTGCTGCTTTACAGGAGTTTCAAGCATATGTTCGCGATGGAGACGCTATGTACATAAAACAACACTTTAAGTGAGTAGATTAATAAAATTAAGTAAAAAAAAATTTTAATTCATATTAATTAAATTTGCAGAAGACTTCTCAAAACATTAATTGGAAGTTTGGCGAGTGACAATAAAGAAATGCAGATTGAAGTACTTCAGTCTCTTATAGACCTATTAAAGTGCCCGGAATTAGCAGAAAGTTTTTCAAATTATGCTGAGCTGTTAGTTTTAAAAGTAATAAGAGCTCACAAATTTGATGATCAAAAATCTGATGGAAGTGGATGCAGTAACAGCAGTAGAACCACGGTAAAATATCCTGAGGTATATTAGGTGTTGTTTCTTTGTGTTGCGCTTTTTTTCAAATATCATCTTATCATCTTCAACAAAAGTGGAAGTACTTATAGATTTTTAGATGAATATTTATTGAGAAAACCTAGTTGAATTTAAAACTAAGAAACAATATCACTTATTCTTCGCAATCTTTCTGCTACTGTAGCACAAAACAGGAAAATTTTGCCTTTTAATTTTAATTTAAAACTGCCTATTTTACTCATTAATCATAATAAAGTTTTTGATTTTGCATGAACTTTTAAAGAATTTTATTTCAAAAGCATGTATGCAATTAAATATTTTTTATATTATAAGTCATAATGGTTGGCACCGTTCGTTTCTTTTAAAATATTACGAAATGTATAATAGAAAAATATTCGTAATTTTTTTAATAGGTACTCAGAATGGCAGAAAAATGTGCATCAACAGTAGCTGTAATATTACCACCAGAGCAAACTATTCAATTTGCTTCGTCAATGATGACTACTGAGCCGTTTCCGCAAAATATGGGTGCAATTAAAATGCTTCATAAAGTAGTGGATCACTATGGTCGAGAAGCAATAGAACCTCACCTTTCAAAAGTCATGCCAGGTCTCATAACGGTAATTATGAAAAATAAATAAATATTAATTATATGATAAAACTAAAATAATTGTTTACCTTACTTCATATCACAAAAACTATATTTATGTTTTTAAAAAGTAGAACAAAGAAAAGTTAAAACAAGCCTTTTTTGAATATATACGTTGAATCTGATAATAGTTAATTGATATGCAGGCCTATGATGACCTTGAATCCACAGTGCGCAAGAGCGCAGTATTTTGTATGGTGGCGATACACGCAGCAGTTGGTGAGGAAACATTGAAGCCTCACCTGGACAAACTATACGGCAGTAAGTTGAAACTCCTCAACATATACATTCAGCGGGCTCAGCAAGCGAACAGTCAGCCGCCAAGTCCGCGTAGTAACAGCAACAAAAATTAACCGGCGACGACTGCCAGTGGCATTGGCACCACCACGACTGCCGCGACTTTGAGAATCGCGATAATGAAGAGATTTGCGCGTCTCGCAACGAGACATGAGCAACTGCTCTTCCATTTTCTCAGCAAGTCCGAGCCCTGATTCAATGTTATTCTGCGTTTAGTATTTACCAAGTACAAAGAATCAGAAGAACGTTTTAAACAATTCTAACTTTGCTGGGGACAATGTCGAGGATAAGAATCTTCAAAATACTGTGCGTGTGTGGGTGCGTGCGAGCGCGCGCGCGGGAGAGAGAGAGAGAGAGAGAGAGAGAGAGAGAGAGAGAGAGAGAGAGAGAGAGAGAGAGTGAGAAAGAGTTCGCATGTTTCAACCTACTATCAGCGATTATTATCTTTAAGCCAACGGTTTTGCTTACTTTTTGTTGAACTTCAAACGGTATTGTGTATATACTTTGATAGACGTTTTTGTGTAAAACACCTTAAGCGCACTTGCTTCGGCTCTTTAACTCTGGTCGATCGGTGCCTTTATATAAAATGAAAAGAATTGGCGCACTATCAATATTATCTAATGACAAAAATAAATTAGTGAGTCATTTGAAAAATTGAGAAATATGTATTATACTTACAAAAGAATAACGTTATGTTAAGTCAATTTTTGGTCAAAGCTAAAAATAATGGTTGTTTTTAAAGATAATATTTCACTATTAAAATATAAATTTATTATTAAAAATTTAAATTAGCTTGCTGTAACATTTAGCTAAAGGTATCGATCGACTAAGGTTTTTCGTAAACAGTGCATAATATTAAAAGACTCTTTCAACTCCCAACTATAGCGATTACTCAGATGCGTAGACGTGCGTACATGATATATACGTATATAGATACTTACACAGTAAACATTGACTTCCAGTTGGATAAATCTAGCTATACATTGCATCGATATCCCTCTACTTTTTTTATTCCTTTATGAGCGAGCTGAAAGTTCGGGTGAGCGCGAAAGTATAGACTGGACAATTCTTTACTTAATATAATGGATTGTAAGGTATTTTTCGTAGAGACACGAAAAGGGAAGCATAATGTGTAGATTTATATGTGCTAGTCAAAAATACTGAAGGACGCACAAAAGCGCAAGAGATGTAAAAAACACATTTCTTTTTTAACAATTCGGGAATGGAATGACAAGAAGATATAATGTATGCGCTATGAATGATATGAAATGTGAAAAAAAGAAAAAAATACGCTAGAATGAATGGAAAATATTGCATGAACGTAACTACGAGTTCGTTCTAGTGACTCGTTTGTTTGCCAATGAAATATGAATTTATGTTGAATCGAACCTAATTAATACCTATAACATTGTTTTACATAGTACCTTCGTGCCATTAACCATTTTTCTTTATTTAAGTAAACAAGTGGTTGCAAGAAATATTCATCTTTTGTATAGTTTTAAATTTAAGGGGCTACGCAGTATTTTTTTCTTTTTAGTAGAACATTTAAATACAAAAAAATAAATGAAATTTTTTTAACTAAAATATTTTCTGTTTAGACTCGCAAAGTATATCGAAGCATTATACGGAAATCGAAGAAGCAATCGAAATTGTAAAACTTGTGCTAAACAGGTGCCAAAAAATTGGATTTTCAAAACTTGGAAAGTAAACTAAAATATTTTTAGAGTCACGTCAAAATGTGTTTTTAAGTTGAATTTTCATTCACTTAATACGCGTTTTCGTAAATAATTGTTTTAATTGCTTTAATTGCGTAAAAATAGACTTCTTAAAAATATTTTAAAGAAAGTTGTTCTGTAACATTGCAGCGCCAGTAGAATTTTAGCAGCTCTTTCATACATTGGCCCAAATATATTGTCCCATTTCTAGATTCATCATGTTGGTTCGAAAGTAATCTCAGTGTGAACCAACCACGTGTATATAAACGTAATTTAAGAACATATGCTAATATAGTATTAATATTTGAAAATGATTTTTTCAGTGCACTATGTGACTGTTTTGAACAGATATAATGTATTATTATTCAGTTTAGAACAGCTACATTATGCCCTGCAATAGTTTAATGATGCTTGTTCTGTTAAGTTTTATGAGCACTATTATTGGTACGTCTTACATTATTAAAATTAACCCTTAGAAAGTGGCACTTAAAAATAAAAAAATTAATCTTAAGAGTATGCCTGACGAATTACTGTGAGATAATTGATCTTTTTTAACGTAATATATTGTGTATAAATCAGTCATTATTAATAAACATTTTGTTTCATTTCTAATGTCAATGAAATGAATCTATTTTAATTTTAATGCTATTTATTTGAAACCATTATTAATAATAGTAGATTATGTACCTAGGGACTAAAAGTAAAGAATGTTTCAGATCGCATGTAATTTTATTGTCGACAAATATGAAATTGAGGCGTTCTTTATTTGCTCCCGTGGTGCATGTACTATTTTTTTGCCCGGGGAGTGTAAAATGCGTACCTTGGTTTCCACTGCAGGGCACAAAATACGCACTTTACGCGCCATGTGTAAAAAATACAATAATTATTTAAATAATCATGTAAATGTTAATTAAATAAATTGTTGTTATATTATTTACTGCGAATGTGTTTACTTCTGTTTGTCATTTTTTAAATCGAGAATGCGATTATCAATTTCATGTAAGTTTGTAGATAGTAAGGGATACAAAAATACATTTAAATTGTTAAAAATCTTACGTTAAATGTAAGCTATTGTTACACAGCAATTCGACAAGGTTGCTCAAGTGTTGCTAAAGGGTTGGCTTAAAGGGGTTGATGTGCGTTATGTAAAAATGAAAATTACGGTATTTTGCATCGATACAAATCATACCTGTTTGTATCACTGGTGGTCCGCTTTATTGCTTTTCTAAGCAACGTGTTTCAAATATGAATATTAACTATTGCAATAATAGTAACAAAATCATAACTAAAACTACACTATTTTTTTCATTATAGTTACCATAGTCCCATAAATCCTTGCGCTCTCAGTAAAGTAAGATTTTTTTTTATAAATACTTTTATAAATACTATTTTTAAAAGACTTCCTTATGAAAATGATTATAAAGACATAAAAAAATATTTAAATTTATTTTGTCCGATTAAAAAATGTTTCCTTCTTTTGAAAAAGGATAATGCTAGTAAAAAAAAATTTTATTTGTCGAATAACTTACTGAAATGATATCAATAGTAACGAACATGATTCTACCATTGAATTGGATGATAAGGAAGGTACAGGGAATTTGTTTCAAAATTCTTTCGCTGTCCACTAATAGCATCGCCACTATTGTGTGGACTTGGCAAGAGGCTGTTTCGATTCTCGTAGCCGCTTTTGCTACAAAATGGCAATAGCGTCTCATCTTGCGAATTTCGCGCTATAGCCGCAATGTCATAATCGAAGGACAGGGAGTAGGCTGAGATTTTCGCAACAATTTCTCTCTGTGTTAGATTAGCAATTTAAAAAAGATTTCAATGATTTTTTTGTGTACTTTTTTATATTTGCTATTGAATGCTACCCAATTTATTTCTTATTTTTTATCAAATTATATTAAAATATTAAGCAATAAAATAATAAGCATGTATAAGCAATCGATTGAAAAATAAACTTATACTTTTTGGAAAACGACTCTTTGATAATCCTCACATTTCCCGTAGACGCTTCCAGTGCCAGTTATTAGTATTTCAATTTTAAAGTAAACTAAAGGTAATGAAGTTACGTACGTTATCAGAGAAACAAATGAAATGTTTTGCAATAATTTTATATAAAGACAAGAAAGTGATTTTTATCGATAAGCATAAAAAAATTGAAAGATATAAGATAACAATAGATGTAGTTGAATTAATATTTAATATATGTAATTTTATGAATTCTTGGAAAGGAGAAATAAGAGAAGAAGCTCCGAAAAGAGTAAAATTCCGATAAAAGAGTGAAGTTTTTTTCACGCCTTATAGTTTAATATGATGATGCGCATTGATTTAACGAAACTAAATGATGTAATACTGAATTGCTATTGTAATTGCCAAGTTGAAATAATAAATGACAAGATGTGAGTTATTACGAGCTAGTTTACATTGATCTGTTTTAGACTAGATGTGTAGCTGTAAAAATAATAAAGAAACAGAAATGATGTCAGCGTCAGAAATAAAATTTGTAGCGTAATAGAAAAATGCTGCAGTTTATTCTTGCTATTCGTAAATAATACAACAGGTTTAAAATATATTTTGACGGTAAAACATAACGATAAAACATAATGAAAATATAAAAAGTACCGATCGAAAGATTGAATACTTTTTAGGAGGAACAATGATATTTTGCCATCACAGATGTTAAGGTAGGAAGAATGGAAAAATGGTTGCTATTTTGCAATTGCAACTGACAAGCGAGAAGAGATGAAGAGAAAATGAAGACAAATTGAAGACAAAATGTGCACAACTATGGTTTCATTTGGATGGTCTCTCGGGGCTGCTTGAGGGGCTCGCTCCCTTCGGCGGGCCGCCGGCGAGCTCGCCTCGCCTTGGTCTGGGCGCCACAACTGCCGCAAGCCAGGAAGTTGTTGTGGAAGTACTCCTCGATCTCGGAGAGCTTCTTACCGTGGGTCTCGGGCAGCAGCAGCCAGACGAAGATGGCCGCGCCGACGGAGACGCCGGCGAAGAACCACTGGATCGCGTGAGGACCTGCAAACATTGACACTTGCTTGATAAGGGCTAAGAGCTGGCATTTAAAGGGCATTTAAAGGCCAACCTCCCAGGAAGTCCGTCAGACTGCGGAAGCTTTGCACGGCGCCGAACATGAGCAGATTGGCGATGGAGAAGCTGATGGAATGGGCCATCCCGCGAATATCGCTGGGGAAGAGCTCGGCTGTCATGGTCCAGGGGATCGTGAGCATTCCCACCATAGAGGTGCAGACGTAGAGAAGCAAGCAGGCGACGGGTACCCAGCTGCCGGTGCCGTCACCCTGGCGCAGCCGCAGGGTGAAGTAGCCCGAGACGTACATGCAGGCCGCCATGCCGAGGGCAGAGACGATGCAGAGGGCGCGCCTGCGGTAGCGCCTGAGCAGCCAGGTGTTGAGCATGGAGCAGAGGAAGCGCGTGAGGCCGACGAGAATGGAGGCCTGGTAGGCGTCCCAGCCCGCGCCCATCTCCTGGAACCAGGTGACCGCGTAAAAGAGCGTGATGTAGATGCCGGAGAACTGCTGGAAGAGGAAGAAGAGGAAGAGGATGAGCATCGGCTTCCAGCCGGTGGGCTTGAGCAGGCCCCTCAGCTTGGCGTGCCTGCCGCGGCGCTGCTCGCTCAGCTTGATCTCCCGCTCCTTGAAGATGCTGGCGAAGGCGGCCTCGGCCGCCGAGAGCTTGCCCCGCTCGGCCTCGGACCTGTAGAGCCTGCGTTTCATCCGTTTAATATATCCCTTTGATCCCTTAACCTACAGCTACTCCATGCTCCCACGAGCTCACCATTGCAGGGAGAGCCGGGCCTCCTCGAAGCGGCCCTTGGAGACGAGCCAGACGGGCGACTCGGGGATGAGGAACTGCACCAGCAGGACGGGCAGCAGCCCGTAGGCGATGCTCAGCCAGGCGACGAGGCGCCAGGGCAGGAAGGCGCCCTTCAGGTACGAGATGACCATGCCGAAGGAGGCGAGGGTGGGTCCGCAGGAGATGAGGGAGCCGCGCAGCTCCGGGCGCGCCACCTCCGTGATGTAGACGATGGCGGGCGAGGTGGCCAGGGCGGTCGCCAGGCCAGCCAGCATCCGGCCCAGCAGGATCATGGGGACGTTGCGCGCCAGGGCTATGAGGACCCAGCCGATGACGCAGGGGACCGCGCCGATCTGCAAGGTGCGCAGCCGGCCGAAGCTCTCCATGAGGAAGCCGCCTAGGAGCGCACCCAGCGGCACCGTTATCACCACCAAGCTCGCTGACGCATTCACGCATGTTCTCTTTATTTAGATTTGTCCAAAAGCTCTTTTACCCCTTTACCTTTTACTCACTCATTCATGAGTGCACTCACCAACCCACGACGTTTCGTCTTTCGTTGCATGGATATCTGGATCTTTGCCTTCGAGGTTCGGAATGAGTACCGCCGAGTAAGCCATGCTGAGCCCGACGGATATGTGAAATGTGGCGGCGATTACGCAAGCTGCGATCTGCAACGCAGAATATTACTCTCCTTTATTATTACTAAATATGAAGTATTAGCAGCCAACCTACTTCTGGTATAGCGTTCTTAAGTCTCGTCGGCTCGACGTAGCCTACGTTCAGGCTTCGACTCGATACGATGGCATCTTTAAAACACTCGCGTTCATTTTCTTCAATATTTTTCGATGCCTCGCGCTCAACGCTGCAACAAAAATCCCCAACTATATCAGCTCATCCTTTCCAATATCTAATTATTTACTGCTCATTCCTTTCTACCGATTAGAAAAAAAGGAGCAAACAATTATTACGTAACGTAAGAATTTCGTTAATGCATCCATGCTTATTTTCTACTTTAGAAAAGTAAAACTCCCAAAGGGCACGTTAACCTTCATCAAATCTTTCGAAGCAAATTATAAGTAGCCACAGAGCTCGTCCATTGTATAAAATAAAAATAAAATATCAAATGTGATTAGCAATGACGAGTTGGCAAAACATTTCTCAACTTTTCTTTCAGACGATACCGCAAATATTTCAATTTTATCAGCTGACATTTTAATCATGTCGCAATAAAAAGTTCAATTGTTCGACTTTTTTAAACCGATTAACTAAATGCTTTAATTTTTCTTTCTTTTTTTAAAAGCACAGCTTACGGAAGCGAGTCGAGAATATTCACGAGTTATTAAGTAATGTAAGTAATCGATCGATCGCAAGATGATTAATTTTATCACAACGCATCGATAATATTTGCTAGTAAAAATCTCTTGAGTAGGACTTTTCCAGTGACATAATATCCAACTTGATGTCGTCATAATAATTGTTAACTTGCATGTTTCAAGAGTTTAATAAATAAGTATTATCTTTTAATAAAAAAATGTTTTGTCTGTACAAAAGCAGTTCTCTAATCGTTGTCGATAAAACGAAAAATAATCCCGACAGAAAGGTACGACAGAAGTGATAGATTGAACTGCAGGAAAATAATATCGAATTTCAAGCTTCGCAGAAATGTCATTTTATTCGATGCCATTAAAGCTGACCTTGGAGCAGTGTCGATATTTAGTTGTTAATTTCTTAAACATCATGTATCTGCTGCAAAAAGTAAAGAAATAGAATATTGGAATATGAAATGTCGAGCAAGAACAAATGTGGGTGGCGAGTTTAAAAAAGTAACTTGAGTAGCGATTGGATTAATTTGAAAGTATAAGAACATTGCTGGAAGAATCGAATCTACGATATGAACATAGAGTCTGAGAGCGGGGCAATGGATTTGACCTTTAATTTGGCTTCCGTTAAGGTGACTTTCCAGTTTCTACTAAAAACCTAATTTAATTTATTTTTCTACCTAGAACTTTGAAAAAAGTGGCCCCTTTTCCTTCGTTAAGAATATAAATTACTTTGCAAAAGATATAACATAAAAAAATTAGCTTATGAAACATACGAAACATACCTCAAGCAGTAAGGATCCATCTTGATGAACGAGATAGTCCGTCAATGTTGATAGTGCAAAGAAAAGTTTGGCACAGTCAAACTGTAATCTTTATAAGAAAGCTACCCAATTGCCCAGTCAGCTTTGGCAGAGCTTTGATTGGCCGGCCATTATTTTTTTAGCCAGCAGATCTGTTGAAATGAGAATAAGCCAAGAGAACAATAATTAGTGGAATTGATTAATTAATTAATAATGAAAAATAAAAAAAGGAAGGGGGAGGAGGTAAAGCATAATTGACAAATATATGTGCAGATCCGACGCAATCTTTTTTATCTCCCATGAGAAACTAGGGCGAAATTTGCATTGTTCCATTGGCGCCCTTTTTCCGCAGGCATGTGAAAAAACCGCTGCCAATAAATTGTCAGTTACCTTCTTCAAAATTAATTTTGTTACTACTTTAACAAAATAAGATGAACTTCAATAAGATGAATTAACATTTTTTGAATAAAATAAAAAAAAACAAAGTCAAATTAATTAAAAAATCTGTAACAAAAATTTTAAAAATAAAAATATTTATTACAAATAATAACAAAATTAAAAATTGAAGAGACTTTATATCGACAATCATTGAGTAAAATTTTCGTTGAGTTATCTACAAAAATATGTCGAAAACAAAGCCATTACTTTTTTCTAAAAAAATAAAAAAAATGATCTTTCTAAAAATTGGCTCGTCAAGATTTAAAAAAAAATTTGTTTTCAATTACTATATTATAAAAAATTTGAAAAATTTAACATTTGAAAGGTCTTGTACATAAAACCTTATAAAGGTTTGGATGCAGCCTTCATTTGAAAAAAAAGAAAGATTTTAAGTAGAAAATTCTGAAATTCTAGCGAAAATTGTAAAAAATATGGCTGTCTCATTACACATACACAGCCAGCTACAGAAATGTTCTAAAAATAGCATAAATGTTGAAAACAAAGTTCCATTGTGTTATTTGAAAAGTTTTTTTCATCACAATAACAAGACTTCCTGTACAAGGAAGCAAAAGTAGTATTTCTATGAAATTTGGATGATTTACATAATAAATGCAATATATGATAGTCAGTAGAGTAATTGAAAAAAGCTGGAATGTACTTGCACAGCTTTAACGTCTGATTTATTGAATCGGCTGCACCGGTAGTTGGCAGTTGGTAGGGCGGTACCAAGTCCTCGGACGCCGGTGCGTGCACGCGAGAACATTATGTCACTCGGTACCTAGCGTGCAGATGCTGCAATTCTGCCAGCCTGATTATTTAAAATACATGTACGCTAGTCGCATGATTCTGCTAATATTTTTTGCTAACTTTGAATTTCGCAATACTGCAAAGCGCGTGCATTCGCAAAGGCAATTATGTGGAGTTTAAAAAAGGAAAATAGTCTGGCTTTGACGCTTGGCTTTGTGCTGAATTTTGTCGGGACTGTACTTGTGGCTGGTTTAACTGCCGCGGTGCAGCAGTGCCAGTCATGGCTTTCGCAAGATGCGAATCATGAATTGAGCTAAAATAGAATGTTCTCTTAGTTTTTGAGTAGTTTAAAAATAAGAAAAAGCAAGCGAGGAATACGCTTCTGCTTGTCTGAGTTGGCTGCTGTTAGCTGCTGTTAGCTGTTAGCTGCTGTTCCGTAGGTTAACCGCGGGCTTGCCGACAACTTACCTTGCGATTCTCCAGAGAGCAGACTTTCCCTAGGCGAGAGCCGCATGGAACAACGGGCCGGCCTCGCGAGTCGCTAACTCGTAAAAACTCGGACGGCGAGCTGTGTACTGCTAGCTGGTCAAGCCTGGACTGATGCCAGGCACGAGCTGCGAGCTGCGAGCTGCGAGTCGCGAGCCGAGCCGCTAGCCGCGAGCAGCGCGCCATCAACCAACAGTCAGCGTGCCGGCAGCCAGTCAGCCCCTTCGCGATCGCGTCAAAGCCAGCAAAGCAGCATCAAGTTTCGATTCCTCATCCCCAACCTTTTCTTTTTACCTTTCTTCCAACTTCCATGCTTCCAAGTGCAGACTATGCACCCAACTGCCTGCTTTTTTCAATATATTTTTTTTTAATCCTAATAAAGACACTTGCAGCACAACTATTGCCTGCCAGTCTTTCATCATCGAGACGGAAAATAGACTAGCTCAAATGTATTGGCCCATTGGTCCATTGCACGAGTACCTAAGCAATGCATTCACTTGCAAAGGACGATAACAAAGTATTTTTTCAACTCTGTGCCCATCAAAGTGCCTCTAAGAATTTCATTATTCTTCCAACTGTTAGTTATTCCTTCAATTTTTTTTCCTAATTGCTTATTAAATTAGATCATTGCCGTAATGAATACTGCATCCAACAATCGCTTTTTCAAAATAAAATGGAAAGTGTTAACATACATCTACATTTTTCATTCGCTACTGTACGCATCAAAGTTAATGAAACAATTATTTTTCTCTTTTCTGCACTTCAATTTTATAATTTACAGTTTTTTTCGCTTCACTGCTTCTTAGACATATACTGACTCTTCAATTGTTATTAGTAATCAGACCATAAAATTTATACAGTACTTGCAAGTCCTAAGGTTGAATACTATCCTGCATTAAAATAAAAGGGATATAATACTACTATTGATTCTATAGATACGGAGGGTATAATGGAACTAAGAACTGCACAAATTGTTAGTTACACAAAAATACCTTTGTATAAGTGATCATTTAAAGAGCAATACCAGTTATTTTAATGTGCAATTGCCGTAATTAGCATGAATTAACGAGAAAAGAAAAAGAAATTAAAACAGGAGTTTTAGCTGTGTTAAGAAGAAATAATACAAATTGACCTTGTAATCTGAGCGATGATCAGGCAGATACGCTTCGAGAAGGATCGCATTCTCGTCGTTATATTTTCCAAACATTTAATAAGTTCAATTAATCGTTTAACCCAGAAACTTGTCCAATAAGCGCAAATCTACTGACGTTATCTACTACTCACATTACGCATTCAAACATCTACACGTAAAAATGTCTACATTTTTCACCTTATTTGTTTTAAAAACCAAAGCAACTATTTCATTACATTCCATTAAAAATAATATTAATTTGCAAAAAACTATGATACTTCGCAGTCAAATATTGAAAATCTTTCAAATTATTTCAATCTTTCTTTTAGCTGATCCTAATAAAATCTAAACTAATATTCTATTTTATCGTTTTTTATTAAATTATTTATTTCTCTTGCAAAAAATACCTATATACAGGTGATCCTGTATATTAAAAATGATTTTTTAATTGCTTCTCTTTATGCTTCTTTGTGAGAACTGGACTTTAAATGTAATAGTAAAAAAGCAGCAAACAAAATTTGAAGTTTTTGCGAAACAATTTCTCTCCTAGAGATATGCATGAAATAACGTGTACTCTTCAAAATTTTCTTTGCTTTTTTTAAATAACAAAGGAAATGTCGATACTATGCCATATATGGCAGTTTTCTAATTATGACTTCCACACACCGTTAATCAAATCTAAAGATAAAAATTAAAATTAAATTAAATTCAAAACTTGAAAATTTAAACGCCGTAGAAACATTTTTACGCGTATATTTAGCTGTAAACCTGTAACCGTTCCAAACTACTCCACTTGTAACCGTTTGAAAAGATACTGAAACACTCCTCCATCAAAAATTACAAATTTAGATCTGATTGGATAGGACTATAACTTTTTAGTTGATATATATATCTATTTTTGTTTTGTTTTTGATACCTATATATAATTATAGTTGTAATTTGTAAAACATAAACGTGCGATCTTAGGCATTATTTTTTACCTCACGTGTCGCGTGCAGTACTTTTTGGTTTAGCGAGGCCGATATTATGACCTTCCCTTTCTTGAGAAGAATGGTCCCAAATCGCATGTAAATTTTCAGCCGAGGCGAAGTTCTTTACTTCCCTAAGGTTTTTGTAAAAGTTGGAATTTCCGACCCGCTAGACCGTAATAGTATATTATACGTACCTAGTACCTAGCCCTGTATAATAAGAAATGTCTCAGATCACATGTAATTGTCGACCGAGGCGAAGCCTAGGTATGTATACTATTTTTCGTCTTAGCGAGGCCGAAATTACAAACTCCCGATCGGGAGCCGGGAGGGAAGTTGGTACTTTCGGCCCGCTAGGGCGAAATTTTTTTTAATAATTTATGTTTAGTAACAATTTTACTTAATATTCTGATTTTTCATAGGGGAGAAATAAAGGGCATAAAGCATAAAGCACATAAAGTATTTAAAAATAAATTATTAAAAATAAACTTTAAATTAATCATTAGTACGTACAACAATACGTACAGTAGTAAGTCCAATAGTAAATACAAAAATGCATATTATACTACGCATTAAAAAACTAACAAAATTCGGTCGATTTTAGGATATTTATTTATGCGTACTTTTAGACGTACTTATTGTGTCATATGTAAAAAAGTACGTACTATTATACGTATAATGATGCGTATTTTTATACGTGCAATAACACGTACAATTATATATAATTATTTTTAATAGGGGTGTGGTCTATCAATCTATCATATAGCTATAAAGCAACATGGCGGCCTTATGCCGAAGTTTCGTCGGAAATTGAAAAATTAGTTACAAAATGTGGAAAATATTTTTTGCGAATACGTTGTGAATAATTGTATCGAAGTCCCTGCAGGGTGCAACCTGTAGGATCTGTTCTATCAAATCCAAATTTGAATCTCGCGCAAACCGCAAGTCTTGAGCTATGGCGTATATATATTGGCGCCCAATTGCTCGGCACGTGCTGCTATCTGGGTGTCGTATCAGTCTTGCGCGCTCGAAACTCGATAACGCTGAACGCAATACGCATGTGGCTCAGGCTTAACACCATGGCGGTATGGAGTACATTAGCTCGTTCTGCTACTCGAAATTTACAATGCTCCCGACTTGTTTTGCCAGCGAGCAGATTTACGATCAACAATGGTTAGTCCGTATTTTAAGATAGCTTGTCTAATTAGCACTCCTTTCAATCTTATAATCCTCTTAATCAAAGGCTAATTTCAGCTTCTATTATGCAATCGTGACGCCCTTGGATTTACACAATTATTCTATTGTTTACCATTTATTTGACGATTTATTTTACGATTTACACTATTCTATTCTGTCATTTTTAAGGGATGAACTTTCCCCTGTTTTTCATGAGCGATGAGAGACAAAAGGAGAGCTGCGATTTATATCTAACCTAAATTTTCTAGATTCACTTCAGTAAATATTATTTACTATAAGTCAGAAGAAATCTTATATCGCATTTACAAGCTTTGCACTGTTATTACATTTTAAGTTTCAGCATCTTGAAAAAAATGAAAAAAATGCTCCTGTTTTCTAGTTTGCCTCCTACCTAAAAAAGTAATGGAAATGACAAAAATAATGGCACAAATTTCGATGCAGAAATAATGCAGAATGTGTTTACTAAACTTTGTGTACTTATGTGTTATTTGTTTTGCATATAAAAAACATTAAAATTTTTCAGGAACCATCAGCTTACCTCAAATTCGGACAAGTTCAAATATGGTCATCACAGCAACTAGATGGCAATGGCATAAAACAAAAGATTTGATTCATTTCTATTTTTTGGTAGCAGCTATACCATTGAGTATCCTCACTTTCTGCGTTAATGTATTTGTTGGCCCAGCAACACTTACTGAAATACCAGACGGTTATGAACCTAAGTATTGGGAATACTACAGAGTAATTAGAAAATTGTCTTTGTTGTAATTCTTACTTTTTTAATTTTAAAATTTATTTCAGTTCAATATTTTGTCTTTTTATTTTAGCATCCTATTTCTCGATTTCTTGCTCGCTACATTTTCAACAATCCACAAAAGGACTATGAAAAAAATCTTCATGCAATTTATGTGGAATCACAATTAGTCAAAATTCGTCAATTAGAAAAGCAAGTTTGGGCATTGCAAGCGGAGCGACAAGATTACCAATACAATTATTTCTTACCATTTCATATGTCCCCTATTCGTGATAATAGAGAACTGATAAAGCACGATCATGATAACTTAGATTAAGTTTATAAGGCATGCAGTGGAGTGTTTCAAATTTGCAATTCAGAAATATAGCTGTTTTATTTAGTTCAAAGTTAGCTTAAAAAAAGATTTATTCTTAGGTGAAGTTATGAATATATTATTATGATTTACAATAAAAACTATACAAACTAAATAAAGAGAAACAAATTTGAAAATGCAAATAGAGTGTAAAGTTCATTTTTAAAATGACAAGACCATTTATATAGGTGAAAAAGATTTTAAATGGTTCACAAAGGTATTTAAAATTATAAAACATTTCTTATAGTAAAAAACGATTTAAATCATTTGATACCACTGGTATGTACTATGTATGTAAATCTTTATCTCTTTGATTGTGGTGGGGGTTTTAATATTATCCAACAAAATATATTACACATTTGTTTATTATAAATATTTAAATAATACTAAAATTTAATACTGATATTTCTGTTACTTTCATTTCAGTTTTTGTCATTTGAGAATTTAGGGACTCTGCAGAAGAATTAATAATTATATGAGATTTTTTGTTATTTTTTTAAAAGTATAATGACTGTGTTAAGGAGATGTTGCATACCAACATTAAATTTTTTTCGTTTCATTCAATAAATTTTGAGATGTGACTACTAATTTGCACCAGACGTGTATTCTGTAGTTTTTAAAGAATATTTCTCTGCATCAATAATCAAGGTATTTAAACATTTGAATTAATAGAAAATAAAATAATAGAAATGACATATAACTAAAAATAATAATTTTACTGTCATTGTTATTACTTGAAAAAAAGAACTATTAATTCTAAGTGTTCCTTTTATGGTGTTAATTTTGAAATTAAAAAAATGTTAAAATCAATAAGAAAAGGTTTATAGCACAGGTTTTTTGGTATACCATCAGGATAATACTTAAACACCATAAATTAAAAGATCTATTTAAGTATTTAGAATTGGATGTTAATTAAAAAATCTGAAGGACTCGTATGGTACTCGTATAGTTGTGGTATAACGGACTATAAAAAGCACACATGTGATGCGTCTTGTGTATCTGCGATTGGAGTTCTCGCTATTATGTCAGCCGGCAACGCATGAAGATTCATTCCGCTTTTATCCTTTTGCCTCATATGTGTGGTTTTTAAGAGTCTGTTATACCACAGATTGCTTCACGATTCGTTGAGCGATGGGAACGACGAAATTTGTACTCTATGCGATCATTCGAGTTCTTCAGATTTTCATACATTTAAAATTGGAGTAAAGCAAAGGGAATCGAATGCCTATTCTTCCTCCCCGCTAATGTATCGAACCGTATTTTTCGATACAACGTGTGCAAAGTACGATTTTATGTAGCTGATTTTAAAGAGGCGTGCGAAAAAATCGTGTCGAAAATTAAAAATCGCATTCATTAAACGTCTGCACATTCGATTTTTTTTTCCAAAAAATTCGAAAGCCTAGCCCACTCTGATTTGTTATATTATTATATATTAGTTACAAACGTTCTTTTGTAAGATCTGAATTTGTATAGACTTATAACAACTGTTTTCAATCAGTTAATCTCCGACTTTGATTTTGATTTACACGATTAACACTGTTACTCGAATAAAAGTTTCATGTCTTTTTATAAACTGTTGTTTATTTAATTACTTATCGGAGATCGTTACAATATACGTATAAGCTTTCTCTGGGAATTTTTGTGAAGAGTTAGCATCGAGCTATAACATTGAATTTTGATAATGGTAGATAATTTGTAATCTAAAAAAATCACATTTTTCATTAATGACATTAGAATTTTTTCAAATGTTAAAATGGTCGTGAGCTGGAAGGCGAAATTAACTAGTAAAAGTAAATTTAAAAGCAAATTCAAATAGACCGCGCGTAAACACTCGCTACAATCTCGCCATCGCCGAGATATCTCGAACGAGCACGGAGCGCGAAAGGGCTACGAAAGGACCGATACATCAATTAAACATAAGCATAATAAGCTGATGAGCCCCGAGTTGCAGCAGACAAGGGTAGGTCTATATGGCGTAATTAAATCTACATATGTTAATATATATAAACTCGGTCTCCTTGCTGCTAATATAATATAATAATTCCTAAAGATTCACTCGGTGTTCCTAGCACACCTGTGTGAATTGAGTAGCTTCAAGTAATTGAGAAAAATATGAAAAGGGTTCTCTATAGTTATAGTTTTTCATAAAAGAATCGCTGAACGAAAGCTGTTCCTTCGCCTAGATAAAGTGTAACGATGTTGCTTCAAGGATAGTCCTACGCCAATTGAGTAGACATGCGGGCAAACGAAAGTTTTTTTTATTTTTTTAGTTTTTCCCCGATTTTAAGAATCTGATCGATTTGAAACCTTGGCAGGATGTTTATCGCCTGTAAGTGTGTCGTGACATGCTTTTCGACGAATAATTATTTCGTCATTGTCATATCATTCTTGTGTTTTTCATTGCACGTTGTTCTTTTTCCATAAGGGGGAGAACCTGTTGAATCTTTTAATCTTTTTATTTTTTTATATCCTTACATCCCAAATCTATTTGGTTACTATTTGGTTATTTTAACGGTATCCAAGTTAAATTACAATAAATTTGGCATACATTCATTCATACTTAGCTTCCTCAAACTTTCTTTTACTTAATTAATTCATAAATTTTTCTGATTTGGAAAAATATTAAGTACGAAGAAAAACTAATTGTTCAATGACAAAAACGTACACTGTTAAAAAACTTTCAAGCACGTGCTGGAAGTTTATTATCTGGAATTTGGGTTCTGGAATTTTTTCCTTAGTTTCACACATCTTTTGAGAGCAATTTTTTTTACAAATTTTTACCTTTCAGTTTGTCAACCTCCATAAAAAAAATTATTTTCACGCGATTTATCGTTAAAAATTAAAATTAATATATTAGAAATTTCTTAAAAATATGTTCAAATACAAAAAATCTTACTATGAGTTTTGTGAACTACCCAATGAACTAATCCAAGTTGTAAGAAAGTACTATCAGTTAAACAAAATTCAAACTGATTCGTAATTGTCGGAAAAAACAGTCTTTTTGAAAAAGTAATTTATTTTTCGGTAAATATTATGACATCCTGGTTTGTTGTGAATAACCAATTATAAGATCATATTGATCATTACGTTGATTATATCACGTTTTTAGATAAACTTTTTTTTACTATTACAAAGCTTCCTCTGTGAAGAAGGACATAATAGCTACTAATATTAATTATAATAATATTATTAATTACATTGAGCTCAAGTTTGAAAACGTTTTCATTCACACATTTATTGTGTTAGTATGTCATTAGAATAGTCTTTACTGACCTTAAATGAGATATTTTATAATCGTTAGATAAATAAAATAGCAATGTTACAGTAGTTATTAATAAAAAATGACAGTTGTATTTGGGTCTATATCCAAGCTGCGGGACTTTGGCTGCCACAGGCTGCAGGCGTCACCCCCAGACCTCCTCCTCATAGCTGTGAATTGCACGGGCCTCCTATAATACCGGGACAGCCAAACTCATCTCAGTCCCCGATGAGCCGGCGAACACTCCACAGTGCCAGTGCCGATAGAACGGTGAGTAAGGTCCCCAGCTTTTTTTCTCTTCTTTCTTCTCTCTTTTTCTTTTCGTGTCGTTTCGTTTTTCACAAGTGCTTGTAGTGCTAAGAACTATGAGCTAGGAGATAAATATAATAATAATAATAACAATAACAATTATTATGGAAATGTTCAGCTTTAGTTGAAATGCTTGCTTCTTCTTTTCATTATTTTCGAGCTTATTTGAATGAGCGTCACGTGCAATGGACTTATAAAGAAGCGGGTTTCTAAAGTTAGTAGGGCCTCGGTGCTATTGGCCGGAGAGAGCGATCGCATGCAAATAGCGGACCTGCTGAGCTAAATTTTTTCCTTCTTCAAAAAGAAGGAAATCATTCGTAACCATCTGATATTTCAGTAATAATTATTTGAAAGTCATTATTTATTTTTTATTTCAATTAATGACTGTAATTTGTATTGACAAGCAGGTTGACAACTAAAAAATAAATTCTTAATGTTTCTTTTACGATTCATATATTAAAGCATTCAAAATTACTTTTTGGCATTATTTCAACAAATTGTCCTTTCGAATAAAAAAAGAAAAGGAGAGCATGTAACTTACGTTACTTT
This sequence comes from Eurytoma californica, assembly GCA_035586675.1. Lineage (NCBI taxonomy): Eukaryota > Metazoa > Arthropoda > Insecta > Hymenoptera > Eurytomidae > Eurytoma > Eurytoma californica. The sequence goes on from JAXIUT010000048.1 coordinate 5,683,796, forward strand.
CAAAAGCAGTCAAATGCAATGCATTAATATATTAGTCGAGTCAATAATTAATAAGTTCATGATGGCATTGCGTCAACAAATATTTGTTAGCTTAAATTTTGACTTATCCTATTACTAATTATTTTCTCCATTTATACGCTTTTCATGTTTTTAATTTTTTAAATAAAATAGAAAAATCTGCGGCGGTTGTTATAAGAAAGAGAAGAACGGCGTAAATTACTGCATAACTACATAAATACATATGATGTATATCTTTTCTTTGGCCAGTGTCACGCGAAGGTTAACCGGTCATTTTTGACTCCTAGTCGATGAACGAGCAGCCCAACCTTTGCGAGATATTTTAGCTTGAATTCTTGTCGTTGCTCGCTGATCGTGAAACTAAACCGATTGAACTGAAACGACTGAAAGGAATAAAGGTGAATGCCAAGATTGGCATAAGCGTATTTTATTCCGTGTGCGTCGGCGACACACCTATGTCAAGGATACGCGATCGTCAAATTGGAGCCCACTGGAGGTTCGCCTCTTATCTCGGTTTAAATGAAGGAGTGCCAGCAGCAGCTGCGGACTTGGACTTTTGGAGAAAATAAAAAATGACTTTGTTGACGGATACCGTTACTCTTAATACTGCTTTAAATGAAGCTACTGTTGCTTTGATTGAATTGATTTGAATAAACGAAAGACGAGGGAAAATACGACGGTAAGATGAGGGAAGTGGAAGTCGATCGCTCGAGGCAGTCGAGGCAGTCGAGTCAGTCGAGGCCTTAAAAGTGGCAAGGATGAATTTTAAATGAGGTGTGGCCGGTAGTCGCGCAAAAGCACGCTGCTGCTGAGGCTGAGGATGTCGTTGAACCTGCCAATTGGTCCCTAATATTAAAACCGGCTTTATAAAAAAGTCATGCATTATTCTGACCGAATTAGTTGCTTGCTTTTATTTGCAGATGAAAAAAATGCGTCAACTCGGGAAGGCGCCTTTGCTCGCAACATGTTTTCTGCTGCAGGTAAGAAGTTACAAAGCTCGCTGGAGCTGAGCTTCGTGCCGAGCTTCGTGCTGAACTTGGTGCTTGCTTTCAGATGTGTGCACCGAGAGTACTGGGCCACGGACGACTGATGGACCCTCCGGCGCGCAACAGCATGTGGCGTTTCGGATTTCCGAACCCTGTAAACTACAACGACAACGAGCTTTTTTGCGGGGGATACGCAGGTGCGTTCAGCTGGCCACACTTGCTTTCCTCATTTCATCTTTTCATCCTTTCCTCTTTTCCCGCCAACAGTCCAGTGGATCCAGAACGAGGGTAAGTGCGGCGTTTGCGGCGATGCGTATCAGCTGGCGGAGCCAAGGCCTCACGAAGCCGGAGGGGAGTACGCCAAGGGGACGATTGTCAGACACTATCTAGTTGGCCAGGTAACTCGGTTGCTCTTCCTTTCTTTCTTTTCCTCGAGTCAAACTACTTCCTCTCCTTTCCTTCTTCTTCTCAGGAAATTGACATTGAAGTAGAACTGACGTCCAATCACCAAGGACATTTTGAAATGTACCTCTGCCCCAACAACAATCCCGCCTCGGAGGCAACGCAAGATTGCTTCGATAGGTGAGCTGGCTATCTCGGCTCGTTTGCAAAGCCTAGAGCTTTTTTCACAGAGTCTTTGTGCGTTTGCAGGTATCCGCTATACTTGGCGGGAAGCAACGACGTTCGCTTCGAGATTCCGCCCGACTCTGAGAAGAAAGCTATTTTCCGCTACAAAGTCCAGCTACCTCCTTATCTCACTTGTACTCAGTGCATTCTCCAGTGGAGTTACTACACGGGTAGGTGTCGAGGTGTTTTTATGAATAAATTCATCTGAAATCAATATTTCTCAATGTTTCGAATTTTCGATCAGGAAACATGTGGGGAACCTGCGAGAATGGGACGGAAGCCGTCGGATGCGGTAGACCGGAGACTTTCAGGAATTGCGCGGACGTCAGCATCGTTAGCAGTGCCGCTGGCTTACCACCCAGCTTCGTCCAACAAGACAACCCCTTCCTCTTGTACTACAGGGACTACAGTTCGCCGAACAACCTATTCCCTCTCATTGTTCGGTATGTCGGACGTCTCAACACTTGCTCACTTGTTAGTCTAAATCTTTATCATTTATTATTATTTACTACTTAGCTCTCAAGTCTGTTATCCTAATAAACTCTATCGTCGAGTTCCGGGAATGGACTCGTGGTGCCAGACTAATTGTCTTCGGTATCCACCCAATTGTCCCTCTTCTGTCTGCGATTGTCCGTAAGTAACTGCTTACATAAATGTATTTCTTTTTCAATTTAGTCAATAGCACTAATGTTTACAGGGATATTTGCGAGCCCATCGGAGAGCTCGCTGGGAAAGAAGGAACTACCGAATACTGCTTGGATCAGTGTCTCGTATACCCGAGCAAATGCCCTGCTAATAGATGTCGATGCTACTAGACTCCTTCTTATTTTCATTATTTTCATTATTTTCATTATTTTCATTATTTTCATTATTTTCATCTTTTCTCACTTACTAACTTCGCTGTAATTTCCAATCTTCAACTTGAAATATTTCAGGTTCCTTTGCTTTAATGCTCTTTTACATCGTCGATTATATTGGCTGATAAAGTATTAAAGCTTTTGCCTGCTAGAGTGCCGGTCCCCTTTCGCCGGCCAATACCTGTTTGCAAGAAACCAGTCTTCGGAATTCATATTATCCTTTGCTCTTCTTAACTCTTTCTCTCCTCCATTTTATACAGTATACCAGATTTTTATTTCGTTATTAATTATAATTTCGTTACTCCTCCAGTTATCGAGCAACTTGTTGCAAACCTACATTAAAATGCTTTTCCGGTTCAAGCCCAGGCGGTGCCGAAAGCTCAGCTAACACTCTTTTAATTACTACATCACTTTTTTTTCACGACTCTATTAATCGATTCCGCGATAATTATTGCCGTACCCTCTGTTCCTTGGGACCTTGGGACCTTGGGAGGAGACTACCAGGACGAAGAGATGTCTGGTCTACTGCAGAGCAACTACTTACCTGTGGGGAGATCAGCCACCAGATTAGTTAGTAGTTAGTAAAGTGTAAATATAGCCCAAACTGTAGCTGATATGTGTAAAAGAGAATTGTAATAAGAGCCCCTTAAAGATTAATACATTCTCAAGCTAAGATAAGTAAAAGAAAAAATACTTTTCTCTTGCCAGTCAAAAATGCTTACTTTAATCATTGATAAACTTATTTAATTATGGAGATTAAAATATTTTTCGGCTGTAAAAGGAACCGTAAATTGCAAACTGTAACTGTTTTAATTAGTAAATGCAACAGTTTAGGCGAGTTAGTATGAAATAGTGAAAGTTAATTAGGATTATATACGCATTTAATCGTTTTAAATGTCATTACAATTATAAATATGTATAAATAAAAAAGGAGAAAGTACGAAAGTAAGAAGAGCAAAAAAAAATGTCTAATTATTAATTGAGTGTAAGAAATAAAAAAATAAAAAAATTCGAAAAACTAAGTTAATTTAATGGCACTATATTTTATATTAGGACATTCTATTTGACAGCTTACATGTGAATGCATATATTATATATTATATATAATGGCAGCGCTTCGCGCATTGATATATAATATAGTATACGCATGAGCTTTTTAATGAAACAGTCGATTATTATTTAGCATCGTTTCGATAACAGTTTTTTTATTATACTTGTCCTCATTTATTCTTGCGCGAAATTATTATGTTCATCTTTATTCTTTTTTCTTTTTTCTTTTTTAGTAATTTTTTAATCCATCAAGTGCGGACTCGGCTATCCTGTCAGATACATTAAATAGTTTTTCTTAACATTTCAATAAGATTCGCCCCGGCGTAGACGATTGAACCGCCAACGAACCACTGGCGCAAAAAAACGCGATCACAACTACGTATCCTCGATCGCTAGTAACACTTTACAAAACTATATACACTAAAGCCCTTTACATTCTATAACGGTATAATTTCTAGCTAGTAACATTTTCATTTTTCGCTTAATTCTCTTTTAATTAATTCGCTCAATAACAATGAGATGTATGAGATGTTTTCGCGTCACGCCTCACACACAACACTTTACACTCCTCGAACATACACACCTCTTGGTTTATTTTTTAACATTTTTCTTAATCTTATCTTTTTTTCCTCCCTCAAATTTAGCCGCCAAATTTAGCCGCCTTTCGTATTCACCACTTGCAAGTTGCAACTTATACTTTTATTTTACACTTTTATCTCTTTTATAATATAAATAACATGAATGCAGCGTTAAATGAAAACGATGCTTTTTGCACTTGACCACTAGAGCATTTATCTAATGTATTATCAAGACTTCATTTATCATTCTATCATCGAGTTACTACAGCAGTCCTATGACAACGAGTAAACGTCCACAGTTTTTACCTTTTTTTACTTTTACATCTGTATTTAGTCTTTATGATACTATATTATTTATCCTAAAGGAACTCAATAGACACGATAATAATAACGGTATGGATAATATTAGTGAGCATGATAGGGACTATAATGATAACAACAACAACAATAATAATAATAAAAATAATAATGCTATTTGATCTCCATTGGCCAAATTAGTATACGATTTCGAGTATACGAAATTTACACGCTTGGGACAACGTTTGGGCGACGTAAAAGCACGGAAAAGCCGCTCAATCAGTTATTCTATACATTACTTGTACTTTATAATATTATAAATACCAGCATCTATGGCACTTTCCTAATGCTTCCGTAATTATTAAAACAAAGACATTTTTTTATTTCTTTCTTCGCCGGTCCTTTATTGTACGATTCTAAAAATGTCTCCTGCTTTCCAATGAAGCCCCTTGTAGCCAGTTTGTGATTGAAAAAAAGTTAATGTCATCGCATTCTATTTGATCAAACTAAAATGTGCAAAAGCATAAAGAAAGTCTGTTGGAAGTTTAAAATATTTTTCAAATCTACTAGAAAATGCCAATCAATACTAAATGTTCAATCTCCCTTAGAGCACAATAACCGTCTCTCTAGAAGATTAGCTAACGAAGAGGAAGATGAGTAAATCCTTCTCCTCGGTGGCTTGTTCGAAGACGACAGATAAAGCATAGATATTTATGCGAATATGTAACTGTTGCGATCACTACAACGATTACGTTAAATTCTTTCCTCTTTACTTTCTTCTAATTTATTCTTTTAAATAGATACAACCTCTTTGACATTAGCTTTTACTCTTTACAAGTCTGACGTATGTCGGAGCGCGCGAGGAGCGAGGGGTGCACACTCAAGTCGAAGAATTAAGAGAATTGAAGAAATACCGATGTCACTACTCTCCTTTCACTTCTGCTTTATCATTTATCATTTTCGTATTTCACTGCTTTATGTCTTCAGGTACATTTTCAGTCTTCCGATTGAGCTATTCAATAAGTATTCGTTCGTGCATATGTTGATAGAAAATATGATTATTCATTATTGGTCAACGCAATAGAATAGCAATAAATGCGGAGCGAAAGGTAAAAAGGGAAGAATAAAAGAGAAATATGCGCTATTAGTTTGCAAGAATACAACTTGAATATTTGACATTTTTTTTACTTGATGGAATTTGTACGTTGGATAGAGTCGAGATAATTGCACGTTGATTAAAGGTTAAAGTAAAAAATATTTTTTAATAAAGGCACCATTGAGTATACATGCAAATACGAGTGAAGACTTAATAGTTAATGATATAACGATAAGTTTGATCGAATAAACTTGCTAAATGTGAGTATTACTAGCTAGTGAGAGTAAAAATGAAAGAAATGATGACCAGTAATTAAGTAAGACGTAATAGCTGCAGTCTTATTTCTTCAACAAACATTATAAAAGAAGATAAACTTTTAAATTTCAACTCGTAAAACATAAGTAAAATACTGTACTTAATAAGTGGTAACTTTTTTCGTATTCTGTTAAAAAGCAAGATTCGAAGGCTTGCGTGTGCCCCCTCGGCGCTCCCACTTCGCGTGTGCGATGGCTTTTACATAATATCATACAGTCCAATTGTATACAATTGTGTACAATTGTGTACAATTGTATACGTGTACGCACGCACTCACTCACGCACTCACTCACGCATACACGAACACGCACGTATTTCTTTTAATGACTCGATTCAATTAACACGATTACGGTTTTCAAGCAGAATCAAGCGTCGCTTCTCGATTCCGCTCTATGCGTCTTGTTTATTTCCATTGACGGCTTTTAAAAATTTCGGCACAAGTTCAAACTATCTCCTATTCCTGCTCTTCTCAAGCTCGGCCGATTTGCCAATTGCTTAATGACGAAGAAGCAGAAGAAGGAGAAGGCGATGTAGAAGCGCAGGTTTAGTGCCGAATATCGATACGTAATGTTTGTAAATACATTTGTAAATACATTTGTAAATACATTTGTAAATACGCTGACAATAATATATCTGACTGATTTTTT
>JAXIUT010000048.1:5697544-5711555 GCA_035586675.1 Eurytoma californica
TGTGTGTGTGTGTGTGTGTGTGTGTGTGTGTGTGTGTGTGTGTGTGTGTGTGTGTGTGTGTGTGTGTGTGTGTATTCAGCCACTCACATGCTCTGGATCAGGAACGGGAAGAAGATAAGCTTTAGCCGTAATAATATTAAATAAATAATTTATTATTGACAATAAGGCTTACTTTCTTAGAGAGAGACAGAAAGAAGCTAACCCCACAATACAGATGGCAATACAGATGCAGATAGGGTCTCATTACAGATGGCAATGTATAATTTATAAGCCAATAAAAATAATTTAAACTTTATAGTGTCTAAGTTGTAAAATTAAGGCCAATAAAAACTTACTATACACTAAAAGAAGTAGAACATTTGTAGAATGGCTATTTAAACTTATTTATGTACCAACACTTTATTATAAACACTTTCAGTAGTAATAATAACATTTTTTTTATATCACTAACTTGATAAAATATCTAGTTACAATTTTTAAAATAAAAATAATTATTATCAGGGCTTATTTGTTTTTTTAATAAATAAAAATAGTTGAGGTAAAAGTTATATAGAGTGTATCCAATAAGTTATAGACGAACTACTGCATATAATTTTTGTAAAAAAAGAGTTTATTTATAATTTTATAATAAAAAATCATGTAGTGTATACATATATGTGTTAATTGTACTACTTGTTAAAACACTACGGAACAGCCCTCATAACAGTTGTTCAAACATTCATCTAATTGGCACGTAAAATCTCGGTTATCAGTCATCGAATTCAATCAAAAGAACACTCGCAATTTATTACACACTTGCTTTAAAAAAGTATAACTTATAGGCAAGAGCTTAAAGTTCGCAATACATAATAACTTTCCATTACAAACTAATTGTGTGAATAAAATTTGAAAATAATAATTCTAGAAAGGACTTAAAATTAACTTAGTATTAAAATTGTTCCTTACAATTACAAGTCATGAAAATTCAATCAAAGACAGTCGCGCGTTACATTTTTAGTCTTTCACTCGCTTCGTTCATTCATTTGTCAGCTACACATTTACTTAACTAATTGTGCAAAACACTCGATGCCGAGGCTCGAGTATAAATAACGTTTTGCTTGCAATCAATTATTATGCGAGTTTATGCTTTTTTTTTTAATTATTTAGCCCGAATATTAGCATCATTGTTTTCGTTAAATGAGATCACAGAATTAATGGTAAACATAATATTAACGTATTCATATGAATAGGTACGTCTGTTAAAAGTAAAATAAACATGTTTGTAACAATTTACTCAACGCGTCATTTTTTGTTGATAAATAAAAAGATTAAAAGCTATTTTTTCTTTATTCAAACAGTGATGCAAATTTTCGACCTAATTAAACTTACAACTACTGAATATTTTTTATCTTAGTTTTTTCAATAACAATTTTTCGAGCGCAATGACTGGTGTCACGGTTAAATGAATCAAAGGTGAAACTATTATTGTTAATAAAATGCAATTATTTTAGTGAAATAAGTAATTAACACATAGCCATCGTTAGACGGTTTAGAACAATAAACTTCTAAAAATATATCGAAGATTCGAGTATAGATTCAATTCCTTTCCTCGGGGTACTTCTCTTTTCAATTCCGCAGGAGGTTCGATTTTTGGAAATGTTAGTTTATACCATTTCGAGTTTGATCATATACATGAGTAATTGTTATATATACATGCTATCCTTTATATAAACAACTCGTCAACTTACGAACGGATAGAGTAATCTAATCTGAAATACTATAAATATAAGGTTTAAAAATGTTATCGATATAACTGACATTGTCGCAAAAGCGATCTTTCCTGCGTGTGAATTGCTTAATCGCTCACTTGTTTTATTTAAATATTTTTTGAAATGATCTCTTGTTACTCTTTAAAGTGATATTTCTCTTACTAAGCTATACGCTACGTACTTTTACATCCTTGAAGAGCTTTAAGAGTTTTAGGCAAGAAAGCCTTATTTGACAGCAGAAAGGGTCAAGCGAGCTCTGTCCATAATGATAAAATTTCTTTTAAAATGCGATCTAAGCAGCATCGTCGATTATTAGTTATTAAATGAATCTCTCAATGAAGGTATGGTGTATAAAAGCAAAGCGATGAGTAGGTAAATTTGAAAAGGTTATAAATACTTTAGAAGGAAGATTTGCGAATGAAATGCAAGTAAAAATGGGTGAAATTGTTTTTGTTATCGCTGATAAGTATCTGATTCGTCGGAGGAGCCATGCGCACAGGAGGTGCGTGTCCCCTCCTTCGGTACTCAGTGCTGTTGCACGAGAGTTGGCCCGTTACCGGGGTTCCTCCACGGGTCCGGAATGTCGTAGTGCGCCGGTACGGTGAGGAGGGCGTCGTCGGCCGTGCGGCTGGAGCTGCAGTTCTGGGGCTTGCTGCGCGTTGTGTTGACGCACTCGATGCCGAGCTTTATGAACTCGAGCTTGTAGTTGAAGCCCTGGCTGCTCAGCCGGATGATGGTGTGCAGCGGCACCTCCATGTACGGAAGCTCCTCCGGGGTGCGGTCCAGAAAGAAGCCGATGATGCAGCGGAGCACCGCCTGGTGGGAGACCACCAGGACGTTCGTCGCTTGCTGGAGCTCGACGATCACTGGCTCGACCCGCTGCATAGTGTCCATGTAGCTCTCGCCCCATGGGTAGCGGTAGCGTAACTTGTCCTGATCGCGCCAGGCGAATTCCTAAAGGGAATTTCAATCGGTTAGGCACTTGTTTGAAAAAAAGTTGTTATGATTTTCATTCGCATTTCAAGTTAAATTTCAAAGTTAAACAAAAGTTAACAAAAAATAGAGGAAGAAAATGAAAAATGTAAAAATATAAATACTTGGGGAAACTGCTCTTGCATCTCTTCGTAAGACAAAGCCTCGCAAACGCCAGCGTAGAGTTCGTTGAGGGCAGCGACGTGCTCCTGGGGTGCCTCGATGCCGCGCGCCGTGGCGATGGTTCGGCGCAATCGGCTCGTGAGCACCCGCAGATCCGGTATGTGCATCGAGTTGATTTTGCTGGCGAGGGCCTGGGCGTATCGCTCGCCCCGGCCGCTCAGCACCGCGTCCCCGCCAATTTTTCCGAGCACGTTGAACTCGCTCTCGCCGTGCTGCGCAGCCAAAGTTCGCAAAAGTTATCAGAATTTATTTCATTTAAGTCCAAGTTTAAGTTTAAGTTTTGATTTATTTATTTAACAAGGTTACCCTTGAAAAGTAGAGAGTATGAGGCTTGAAGGAAACGCTGCCGAGATAAGCCAGAACGGTAGTCTCGACGTGACCGGTGACCTTGTAGGCTCTTATCTCCATGGTAGCCGTGTCAATGCGTATCTTGGGATAGACTGTCTCGTCCATAGGCTGATGGATCGACTGATAGTGCGCAATCTTGAGGCGCAGGTCTTCGGCGGCCTCAACTGGCTCCATGCCCGCGTAATCGAGGCTGTAGCGCAAGATCTCTTGGCAGTTGGACTCGAGAACCTTGGGCTCGTCGCAAACGCATTCGATGAAGAGGACGCGATAGCCCAGCTGGGCTGAGAAGTGATCGTAGACCTCGGAGCGTTGCTCGCGCGTTACCACCGTGGCGTCTAGGATCTTTAAGAAAGGGACAGATAGAGGCACCTAGTACTGCTTTGTCTTGGATATCGTATCGACGTTAGGTAATGCTTACAGCGACATTATTTCCAGTTGCCAGCCAGGACGCGCAGTCTTGCATCGCATCATGTTGGGCAAGAGCGCGGAGGGCAACATTGGCTTCGTGATCGGGTCGGAAGAGCTCGTGGGAGGCGTACGGTTCAAGCCTCTTTCTTCTGTAATCGCTTACTCGCATCACTGCAACAGACACATGCTTTCAATGAGTAAACAGAAATTTCCTTATTGCCATTTATCACTTTATTTTATGTTTCGTGCCGATCAATTCTAATCAATTTACTTTATTAATTAATTAGTGTTTAATCTAATTTCGATATCCTCGTCGGTACTCGACAAATCGGTATGCAGGCGATACAGGCGTCAAATCGAATAAATATAATGTACGACTGCTCTCGGCTGCAGAAGGAAGCGTCCACTTATTGTTCGCATAACTGCCAACAACGAAGCTTATGTAACGCCAAGTAAGATCAATAGACTACTAGACTATATCGAATGCGGACGAAAAATCCAGGCTTCAATTGATTTTCCTCAATTACTAGACACTTTAGTCAAATATGATGATTGACATATTTTTATGGGTCGCTATTGATGGAAAATTATAGAAATCTCAATTTTCGACGAGTCGGCAAGGCCAGGGGCAGTTTAACCAATTACCATGGAAATTCGTTTGCAGGCGTATGAGATCGAGATTCCTCAATCGACACAGCTTACTTGTACCGTACTATTAATTATTAACATTATTTGGAAATTCAAAAATGATCTGCATAAGTGATTTTTATTTTAGAGTTAATCATAAAGCACTCGAAATGAATTTCTCCATTTTTAATAAAGAAAGTCTATATGAAAAGGTGGAAAAATTTCTTACGCTTTGCAGTTTCGCCATTCCAATTAAGTCGTCGAACGAGGCTGTGGGCAACTTGACTCTTGCCCCGAGCTGGCAGTCCGGTCATAACAATCACGACTCCCGCAAACTTTCGAGGCGCTTTCGAGGCTCCAGCTGGTGCTCTCACCGCCTTATCTTGTGTAGCTTCTGAAAGGGTACAAAAATATTGCTTTGTAAACTTTAATTTTTTTTTATCGAGAGAATTAATTCAATGTCGATAAAGAAAGATAGAGAATCTTTCGAATCATTGAAACATGCTGATATGATTGTCTCCACTCAAGATTCAGCCATTTCCCTTTGTAAAGCCAAGCTGTCTCGAATATTCGTTAAAAGTATCTCGATAACAAAATAAGTAAATAGACGCTTCATCCCAAAAAATAAATATTAACTCTGTACTTTTCTTATTTTATTGCGTATACTATAGTATCTCTATATCTATTTATATTTGATTACAAAATTACCAACTATCATGGTATTTCCGCAAATATATTGTTATACATTTTTTTAAGAGCAAATAGACAAATAGACAATAATTATTTTGACGCGATTTCTAAAAATAATTTGAACTTGGCAAGTGCGAAAATTCATTTAAATATAGAATTGTTAGGATGACCGCAATACTGCTTTCTGAATTTCTTCGATATAATATTTTTAATAAAAGAGCTTTTCCGTAAGCATTTCCTTACATAGATTAACATTTTTATTTTTTATGGAAATTGAAAAATTTACATTGAAAAATAAATGGACATAAATTTTTCATGCTAAATAAGTATCAAAATATTTATCAGTAATACCGTATCCTCACAGTATTTGCGTGGTTCTAATACTTGGAATCTTAATAAAAGTTCATAAATTAATGAATGCATTTGAATGAACCGATCGATTTAACGTATATTTTGGTAAACGATAGTTATATTATTTTTAGTTACCGCTATATTTTGTCGCACATGCGGGCTATAGTGAAAACAGTGTAGCCTCGTGCCGTTTATGCAAAATGGACATGCGTATATATACGAAAAAGGAAAAACTGACTGGCAGAGGGCCAAAGGCTGAATGGGGCTGTCAAAAATAGCATTTGTATGTCTAGTTTCCGATGATCAAGCTGACACCGGAAAGCATCTTTAATATTTACAGGGGCAAAATGTGCGTTAACCCGGCAAAGACGCACGCATTCCCTGACATACAAACAATTGCTTTATCCATTGTCCGCGCCAACACTGAGCTCAGACAACTGTTGATTTACGACATTTTCATTGCATTTTTTCATTGTAAATAAAACAGTTTATGCTGATTATATATTTTGTTCAGTGAAGTTATAAGTTACAAATATTGTTGCAACACAATTCATTATACAAATACGAGAAATATACGAAACGTTAAAAAAATAACATTTACTTATTATTGGATTAATGCATTAGTACGATTAATGAGAAATGTCTAAACGTCTTGTATTATGTACACGTATGCAGGCAAAACACGTGATGATCACGTCGTACTAGTGTGGCAATTGCCAAACTAGTAATGAGCCTGCACTTAAATATGTTGCGAAGTCTTAGCTATCAAACGAAATTATCAGAACGTTCTTCAATTATTGATGTATCGAGTGGTAGCACTGAGAGAAAGGTAAAAAAAGCTACAATGAACATATATTATTTCGAACTAGTAACTAACTCGTTGCCACTATGTAAATGAAAATTTGGCACATAATAAGTTTCTCCTAAAATCAGAGCTGACAATTGTTTTGACTCCTTACCAATGTGACACATTGTGGCAGAATAATACTGCAAGTATCAGCGTTTTCAAGCGGGCCGGGCAGCTTTGACGAATTGCAATAATTTAAAATAGTCCTCAACGGCCAAGAAAAGTCTCGGAGGCCCCCGCGTGGTTCACGGAAACTCTTTGGAATATCGAACGTGTGGCACGTCACCACGGATGAGCGTCGAAAGGTCACTAGACAGAGACATGCGTGCTATCGTCGCGAAAGTCAATCGCCTACTGTCGTTCTGCTATACCAGTTCACGACTTCTTATATTTAGAGCCCCCCGATATATACAGGCGAATGCGCACAATATCGGCGCCCCTGCTCGCTCCTTGTAGGCCAACTACCGGGGCGCACTTTGATAAGACTTGCTACACGTTTCTGCGCAAGTGACCACAGTATCGAAGCCCCAACATGCGACCCGCATTACTATAATATTAGCCTCAATTTCGCAAGGACAATTTAAGGTGTTTCAACTTTTAGCAGCAATAAAAAAGATCCAAATAATCTGCTAAGAAGAAAGAGCAAATGTAAAAAATGTCACTTAATGCGTCCTTGTCGGTCAATGCACATTTTTTCGACGTACCTTCTAGTCACTACGTTTCTATTAAGCTTGCACAATTCACAGTTCCGTCAGCTTACGTCTAACTATACACACCATGTGCGGCTCACTTGGATTTCCTGTTTTTATTCGTTACCTACGCGAATAATAGACGGGCTTAAAAGTGCGGACCGTCTAGTCAGTGATATAAGTCACGGCATTGGCCTTTTTTTTTCTTTACGACAGAGCGGCTATTATTAATTAAACCGCCTTTTCCGCGTATTGCTGCAGAAGAAAACAATTAATAATAGTTGCCATTGTCTCTACTTTATTTTCAAAGCAATTTTTTCAGTAATAAAAATATATCAGTTACTCTGAAGGCAGTCATTTATATTTTTTATGTAATAAACATTACAATGATTTACGAAGAGAAATATTGCGAAATTGATTCACATCACATTTAAAAATGCTATCCTTATTATCACGTTTTTAAAAATAAATTTGACCACCGCTTAATTGCAGGTGCATCATTTAGGTTGACACTGAAATTTGCAAGAGCAACGTGAAAACAAAACGGTTCATTCAGAAAAGAGAAAAGCCATGTGCATTGCTATTCTTTATTGGGAAATACGAATAAAAATGCATTACGTAGAAAAATTGTCGAGGAATACGAGAATTACGTACAGACAAAGTGGAGATCACGAAGGAAAATTGCTGCATAAATCTCTCCGAAAACGTTGTCATTTCCCACGGGCGCTGACTATCTCTTTCGCTATCTCTCGAAAAAAATCAAATACAGTGCATTACTTTCCAATGGTACACTGACTGGAATTTCATCGAGGTCGTTATCCAATAACTAGCATCAAGAATTGCACAAAGCATCCTGAACGCTGGAAAGAACCACAAATGATCTTTAATTAATCGTTACTTTCAAGTTTTTCCGCTGCACAATATTAAAAACATTTAACTATAGTGTGATCTTGCATTCCTTTTTAAAAGACTTAATAGCACAAGTGACGTAAATAGGGAATTATATCACGATTCAATTAATATCCAAGATACTGTGATTAATAAAAATTGCTTCCTTCTAGAAGGAACTTTGGCAGCCTCTTTGTATACTTCCATTAATTATCATCAGTGATTAGCACTGCGATTACTTTAAAAATGAATATATCTAAAAATTAAGATTGTTTGTTTTCGCAACTAAATTAATTCTACATTGACATAAATTTTAATTTAAATAAAATCCAATTTCGATAAAATGAGACTTATTATTTCTTCTTTAGTAGTAGTAAGTATCGATTTAAAAGGACACATAGATTAGAATAAACGATTCACTGATTACTTTAAACTTAGATCTTTTTAATATCATAATAATTTTCTGTTTGCTTCAAGTGCGTAATAAAAATTGAATACAGTGGTTAAGTGATTACGGATTGAAAAAAAAAGTGAAACGATCAATCATCAATATAGCTTGCTGGGGGGCTCATATTTTTTCGATTTTTTGAGTAGCCGATCGCAACTCTCACAACTCGTTTATACATACTGAAATATAACTTATCGTTTCTAGCAGTGAAAAAAGTCAAAAGAATAAGCCGCATAGGAGACTAAACCATTTCGAAATTATGCACATACATTTATCGTCTATTCGAAAATAATGACGAATGACAAAACTAGAAACAAAAGAAAATCTGCTAATTTCATGAGAAGTGGAATTTTTACGAGTTTTCCTACACTTCCTGCTCTGCATTATGCAGCTGTCGATGAGTCACAAAGCCAAAAATGTCGAATTCTCGTCATTGCAGCAGAGTAGAATCTCGTAATTGAAGCAGAGCAAAGCCCGGCAATCATCAGGAATCCCAGTCCTCGTGACCCAACTCGCAATTCTAATTATCCAATAAACCTTACTGAAGCAGTGCGCCTCAGCAACTCAAGGTAGATTCAGCTAGAGTTCCGACTAGATCGGCGGCTCTTTGCGCCAAACAAACGTGCGATACTTGCAAATCGCGTAATCGCTTTTCCTGTTTTGACCGAAGTCACCGAGAGCGGGACATCGTCTTTTTTTAGCAACCGTGGTCTTCTGTGAAAACGTGTGAGTGTATAATTTCAAATGTTTATTCCCAATGCGCTTACCTAGCTAGCTTTTTTGCCGTCTCACTTTTTTACGAGCTCACTCGCTATGGCAGACTGCACGCAGATGCAGTATTTTTACCATCCTGCACTTTTAAATGTGGGATAAATTGTCTATAACTAACTTGGCCAGTAAGAGATTGATAGGTGTACATAGTTACGAAGTAGTACATTAAGCAGGTCATCGTTGTTAACGCGCGCCTGTTTACTACGTTCAGTCATCATAGCTTCGAAGCTTTATCTTCTTTAAATTCGTAATTACAAAGTCGTAATCAAAGTTTTCAAATTCGCTGAATGGTTCTCTCTTATTGCATCATCTTAAGTTCAATTTATTCATTATCATTTTAATTCGAAAGTTACATCATGTCAGAAAGATTCGGTTCGATAAAATTTAAAGCAAATTAAGCGACGCGCCAAAACCGTACTTAAATTATCCTGAACTAGCGTAATGATGGTATAATTGAGTAATAAAACATAAAACATAAATTTAAAAAATAAATGGAAGAATTGATATTAAAAAGTTTTGAAACTATCGATGATTATTCTCTAATGTTTTGTCTATTGGTCTAAACGACGACAAAGTCGAGGCAAGTGACGTTATAGTTGAGGCAAGAATTCGAGGCCGTCGAACTTGCATGAAAATGAAAGACGCCTGGCACGCCTTCCATACTCGGCGGGAGACTAATCGGAGGCTCGACCTCGGTTGTTTGATCAATTCAGCGCCGCTTTCGCATGGACAACGAGCCTGCGGCCCGCCGCACGTGTCACGCCAATACACAGGCGGATGATACTATTGCTTTCGAATTCCACGACGGAGGCGGGCGCGATCGAGCCGAGCGAGGCCCTTTCTCATTGGGTGAAGCCAGGGGCTCGCTCCTCTGCACATACCTACAAGAACCGCTGGCCGACTGGCCCGCTGCTAGCTGCTCGCTTAGCTGCTAAAAATAAACGGTTAAAGGCGTTGGCCCCCTACCCGCGCCAACCGTCGTCTGCAACTTGCAAGGCTCTCACGCACCTACACAACCGTATTATATATACAAACGAAAAAGATTCTCGTAGCTGCCTTTTTTTCGCTCGGCGAACGCTTGGACGCGAACTCCTTTTTCTGCTGCTATTTTCATGGACTTTTATATTTTTTTCTAACACTTCATTTCGGGCATGACTATGTAGGAATCTTTTGCGTCTGTTTCAGCCTTTGCCTTTCGTTTATTTATAAAGCTTGTTTGAGAACCGCTGCAGTCGAGGCCTGGAAAGCAAACTCTTAGAGAGCTAGCTACTGTCACTTAATATTTCTTCACCGCCTGTATCGAAAATTTTCACTTTATGAATTCAACTTTAGCTAATTAAAAATGCTTCGAAATTTTCTTCAAAACTTTAAAATTACCCGTCAATTTTAATTACTACCTAAGCGATAGATTAAAAACTTTAACATATATCTCTTTATGCCAGTCATTGTTCGTAGCTAAAATATATTAATCTTATCAGCATTTCTATATCTTTTACAAATATAGTTTTATACTACTCGTTAAAAATGGATTGTCTAATATGACATTTTTTATACTTAACCAAATGTTCTTTTATTTTCTGTTTCTAAATTTTTTTTCTAAAAATAATAATCGATATTTTGAATATTTTAATTAATAGAAAATAAAATCCAAAATTTGAAGTAAAAATAAATAATCTCTATTGCCCAACAATTAGGCTGATTCAAGGATAAAAAGTCGTAATAGTTATTTATTCACCAAGGGAGTAAAATAGGCGATTATTCCCGCGGGAGAAATTTTCTGCTCGAGCTTTAGCGAGAGAAAATGTTTCACCCTAATCATTTTAAAAAAGTCCACTTTATTCGACAACAATTTAAATTAATAGAAAAGTTTTAAGTTAAATTATATTTTTTATGATTTAGAAGATGATCATTTTTAATGTAGGATAAGCCATTTTCCATTGAGTGCTCTAATTTTGATCACTGATAATGTATACATCTAGTTTATTGGTAATTGGAAAAAAAAGGAAAAAATAAAATAAGTTATATTAAGTAAAAGTCTAGGAGAGTGAAAAGTGTCTGAGTGAAAAAATGAGTCTGCGGGGAATAAAATAAGTCTAGAGAATAAACATAATTTTACTCTCTCTGCGGAGGTAAATAAAGTGGACTTTATAGATGATTAGGGTGAAAAAATTGTTATTAAAGGTGGCTTCAGTACAGATAAATTAAAGTGTATACATCATGAAAATATTTGGAATGTAAAGCAAATATTGCAAAATACTTTATTCCACTTTGAACCCTCATTAACTATGTATCAATATACATAAAGACTCATAGCCTTGGGTGCAACCAGTTTAGTCAAGGACTGCAAACAAGACAAAGATAAGCATTGTGAAGCAAAACTTGGCACAATCCCGTTGCTGACAAGCATCATTTTTCAAGCGAGTGTTTATTTTTTTCTGGTTCCAGAAAGTACAAACTTTTTGTTTCAATTTAGTTTTAATTTTCATTCGATTAAGCTACTAATTTGTTGAATAGAGAATTAAAATAAAACCAATCTGTGTAGCTTAAAAGTTCCTTTGTTATTGGGTGCAAAGTGCAACCTTGAATACGCACGTGTGCACTTGTAAACGTGGTAACGTAGCAAGCAATACCTATAATGCACTGCACACAAAGTGCATAATTAAATCGAATGCTGCATTTACATTTTTACTGTTACCGTAAAATATAGTTATATTTGGCGTTTCTTTATTACTTTCAAAAAAATATATAATAAAATAAGCATTTACGTGACTTTCTATATCGTCGCTCCTATAACGAAGAAAAGCAGATTTCCAAAAAGGCCTATTTTAGTTTGCTTTTTTCTAAGCACTAGAAAAAAGTAAACTTTTCTAAAATCTGATAAACTTAAGGTACATATCGTGTGAACGATACCTCAAATTTACCAGTTTCTGCTTTTCTTCGTTAGGAACGACGATATATCCCCTTCGTTATGCTTTTTTTTATCGTTTTTTCTTTTTTCCGAAGGCCAGTGATAATTTTACGTAAACCCCTACAATTGACTAAAATTTTCGACTTGCAATACATTATACCGTGCGAAACTAGATCATCTCGCACATATTGACTGACAGTAAACGATCTGCAGTAACGAGGTCAAGGTAGGCGATCGATAGCGTACACGTGACTAATAGAAGCAAAATACTTCCTGAGGAAAAATAATGAAATTGCCGCTGAATAATTTGGTACTCGGTGGTATTTGGAGTTTTTGCCGGATCGATCAAACAGAAGTTATTCAAAATGCATGTACAACCCTATTGCGTATTACCCTTGAAAACCGTTATGACCTGCGCATTACTTACGGTCCTCTTTTAGCTTGTCCTATCACGAACAATCGAATCCCGTCTTCTCAGAGAAAAAGAATTAAGAGGCTCTGTCATTTAACCGCGATTTAGTCCTAAATTCCTTTATTTTTATTACAAAAAATATTTGTAAATATTTACGCTGCTAAATTTCAAATGGTTCATTTTTAACATGTCTTCCAAATGTTAATTGCTGCAAGTGGATGTATCACTGACGTCGTATTAACGTCATTGAGATTTCTTTAGCAAACAAACAATCTCTATCAGATAAAAAATAAACTTATTTGAAATAACAAGGAAAATTAGGATTTTCGCTAATTTAACCTCTGACATTTAAAAAGTAAAATAAATAATATTGAGTTTGGATAACTTATTAATTGAAAGATTATTTGATAATGCATTGATGCAGGATGAAAAATAGGTTCGAGTGATAGAAAACGTCGGTACCGCGATGAATAAGAGCATCTAAGAAGCAAGTTTTAGTTATAGAGTTTGCAATTGCAAAAGATCGCAAAAGGGTGCAATTGGTTGTTGGCGATACATAACGAAGATGCGGTGAATGTAAGTTGCTGAAAAATTGGGGCTTGAACATGGCTAAAGGTGCGGATGAGGCGAGAAAAGTGGAGCATTGGTAGAGCATTGATGGAGCATTCGTAGAGCGTTAGCGAGTGAAGTTGGGCTCACCTCGCTCCTGGTGCTCCATGCTGGGCGCCATCAGTTTCTCCGCGGCTGCGGATACTTGGGAAGACTTTTGATTCTGGAGCACAGCGGGCTGCAACGCCAGTTTTCTCGCGGCAAGGCAATAGCCCAGAAGAGATTCGCTCAGGAGATTCAGGCAGGCGGCTACCCAGGGCATAGCCTCGGCGGCTTCCTCGTGCGAGTTGGTCGCGTCCGTTCCCTAACGCTCAACTAGGCCGCCATACCGACGCAGGAAGCCGTTGCAAGAGGCGAGCTGCTGCCGGGGTACGGCTGTCTCGTGCGGGTGTCTCGTGCTGGATCGGCGCGCTTATCGAGTCAACGGAACCAGCATCGGCTAGAGTTCTTCCGAAAAGTGATCGCTGCTGGTGTGCCGTATGATCGAGAGCAAGTCCTCCCTCATTCCAATTTGCTTGATCCTCACTTCCGGAGCCAGTTTGCGGGTTTCCTTCACTTTCTCCGAGGACAGCACTCCCCTCCTGGCCGGCTTTATCTCTAGCGTGCAATCCAACACCTCGCGAGCAAACTCCGCGGACGCTTGTGCTCTCTAGAAGGCCTGTTACGGCACCTGTGTTTACATAGTCGCTGCTCCGACCCTCCTCCCGACTCTCGAGGTGGCGGAATTTCTTTGTCGGCGATGATGCACACTGGTGCACGCTGCCGAAAGACGCTGCTTTCTTCTTTATTCGGCTTGTCGTTGCAGTTTGTTTGTTGCTGCTACTGCAGTTCGATCGATTTCCGCAGAGAGCGCTCTCGGTGGCTTTTCCTCTGGCTCAGCTCCTGGACTAAACCGGCGCCTCGCCCCGCGCCTTCTTTTAACATCGACCTGCGCGCGCGCGTTCACTCCGTGCGGTAGCCGCGTCTCGCTCGCTCCCGGCTCCCCTCTCTGTCTTCCCTTGCTAGCTGTGTACCTAGCGACTTGCCAATCCTCCCCTCTCTCTCTCTCTCTCTCTCTCTCTCTCTCTCTCTCTCTCTCTTCTCTCTCTCTCTCTCTCTCTCTCTCTCTCTCT
>JAXIUT010000048.1:5715096-5736953 GCA_035586675.1 Eurytoma californica
ACTTCACAAGATCAGTGCACATGTGTTATCCGACGGAAGAGTATCTACATTTGCTTTTATTATTTAGCAGTGTCGATTTGTGTGTTTATAGTACAAAAATACCATAGCACCGTGAAATCTGCTTAATTTTCATTTTACGTTTTGGTGTACGTATTCGTATAATATGTTATATAAAGTGTAAAAATGTGATCTGTTGTCAGATTTGTGTGTAGTCGATATTATTGATAATTAATAAGAATTTGATTTTTATGGAGAGTTATCGGTGAGTAATGAACTCACTATTTGAAGCCCTCTTTAGTTGAGATAACTTTATAAAAAGAGGGCCCATTGTTGATCGATAACTCTTCCTAAAAGTCAATCAGAATAAGTGATTGAGACATCAATGATAGAAAAATCCAGGAGAGTTATAACTATAGGAAAATCTCCTTTTTCATTATCAGGTGTTTACAAAAATAGGGAAAACCTCCTAAACGAAACAGGAGAAACTCCTTTTCCTATTTTTGTAGGAGAAACATCTGATATGTGAAAAAGGAGAATTTCCTACAAGTTTTTAGGAGAATTACCTCAAATTTAAGGAAACTCTCCTGGATTTTTCTATCAGTTTAGGCAACCTACTTCTGTGTTATATTTTGTAGAAACAATTTTCGAATTATATCATTGTACTATCTTATGTAAGGTGTCTTTGTTTCTAGAAATAATAAGACTATACCTATCACTAAAGATAATTTATATCTTTTATCGGTTTATGTTATTTTCAGAAATTACAAATACACAATGGACTGGGGTATCTTCGAAATACTGACCGGCTTTGCTGCAATTTTGTTTGCTATATACTACTACTTTACCTCAACATATAACTTTTGGAGTAGCCGAAAAATTGTAGGACCAGAGCCTACGGTTGCATTTGGCAATTTTGGACGTATAATGTTTGGCTTAATTTCTTTGGGTGACTATCTAACAGAGGAATACCAGAAATTTAAGGATCAACCGATGTTCGGCATTTACGCTCGCAAAAAACCAATTTTAGTAATAACGGATCCCGATTGCATAAAGGATGTCTTAATAAAAGATTTTTCGGTGTTTGCTGATCGAGGTCTTACGATTCATGAGAAGATAGAGCCTTTATCGCAGCATTTGTTTCTTCTGGAACCGAAAAGATGGAGACCGTTGCGCACAAAACTGTCGCCAGTTTTCACTTCAGGAAAACTGAAAGAAATGTTTTACTTGATACTCGAATGCGCCGATCACTTTGAGGATTTTCTGGCGAATTATACAAAAAAAAATTCAGTCATCGAGTGCCGCGATCTCACAGCCAAGTTCACCACTGACGTTATTGGGGTATGTGCCTTTGGACTGAATATGAATGCCCTTGCCGAAGAAGATAGTCAGTTTCGCAAAATTGGACGAAAGGTTTTTCAAACGAGCACCTTGAAATTAATTAAAATAAGAATTCGAGATTCAACCCCTTGGCTATTTAAACTGCTGGGTTCGTTCATGTATGATCATGAAATAAACGATTTCTTCATCGATAGCATGACCCAAACAATGAATTACAGAAAAGAAAATAATGAGAAGAGAAATGATTTTGTCGATTTACTATTGGAACTAAGAAATGATCCAAGTAAAGTCAATGATATCGGTAGGTAGAGAACGTCAAAAACAATATTTAAAACTTACTAGGAGAGGGATTTTGAACATGGTTTTCTTTTCTTATGCCAAAATATAAAAAAAGCCAAAATATTAGGGTCTAAGGCTCAAAATTTTCGACTCAGAAGGTAAATAAAGTTATTTTTCTCTAAAACTTCGTATGTGTTATTTTCTCCATAACTTTTGAAGCATTAGATATTTTTTAACGTTCAGCCTCTCAAATTATCGATCTTTTCCTCTACTTCTGTTTGCTTTTTTGATGGAATTTCTAGGTTTAATAAGAGCTGAGTTATCGCCAAATAACGTAATACAAAGTTTTAGAGAAAAATAACTTTATTTAACTCCTGCGTCGAAAATTTTGAGCGTTAGACCCTGTTTTGGCTTTCTTCATATTTTAGCATGAGAAAATCATGTTGAAAGTTTAAACAAAATCCGTGATCCGTAACCCAGGCCCTCTCTTAGTTAGATTTTTCTTAACTTGTTAATTATTTTGGAAAATGATGTCTTCTCTAATTGATTGCTTTTTTAGAGTTGACGGATGAGCTTCTTACTGCTCAGGCTTTTGTCTTTTTCATTGCTGGATTTGAAACTTCCTCAACTACCATGAGCAATGCTTTGTATGAATTAGCACTTAATCCCTTGATTCAAAATAAACTCCGAGCTGAAATACAGGAAGAACTTGCAAAAAATAATAATAAATTAACATATGAAGGCATCAAGAGTATGAAATATATGCATAAAGTTTTTTGTGGTAAGTGAAAAGAGTAGCAATATATATACAATCATTCTTGTACCTGATTAAAAAAATATTCACTTTTTAGAAACTTTAAGAAAGTATCCTCCAGTTTCTGTGCTGATGAGGAAATCTATGAAGCCATACACGTTTGCCAAAAACAACCTCAGTATTCCCGAAGGAATGAATATTTGGATACCAGTATATGCCATCCAACGTGATCCTCTCATTTATCATGATCCTGAAAATTTTGAACCAGAAAGATTTGACGAAGAAGTTGCAAAACAGAGGCATTCGTCGTTTTTTTTACCATTCGGAGATGGGCCCAGAAACTGCATTGGTAATTTGAAATTTATGACATTTTATCAAAAATAATTATTTTCACAACCATTTTTGTACTTTTTTCATAGGTGCTCGTTTTGCTAACTATCAAACAAAAGTAGGACTTATTAAGATTATCAAAAATTACAGAGTGGAACCTTGTGATGAAACTCCTATTCCTTATGTAAATGATCCAAAGGCATTTTTACTCAGTCCAATTGGAGGCATAAAATTGAAATTCACAAAGATTTATAACTAGTATTTGTAAATTAATATGATGACTGTAATCAAAACTTCGTTTTTTTCTATCTGCGATATCATAAATGAGTTCAATAAATAGTTGGCAAGATATTTTATAAACTTACATGCATTTGTTTTAAAATGTCTTGAAATTTTGAGATTTAGACACGCATGAACTATCATTACGTATGTAGCATTATGAACATTTTTAGATAGTATTAGTTTATAAAAATACTTGGGTAGTTGTACTAATAAGTGTACTATACTAAGATATTTTTTACATAAGTTATGTATGTCAGACCACTGTCAGAGAAAAATTATGAACCATTTACGGCTCAGTGACAGTTTTTATATTTGTATAAATTAGATTTTGAATAGTGGTTTGTATAAAGAAAAAAATGTAACGTTTCAAGAAAATAATGAAAATTTATTTAAAAAAGTGATTTTAACATTCTCCTATTATTGCATGCATTTTTACACTTACACTTATTTGTAGAATATAAAATAATTTTTTAGCATTTGATTTGCTATTTTTTTAATTATTAATTTATAAAAATCTTGTTTGAGTAAATTATATTACACAAATATTTTACAAATGACTATTTATACAAGATGTTGAAATTAAAGTTACGATACTTTTCGAAAGTCTTTAATTTCATGACTATAACATTGTTCCGATTTTTCACTATCAAACCTTTGCCTACTTACTGGGCACTAAAAAGATTAAAAATCTTGTAAGTTGTAAATATATAATTTATTTTATATCTTTGTTAGTACTTTGCTTATACCTTACCTGTTCTACAATTGATGAAGATTGAGCGATCATTTTCATATTACTCAAAGACTTTAAATTTATTTGGTGATTACTCGTACTTGCATGGTTTGTATGTGTGCCATTATTAAGATTTGAAATCTAAAATTAAGTCTTACTAAACAAAGTATTTTAAGTATGATACAGAAAATAAGAGGCAAAGCTTTAACCTACCTCATGCGATGATCTTTTCCGTTTCCTAGATACATATGAGTTTTCATTGTCATTGCTTAATAGTTTTTCATCAAATTTGATTTGACAGTGAGTCCCACTTTTAAACATCACTGTACAATTACAATAATTGGAATTAATTCTTACTCCTTAATATTTAAATATATTGTTTGTTTAAAATAACCTACCTTCTTTCTTTCTTTGAACATGCGGCTGTTTTTCATTAGCAATGGCAGTAGTCAAAGATAAACTGTTGGCAAATGTAGTAAAAGCTGTCCTTCCCTTTAATCTTGGAAAAAGAGGTATTATTCGACGGCCTTCTACAGTCCATTCTGTATCAGTATTTGGACCAAATAGTCTAACGTAAAAAAAATTTTATTATAAGACGTAAGATGTAATAACATACTGAAAAAAACTCACTCTCACTCAACTATACTCACTGTTCAGCTATTAATGAAAGTTTATCATCATTTACAGCTCTTCGAATCTCTGCTTGATGTCTTTCATTAGATATATGAAGAACAGTAGCTAAATCCCCTAATAATTTTTGTTTTCCTTCTGTTAAAGGGCCTTGGGCTCTTAATGCTGATACCATTTTTGCATATGCATCTAATTCTATAATTTTTAATAGCATAATTTTCTAATAAAGTATTGTAAATAAGTTAAAGTTCATCAATGCTTACCTAAAAATCGTAAATACTTTCTACATTCATCTTGAGACATTTCAAATTAGTGTAATTATTACAACAAAATTGATTTATGTACAAATTATCTAAATTATCACAGTTATTTTGTAAAAGTAAATATTGATGCTGATGTATACATACAAATAGCAACTAGTAATACTTTAAAATTCAATACTTCTTGTATTAAAAAAAACAAATTAAAATTTAAATTACATTAAATGTAATTTTTTATGTTTATAAATATACATTTTTGAAATATTGCAGTGTCCGTTGTTTTATTCATCCAATAAACTTCTGCTCTCTGTAATTTTTGTTATTATCATAACAAAGCTGTTTCAAATGTCTTCTAACCTACATACTACTTCTACCTACAGTTTTGAAACTAGAGTACATTTAAGGAGAGTTACCCACCATTGCTGAAAGGTTGGGCGGGAACTGTAAAGATAGAAACAGTATAAAAATACTGAATTATACTGTTATTGATAATAATGCATTAAGAATAATTGTAACAATCTCTGGAGAACTTTAAATAAATAAAATATTATATCAATGTAGATTTAAAATATAGGCACAAAATATATCTATTTGACAAAATTTCTTCTAGTAAATTTCATCAGCTTAATGTGTATTATTTGCAGCTTTAACAACACCACAAGTAAGAAGACGATTTTATATATACACTGCTGGTCTCTTGCGCTATTAACGAGTAGGTAAGGTATTGTGATGTTTGTCGGCAGTTCGGCTCGCACTAGTCGCACTTCGCACACGCCGGCAGTGCCGACTCTCAACTGCTTGACTGATAGTTACAGGAATTAGGATATTAGAAAGGTGTCGGCTTCAAGTATAATTAAGTTCGCGTTCTTTTAAATCACCTGATCGGCCGAGTGGCATCAACTGCATTACATCTTATTCACGATCACTATGCATAGACGCCGCGGAGTTCCGTGTACAACTGTATTTTACGAATAAGCGACAGTTTATTTTAACATTTGATTTCTTATTGTTTGACAAATTAAAATTTTATAAAGAAGTTAGTGGTTGTATCTTGTCGTATAATAAGCAGTACTATCTAGATATCTCGGTAGATAATATGGTGTCATACGAGAGTGCAGCGATCGATTTAGCCGATGGCGCGAAAAATTCTGAACCGAATCTGGGCGAAAATTTGGAATTCTGGATGTCATGCTTGCCTCCAAGATTGCGCTCACTTCCAATTATCCGATTGGCTATTCCTGGTAAATATTATTTATTTCAAAAGATTAAACCTCGAGACATGCTATAGTAATACATGAACGTATAAATAAATAAAATAAAGCAATCCGATTTTGAAAAATTGGATTATGGTAGTTAAATTAAAAACGTGTTTTTTGAAAAAATGTTATTAAAACCTTTCTATGGGACAAAAAGACGTGAATAATTTAAAATTCTGGAGTAATTATTTGAGAAATACACGTTGAAAAAACAATGAGAATCCTCATTGTTTTTCTTTGTGTGAATTGAAAAACTAATGGCTAACTATATAGTTTACTTATATAATCGGCGCGTGAGAACGTGAGTCAATTGGCAATTTCTTAGTCAGCTTCTAAAAGTCATTATTATGGAATAATATCCTCGCAGTCAGGAGCTATTTTCCCACGATTCTTTTTGCAAATGATGTAGGATCTATATAAGAATGAATGCTTAACGTGTTATGCAGGATCCCACAACAGCATGACGTACACAATTGAAGAAAACAACGACATCGGTCCCGATGAGCCTGACTCGCTAAGATTTCTAGGCCGCTACTTGTCGATGGTCACCAAGCCCGTAATTTTCGATTGGTCTGTGAATCAAGCCGACAACATACAATCGCAACTTGACGGAGGTATTCGGTACTTGGATTTGCGCGTTGCTACCAAAGCTGAAGACGAGAAATTTTACTTCCTTCATGGACTTTACGGGTCTGAGATCACTCAACCGCTTCAACAAGTTGCAGATTGGCTCTCCGCTCATGCAAATGAAGCAATTATTATAGATTTTCAACATTTTTATAATTTGAATGAGGGCAATCATCGAAAACTGATAGATCAAATAAAAAAGATTTTTCATGGTAAACTATGTCCGGCTTACAATAAATTCGAGCATATTTCTTTGCACTGGCTTAATTCGGAGGGGTACCAAGTTATCCTCATCTACAGGAACATGTACGCGCGTAATTATCATGATTTATGGCCGAGCGGTTTATGGCCTACACCTTGGCCTAATACAGTAAGCTCTTCTAAACTTGTGGATTTCTTAAACAACGGCCTAGAAAACCGCTCGCGAGAAATTGGCTACGTCTCTCAATGTTTGCTAACACCTGACACGTCGTACGTCGTTAGGCACCTTTGCAGAAATTTGCGAAATTTAAGTGCCAAATGTCACCGGGTTATACTCCCTTGGATTGAAAAGCAATCTCCTGGAAGTGGGGGAATGAATATAGTCATAAGTGATTTTGTCGATTTTGACGATTTTCTTTTTTCGCGAATTGTCATTCAACGAAATGCACTTCTTTTAAAATTAGATTCTTATGATTCTGTAACACTACATGTAAAAGCTTAATCCAGATACATGATTCAATACACTTTTGTAAAATTTACAAATGACCAACTGTAAATTTTGACCGCTTTTGTACTCTATATTGTATATATTTTTTATTAAAGATTTCATTGTACTGAACGACATTGTGAGTGCAATTATACGACAAATCAGTATTTACATTGTAAATTATTTAATTATTTAATAAAATGCAACTCATTTCTATTTCATTTTTTAAGAGAAAAAGTTATTTTTAAATTCTTTTAACAGACTGTAATGGTTTCATTGTAAAGTAAATACAATTTTCTGTTCCTGTAACACATTTCAGACTTTAAGTTTTTTATGCTTTAGAGTTTGTAAAAGTGTAAAGCAGGTCGATTGCTTTACATTTAATAAGCGCGCTTTATAAACTCAATGTGCTTAATCATTCACAGATGTAAATTCACCATAGCACACTTATGTTTAATTATTTCACTGTGATCATAGTAATGACCAAGAAATATAAGTTTAAAACTTATTTTCATCAGTTTCTGGATGTCACAGTGCCTTGACTTTAAGCTGTTTCATTCTTGGAGCACGTTTTTTTGCAAGCCTGCGTTGTTCTTTTTCTTCCCATTTTCTTTGTTTGTCAGGATCTTCTTCTTGAAGGATTCGTTCTTTTTCTACTCGTCTACGTTCTTCCCGGCGTGCCGCAGCTGCTTCGGCACGGGCAGCATGAGTAGTCTTTAAAAATGCTTCTTCTACTTTTTGTCGATTTTTGTCAGTCTTACTTTTACCCTAAAACAGAAACAACAAATATTTTAGTAATAATTAAATATTATAATTATGCAGAAAAAAATTTATTTAAAAATTATAAAACATGTACCTCTTTTGAAAGTTTGAATCTGCGTAATTTATCAAGTAAGTAAAATGTTAACTGAAGAAGAGGTCTAATTTTTTCTTGACTTTCAGAATTGCTGATGTGTCCTCTAACAGTAATATTCAAACCAACTAGCAAAACCCTCTTAACATCAGGCATAGTTAGTTGAGTACTATCTCTATATAATATTATAATAATTAGTACCATAAATATTCAAAATAAAAGAAAATAATAAAATACTTACTCTTGTTGTTTCGGCCCACTGTACTGGTCACTTATATGAATATAATCAATGTATTGAGCATACTTGTTAAATGCTTGCAATACTCTACTGTCTAAAACAGCAGATGTTGCTTCAGATATTTCTGACATAACGTAAAATCCTGATGGCAGGTTAAATTTTTCACCAGGTCGTTTTTCAGGACAATAAACACTAATATCTGCCATGTCTTTTGATAAATGTATAGCAGTCTTTTTAGCAGCTACTGCTATTACAAAATTGTCAGTCTCATCTTTAGCTATTTCAAATCTTAGATGAGCTTGGTCATTTTGGGGTCTTATTAATTGGGATATTATAGCTACTAAATCCTGACGCTTGATTAATTTCAGTTCTACTAATAATGAATCACATCCAACTCTACCTGAGCAATAGATACTGTATTGAGATTCACTTTCTTTAATAAGTCCATTAATAATAGTATCTTCTTCGCTAGATTTGCCAGTATCTCCTACCAATGAAAAATTTTCCAAAAGTATTTGTCTATGGTCATTATACCACGATTCAGCAATCCGACAATTCTTTGATTTGCCAGCAATATAATTTATAAAATAGATTAATAAACCAGCGATCATCAAAATTTCAAGATAAAAACTGTCCCATCTTGCTCGTAAATGCAATGGTACTTTGGTAATTGTTAATGTTGATGGCTCATCAACTTTGGCATCTGAATTTCCAGCAGCTACATCTAATCCTTCAAATTCTTCTTCATCTTGAAAGTGATCAAATTCGTTATCTGCATCTTCTACTAATATATCATCTTCTTCGTAACTATTTTCATGCTCTGCGTCTTGAAAATGAGAAACATGATTATCAGCTGCTGGTACAGCTGCACCGATTGGCTTTTCTTCTTCAAAATCTTCAAATTCAGCAAATTCATTATCTTCTAAAGGTTCTTCGTGAAAATGAGCAGTAACCCATAAATTTGTTCCTACTAAAATAATATGAAGTACAACTAGCCACAACTTCATTTTATCTGAAATAAAGATACAATATCGAGCTTAATTTACAATACTTGTGATAAACTTTTTTAATATAAATAAAATGATAAGTACAGTAGCAATTAACAAATAAATATAAATCTAGAAAGATATGCATTTTTATTGAACGTCTTAATTTAAGTGTAAAAAGGTTAACCATCCACATATTTATCGATGATACAATAAATATTGGTTTTAATTGAACTAACCATAAGTGTAAGTCAATGAAAAGGCTTAATTGAGAGTTCTTTAATAGTATTTAATACTGTCTAAAATAAGTTAATGTAACAAGCGAGCAATTTGCAGGCAACTTTATCGCACTATTTTCTCGCTTTTACTAAATAAAGATGAAATGGTAAAAATGTAAAAAGAAGAGAAACTCTTATGCTTACCTAAAAAATACTACACGCAATGTGGTAATTAGCAAAATTACATGGATTAATGGATTAATTATAATTATAAAAATTGAAAGTCGAAAGCAGTCAGGTGCTACAGTCAGCTCATTACTCTTATTAGATCAGAGTATAGTGAATTGGTGATTTGCACCTGATTGAAGTTAGCTACTTTTGAAACAATTTCAATTCGAGTTTGCTAGGTCTCCCGGCTGAGGGCCAGGGAATATGGCGCGTGTTCGAGCGCGGCGTATTTGAAATTACTAATATTAAATTTATAGTGAGAAAGGTTTTACTGGAACCACTTTAAGAACGCGGGTTGCAGGTTAAACTTAATGAACTTTAATAATTTCTAAAAAGAATACAAGAAAAATGCAATCCAAGAGTACAAACATAATTAAACGTATCGAACGCGTAGTCGCGTACAACGAAAGCTAAGGCAGCACGAAAGGTATATCTAGCATGACGCGTGACTCTATCATATAAATTACGATTAATCAATAATCATTAATGTCATAATATCTCTGGTCTCGTTACTCGTATTGATACATACAGAGCTGAGAGCTATGTTCATTAAATTCATTTGAAGCGCGGGAACTATAATGTTTAACTTATAATAGTTATCAGACTAAATTTAGACCAAAATTTAATATTGATGTAAATTATAAATAAGTTATAATAAATTTGATAAGTTATATATGTTTTTTCCATTTCGGAATATTATTAAGAATTTGACTAAAAAATAATTCTACAATGTTTTTAATATTAGACACGCCGCGACCTCTAGTACGACGCTCGACTGCAGTTCTTCCTATCAATTGATTTTGATAATTTGATCGCACTATCGTAGTTTCGCAGTGCAGTGCAGCCAAGAAAAGAATAAGAGAACAGGAGTCTAGCGCGGCAATGCATATAGTGCTGTAGAACGAGGGCGCTAGCTAAATAGCTAATTAATACACGGCTTGATACATCCTGCGTATATTTACATGTATGCATACAATATAATTATATCATAACCGTTAACTTTACATGATCCTCGAAATGTGCTTCGAAGTAAGGCTGCAACGAAGGCCTTATTGTTTATAAAGTTTCAATTTTGTCAGTGTATTAAAGCGTGTACCCAAAGCAGAATAGAAAGCATGTAACGGAATGGCGTGCGTATAAGGAACTTGTCCTGGTACAGACTGCCGCAGTGAAATACAAAAAGAATCAATGCCATAGCTGCGAGAAGACAAGAAATTTCTTGCAACTTAATAATTTAATATTCTTATATCTTCTTATAACAAATTTTAGTAAGTATATCCATTTATTTTATGAATAAGAACTTTTTTCTACGCGAAATTTAACTAAGTATTATTTTTTTATTCAAGTTAAATAATTATGGAGAAGGCTGAAGGATATTCCAAATCTGCAAAAAAGAAAAGCTCTAAAATAATACCCTCTGTAGATGTAGCAACGCAATGCGTCCAGGTTGTAGTGAGATGTCGACCTATGGATGACAGAGAAATAGCTCGAAATTGCACTAATGTTGTTGATATATTTCCCTCCAGAGGAGCTGTAGAAATTCGTAATCCTCGAGATGGGGCAAGTAAAGACACTGTCAAAGTATTTACATTTGACTCAGTATATGATTTTAATTCTTCTCAGCAAGATATTTACGAAGAAACTGTGAGACCATTAGTTTCTTCGGTGCTGGATGGCTTTAATGGCACAATATTTGCTTACGGACAGACTGGAACTGGAAAAACGTATACAATGGAAGGTACTAAAGATGATCAAAAAAATCGAGGTATTATTCCCAGATCATTTGACCAAATTTTTACTCAAATTAGTAGATCAGAAAATATTCAGTACTTAGTAAGAGCTAGTTACTTAGAAATTTATCAAGAAGAAATTAGGGATTTGCTTCATCAAGACCAAAGCTTACGATTTGAATTAAAAGAAAAACCTGATACAGGAGTATTTGTCAAAGATTTATCAAGTTCAGTTTGTAAAAATGCCGCTGAAATTCAACAACTGATGAATATAGGAAATCAAAATCGAACCATTGGAGCAACAAACATGAATGAACATAGTTCAAGATCACATGCAATTTTTATGATTACAATAGAAATGGGAGACAGCTGTGGTATTAGAGTGGGACGGTTAAACTTAGTTGATTTAGCTGGAAGTGAAAGACAAAGTAAAACTGGAGCTTCTGGTGAAAGATTAAAAGAAGCCAGTAAAATTAATTTAAGTTTATCAGCTCTTGGAAATGTTATTTCTGCTTTAGTTGATGGTAAAACTTCACATGTACCCTATAGAGATTCAAAATTAACTAGATTACTTCAAGATTCTTTAGGTGGTAATTCAAAAACAATTATGGTAGCAAATATTGGACCTGCCAGTTATAACTATGATGAAACACTTACTACTTTAAGATATGCCAATCGTGCTAAAAATATTAAAAATAAGCCTAGAATTAACGAAGATCCAAAAGATGCATTACTTAGACAGTATCAAGAAGAAATTCTTAAGCTTAAGGAAAAACTGGCTCTAAAAGGAAATGTTCAGAAAAAAAAACGGAAGCCTAAAAAGAAAATAGATCATGAAAATGAAGAAGTAGAAGAAAAATCCGAATCTGAGACTGAAGGTAGTCATGAAGACAATAAAATCTCAGAACAAGAAAAGAAATTAATAGCTGAACAATTAAAAGCTGAAAAACAAGAAACTGAGGATTTAGTGCAACGGATAAAAGAGTTAGAAAGTAAGATGTTGTGTGGAGGAAAAAATATAATTGATCATACTAATGAACAACAGCGAGCCTTGGAGCAAAGAGGTATTGAAATAGCTGAACGCAAAAAACGAGAGGTAGAAATGCAGCAGAAATTAGAAGATGAAGAACTCACGACTTTAGGGGTACGTGAAACTTATACAACTTTACAACAAGAAGTTGATGTAAAATCCAAAAAACTCAGGAAATACTATGCAAAATTACAAGTTCTAAAACAAGATTTGGATGATGTAACAAATGAATACAATAGAGACAGAAGAGAATTGGAGCAAACTCAGCATGAACTAATGAAAGAACTTAAATTAAAATATCTTATTATTGACAATTTTATACCTGTAGAAGAAAAACATAAAATACTTTCTAGAGTAAGATTTGACGAAGAAGAGGATTGTTGGATTTTCAAGGAATCTGAACCATCTAGCGTTGAAAATATTAAACGCCCAGTTTCTGTTCCTGGTTTGCGAAGACCAATAACGGAACACGCACGCACAGCTCTTGCCATGGGTAAAGTTCAACGTTATGCTGCTGAAAATATTCTAAACTTAGAACTAGATATGCCTGCACGAACAACATTGGATTATCAAAAACCAGTGATTGCACCAACTATTCAAGCTGTATTAGAAAAAGCATTATGTGATGAAGGAGACATTGATGTGGATGCATCCAATGCAACTTTCAAATCAAAATCACGAGCGCAATCTGCCCGAGTCCGGCCAAAAAGCGTTGCTAAAATACAGCAAATACCTGCACCTGTCTATCCAAAAACAAGAGGATTAGTACCAAAATAATTAAATTTTTCCACTTCTATTTTGTTTTTCATTTTTTCTTCTTCTATAAATATGCATTAAGTTATTTTAATTAAAATTAAACGATTGTGATAGTATTTTCCAGATCTGATACTTAATAAGTTCTAGCTGTTTAATATTAAACTGTGATTGGCATTTGTCACTTGACATCTTTTACTTTCAAAAATCTTTATTATTGTGATTTATATTTATTTATTGTGATAAATAGTTCAATTTATCATTTTCTATTACAATGGATATAGCATTAATTACTTTATAAGCATTTTTAAGTTTCTAACTGTAACTTGCAAAATATGCTTCATAAATAATATTTAGTCACCTTCATAAGATTATTTTCTCTACAAAAGTAAAATTGTGCAAATTGCCTTTAAAAATTTAAAACAGACTGAAAGGTTCTAGTCAGCTTATATTACATAATCTTGTATCGTGAAATTACGTAATCAGTGAAGTAACAAATTTAAATTGAAAAGTATTATTTTATCTGTAATGTTAATTGAATAAAAATATGTTGAAAATATACTAAAATACTAAACAGCATTTCTTAATTCAATCTCATTTAAGAATATCACCAATTAAATAATTATTTTTATGCTTACCTTGTTATATTCTTATTATAAATAATGTTCTACAATATATGCAAAAGCTATTTTTTGAAGGCTGCTTCAAATTATATATTAATCGTAAGTGTTGCTTTTTATATTTTTTAATTATAAATGTTGCATGTGAAAAACTAAAACGAATTTAAAATAGCATTAAAAAAAGCTACATAAGAAAGCAAATTAATAATGCAATACAAATATTTAGCAAATTCCAGGAAAAATAATTAAAATAAGTAGAAATAATTAAAAATATTAATAAAGGGATAATGTGGTTTGGTCTTTAAATTATTGTAAAAATGGAATTTTCTTGTTTATTTTTTTAGTGTGATGAGCAATTTATACAAAATTTGTTTATTACAAAATCATTTTTATTTTAATTTCATTTACTTATTTATTTTTTTTTATTTAAAATAAGCTATATTATCACTAAAGTAGATTTCATAAATTTAAAAAGTACAATTAATTCAAAGTCTGATGAGAATGTTGTGAAGTACTTTTTTTTTAGTTATTTTATTTTATTACAAACGTGTTGACAATACTACAATCATAATACAATTATAATTGTAACAGAACTGCAAAACATTTCCTGAATTACTTCACTAAAACATAAAATTAAAAAAGAAAACTAAAAATTAAACTTAAAAAAATGTATTTTCAATTGTTTTTTGTACAAAAAGTTATATATGTCACACAAGTAAGGATTAAGTTGTATAAAGTCTATACAAGTTACGCTTAAAAATACACAAAATACTTTTGCGTATTTAGATAAAAGATTGGAAAATCACCTATTTACGAATGCGGCAATCAAAACTCGTTTGACAATTTTTAGATTATAATAACAATTTCATTCAAAACGAAATAAGTTGGAACAGATTTAAAAAAAAAAAAAATATGAAAGGTAGGTGGAAAGTATATATTGCCGGGAGGGGGGCTTAGTCTCACTGAAATCACTACTATGTTTTAAGGTGTCTTGAAACGATGAGTAGGAATATATAAATCAGCACTAACACTGAATCTTCAATAAAAGCGCTGTTGTTGCGAATAATTTCCAAACGGCGGCTGTGTATAGGAGGATGACGGTCTGACTGGCGGAGGAGCTCCAAATGTCGAGTTGCCATAACTTGATTGCATGGGAGGATAAGGATTGGATGAAAGGTTACTGAACTGATTTTGGTTGTTCGTACTACTGAAAGTTTGATTAAAATTATTGTAACCATTACTTAAAAACCCGGAATTACTGCCATAGGACTGTGACTGCTGTGGGGGTGGAAAAGTTTGAAACTGATTGGAGGTGTAAGGCATTTGTGAATTGTTGGGTTGTGAAGGGTTCAAAAAACTTTGACCGAAATTATTTGAAATGCCTGAGGCCGCCGAAGCCAAAATCGGGTTCGTCTGGGGTTGCGATATCTGCGAACTTTCGGAGAGTGGCGACAAATGAGACTTAGATACAGTTGGTAAATCACCCATAATATTATCAATGATTCGCTTAGTCTCAGTGAGAATGACACTGGGATCATTGGATTTGGAATATTCGGATTTTTTGAAGGGTGGCGAACGAGACCTCGAACGTGACCAAGATTTGGGAGATGGTGATTTTGACCTAGAGAACATTCTTTTCTTTGCCTTTTCATTATCGTTTACGTTTTTATTCGCAGCTTTGTAAATATCCTCAAATGTG
Organism: Eurytoma californica; assembly: GCA_035586675.1. Lineage (NCBI taxonomy): Eukaryota > Metazoa > Arthropoda > Insecta > Hymenoptera > Eurytomidae > Eurytoma > Eurytoma californica. The sequence continues at coordinate 5,730,626 of JAXIUT010000048.1, forward strand.
TAGTCATCGTCGTCGTCAGACAAATCGAGTTTTTTCGATTTCTCATCGAGTTTTTTCCGTTTTTCTTCCTCCTCTTCATCGGCAAATATATCCAACTTTGGTTTCCATTTTTCTTCATCATCGCAAGGATTGTGATTCCCTTTCCGCGTCGAAAAGGGGGAAGCACTTCTTCGCACGCAACGAAGTGCGTCATCGTTTTCATTTACCGGGGAAATCGGTCTGAGAGCGGGAGAACTAGGCGTAGGGCCTAAATTAACGTAAGCTCTTAGCTTTTCCACCCTCGGAGCATCCGTCGCTTCTAATCTCTTTAAAAAGCTAATCAAGCCATGTTGCTCATCAGTCCCTAAATCTTTGAAATTCTGTAAAAGAGCTTTCAAATCGGAGTCTGACAAACTTTCCATTTTTGTTGCATGGTCAATCGGTTTCTCTACTTCTGGAGTTTTAGATTTAAAGCTATCTTTACTAATACTATCTTTACTTGTATTGTTACCTGTTAATCCTTTGACAAAATCTGCTGTCGTGACAGGCTTGTCACTATTTTTGGAAGCTTCCGCCATGCCAACAACAGCATTTATTAGAGTCTCTAATTCTTCTTGAGAGACATTTGTTCTACCCTGAGCTACTAATGCTGCAGCTATTTGTTGAGCAATAGCCACTTTATCTACAGTACCGACACCAGGGACACTTACTGGTTCTGATTTACGAACAGGTTCTAAATCGGCCGCTCTTTGATATAACGTCCTATTCATTAGACCCATTGCCCTCGATCTCTCCAGCAATTCTTTCTTCTTCTTCTTCTCTTCTTCCATTTTCTTTTTACTTTCTGATGCGTTGTGCAATATCCTTGCTATATTTTGAATAGCGTTTTTCGTAGGCGGTATTGCCACTTTTTCTATCATGCCTACAAAGAAAACAACTCTTAGCCCATATAAAATAAGTGAAATAGTTTAGTTGACTTATTAGTGAGTGAGGAAAAAGTACGAGTACCTGCAAATAATTGACCCTTCAATTTTTCTTTAACCGTTTCAAAGAGCACGCTCACTTCCTCGTCGAACAGCAGCTCCTCGGCCGAATTGGGTTTGACCTTCTCGGCAGCCAGGGCTTTAGAGAGCAGCGCTACAATTTTGGGACCAAGCGAGCCCAGCTGACCCTCAAGCGCCGTAAGCAGCCTCAGCAAACCAACAACCTCCAAGTCCTCCGTCATGTCCTCCGGTGGTGGACTCGGGGACTTGTGATCGGGGACAGGGTAAGGCGTAGCCTGATACCGCGGTCGAACTGGACGCGGCGGAGCCGCGTAATACGATTTGTAGGCACCTCGGCCGCGCGGCGCATACCCGAAATATTCCCGGTCCCTCTCCGCGCGCTCTCGTTCGCGCTCTCGATCTCGCTCTCGGTCCCGCTCCCTTTCCCTTTCGCGCTCTCGCTCCCTCTCGCGCTCCCTTTCCCGCTCCCGGTCCCGTTCCCGGTCGCGTTCGCGCTCTCTCGCATCTCGGTCCCGCTCCCTGTCGCGCTCTCTTTCGCGCTCGCGATCCCGGTCGCGGTCGCGATCCCTGACACCGTACCGCTCGTGGTACCGATCGCTTGCTTTCCCCTTCGTCGTGCCTACGTACTCAACCTCAATGTCGCTGTCGTGCTTGTTCACCGCTTTGCTCTCTTCTGACTTGTTCTTGCGGCCCGAATCGCTCGGCATTTCACCCTCCAATTCGAGTTTCTTCTTTATGTCATCTTTTCGTGCCGCTATTTGCTCCGCGTGCAGCTCGCGCATGCGTTTATTCCAGTATTCGATCCACTCTGGTTTAAAGTCATGCTTGCTCGGGTCCTTGCCCTCGGCTTGAAGTTCTTTGTACCTGCGGTTCCAGAATTTTTTCCACTCGTCCGGGTAAGCTGGGTGTTTCTCCGGATTCTTTTCGTGAAACTTGAGCTGACGCTCCAAGGACTCCTCAGCGCGCTTCACCTGCTCTTTGTACCTGATCCAGCGACGATCGATCGAGCGCGATCGACCTCTCCTGCTTTTGTTATTATACCGATCCCGGGAAGCTAGCGGCCGACCGCGCTCGGCGGAGCGGGATTTCGAGCGTCGCGGTGAAGGACTGCTCGAGATACTCGACAAGGAAGACAGCGACTTTACGTCCTCCAGACCCAGGTCATCATTCTTTTCTTTTTCTTTACCTTTATCTGATTTCTCAGGTTTTCTTATTGCATTCAACTTTTCCTTTGTTAATATGCGAATTTTAAATCCACTGGAACAGTAAAAAGAAATGTATACTTTTAAAATAGCTTTTTAACAACCATTTCAAACCATTTTCATTAAATTAACCTTATATTTTTATTTATTCTATTCGCAAATTCACTTAAAATAAAAATTTTAATCAATCATATAATCATCACATTCATTTTTCATTGGAAGACTTAAATTAAATGTTTAAGAAGATATAAAAAGAAACTTACGATTTGTTATTGTCCGATTTATTTTCAACCTTTTTCGGTGAATCTCTTGATTTTTTATTTGCATTCTCTTCTTTTTTTAACAAAACTTCTTTCTCTTGTTGCTCTATGGTTTTGTTCACCATTCAAAAGAAATTGTTTGAAATTTTAGATTAGTTGCAATATTTTAAAAATGAATTGAAATATTTAAAAAAATGTAAGATACTACTAACCTTTCTTGGAAATTTCTGCCATTTTTTCTTCAAAATGGGTTACCCAACGGATGTCATAAACCTCCATAAAAGTAAGTTCAGATGTTTCCCTATATTTAAAAGATTTTATTTTATTAGAATATGAAATCTGGTCAGATATTTTAAAAAATTAGTATAAATTAAAATCAATTGGAATTGTTAACATAAAAATAAAGGATTAAAAGTAATTAAAACAGCTAAAACAGGATCAACTTACCGAAAATGATAATCTTGATATATTCTTTTAATGATCTGCACTTTATTTTTCTCATATTGATGTTTATCTACTAATTGAGGCTGCAATCTTCCAAAGTGTTGTTCTATCTGCTTGGCAACTAACACAGAGATTTCATTAGCTCCTCGTTTGTAGTTAACTGTACGAGGAAGATCTGCTATTGCTCGGGATATTGTAGGAAAATGTCTATTTAAATAAGTGATGCGATGGTTGTAACTAGTAATATGCGCCATAACTGTTCGAGGATCACCACGTTTATCGCACAGAACACATGTGTAGCTGGGTTCTGTACTTTCAGGATCTACTAACTCAAGAAGATATTCAAGACCAACAAGAGGGGAACTTCTGTGTCGGTCTAAACTCATTTGAATGGTTGTACTTCTAGATATTTGATCTTCCATACCTGGTGGAATGGGTTCACCTGGAGCTACACCATCACCAATACCACCTTTTGGTGTCTTCTTTGTCACAATATCTGACCGTTTAGACCAAAGCAATACTGGATATGGCCATTCTTCTAATTTTATTTTATGACGATTGCAAACATTGTGGCTTATTAATTTGTGAGCTCCAAACAAAGCTACATTGCAGATGTGACACCAGATATCTCCATCTGCAGTTTCTGAATAAATTGGTCTTAGAGTTCCATCCTCAGCAGTAACACTGCTTCTCATTAACCGTTTTCTATCATATTCTTCCTGTAGAAAATATATTATTATACACTAAACATATAGAAGTATAAAAAAAATATATAAAATTTGTATTAATTTAAAATACTGATAAATATGATTACTCAAGAAATTATAGTATAGATTACAATTCATTATGCATTTAATGAATTGTTTTTGCATGTAATAAAAGAAAAAAAGCTTGCGTAGAAAACTGATTGTTGTTGGTAACTGGTGGAGAGCAGCCAATACTCTGACACTTTTCATTAATCAAATCCCACATCACAATCACTATTATTTAAATGAAGGAGTTGTCTCACCTCACTTAAAATATTATTACTTCATTTATTACTTTGATTAAAAGAATCAAAGTAAATATTACATAAAGAGATAAAAAATGTCTATTCAGAAAAGAATTTTTCTAAATCCACAAATTGTCCTTTGCTACTAGTACAAACTAATGCACAACTTCTAAAAGATTCAAAGAAAAGACAATTAATTCATATTACCTTTTCTCTTTCTTCTTCAGAGATGTGGGAGGAAGGATTCCGCCCCTCTATGTCAAGGTCATCAAAATTCTGCATAGTTTGTCCTCAAAGTAACACAATCATCCAAGATGAATTCTGAAAATACCCAAAAATTTTGAGATACTGATATAAAAGGGTATCAGTAGCTCTGAAATAATAAATATATGTTTTATGTAATGCGAATTTAATTTATCCTAATTAAATATATATAATTAAATTAATTACCGGACCTATGTACAAGAGAATATTCACTTCGATAGGAATTACTGTAGGATCCTATATAATAGGTACTTCACATGTAATTTTTTGCTGGTATCAATAAATATAAATATAAATATAAATATAAAAATATAAATATATAATCTATATATATTATATATTTTTTATATATATACATATACACACACACACTATAATGTACTAATAACGTACTAATTAAGTAAATATTGAAAATTGTGCTGGCTAATAATTAATAATTAAATTGAAAAGTGACTATCTTGTTTTCAGTTAGAGAAAAAATAAATTTTCACTTACCATATACTATACATATATAACTAATTAATAAGATTTAAAATAAAATAAGCTATAAGATAACAAACTTATTTTATTTAAAACTATTAAATGATTAAATGATTATGTGAATAGCATTATATGAATATGAAGTTAAAAAAAAGAAATAATGATAGACCTTAGATAGTTTTTAGATTTTATAAATTTATAATTCGCATTACACAAACTCTTGAATTTTAGGGGTAGATGATTACCATTTACTTACCACAACATGCTTAAAATAATTAAATATTTATATTCAATATAATATTCATATTAGACTTTGAAAGAATTTTCAAAAGAAAACCTATTGATCGTATTCCTATACTTAAATATATCACAATTTGATCACTATAATTTTCTCCAAATCAAAATCTAATAACTATTTTGTTAATTTACATATTAAATCGTAAAATACTTTTTTACTTTAAATTGAAGACTTTGAAATTTATATTATTTATATTAGTTTTTTTGATTAATATTATAATTAAAATGTTTACAATACTATTAAAACAGTCGAATAGTATCAGTATTTTTTAAAAATTACTGTGAATTGTAGCTCCAGCTACTTACCAAAAATGATAAAGCTGGATTCATAAACATCGTTAACTGGTTTTTCATTTCCAAAATTCAAAAACACTAATTCTTTATAAAAATGTAATAGAAAAACTGTGCTAGGGACGGGCAAAGTTAAACAATGTTTAACTTTGCAAATGTATAGCATATTTTCGTGCTTACGATAAATACACAATAAACGTACAACAGAACATCTTAAATTATAAAACTAAAGAGTATTGCATCGACAAAAAGTAAATGTGAAGAAGACGAGAAGACAGTACGCGCATTTGCATCAGATTCGATTTACGGTAAATAATGTCGCAACTTAGGTATGCTCAGAGTTAAAGTAAAGGCAGTTTATTTCTTTACATGTTTAAATCCTGCACGGGCTGTTCTAAAATATTATCAACGTGCTTACTGTTTTTTGTCAATCATAAAGAGCAATCCAGTGTCGACAGTTGCATGAGGTTATTGAAAATAAAAATCCAAAAGATTTTTCTTTCTCAAAGTATAAAAATACAACACTGCGCGGGAGCTCTTCGTGCAATGCATAATCCTGCGCGTTAGCAAAGCGTATAACTTAACGCGAGGAAGAAAGCGAATGCGAGAAATGAAGCCTCGGAAGTCAGACTGAACTCGAAACGCTAGGCAGAGGCAACGAGTCCTATACTCCGATATTAATGGCGACGGCGGTGCCCGACCATACCGGCACACCGAAGTAAAAGCCCGAATTTCTTCCTGCATTAATCAAGTCTGCTAGGACGTACTAAAACGAGCCTTTACAATTTGCACAAACTTACCCTTGCACCAAGATTAAAATCCCCTTTGCTGAGAAAGCCGTAGTCTTTTGTCAAGTTCTATCGACTTTTTGCCGCAGCCATTTTCACATTCCCAGCGGCCACTCGGCCAACCCACGTACAAGAGTCGGAGTCGGCTCTCTCAGTCTTCGATGCGTGTGGATACGAGCGCCAGCCGTGCTTACGCTTGCGAGAGCAGGACAGAGAAAGGCTTCGGTGTGAGCAGCTGTGCTGCCGCCATGGTGCTGGGGCTTTATTGAAGTAAGCGATATATCGAAAATTCACATTCACCAACCGTTACGTGACCGTCACATGCAAT
>JAXIUT010000048.1:5741972-5774547 GCA_035586675.1 Eurytoma californica
ATAGGGATGGGGTAGGGAGGGGATGCTGACGGGATGGTGACGGGATGGGGAGGGGTTACCATGTAGACACGGCCTAAAGCCCCTGCGGTGCTGCCGCTCGCTACAGAGTGCAGCCCCCGCAGGCCGGCTGCACTGCACCGCTTCCAGCTTCATTCTTCGTAATTCGCAGACCTCGAGATCCCTATATAAGTTTCTGTAAGTTCTCACTGCTCAGCTTCTCTTCTTTATTTTTGTCTTTGCAAATAAGTCTAAAACTAGTATAGTCATGGACCGACAGTGACGCGCTGCTATTCTGCGAAAAAAGGATTTATTAGGTCAGATAGGTAGATGTTTTAGCACTTTACAATTCAGATTACTATACTCCTTAATCAATTTCATATAGTTAACGTAGTTAATTAATAGCAATTAATAAACGAATTTGAAAAGCAAATTAAATTTAATTATTTTTTACATTTATATTAAAAATGTTCATTTTAAATCTTTAAAGACGAAATAATTAATCGTTACAAAAATAAGTAACACGTGCTGGTGCCGCCGACTGACGAGGCACCAATGTAGTAGGCATTTACTATAAAGCCTGTCTCGAGCGTATTATGATAAGGTAATAACTTAACAAAACACTTATCAGCTGTTGATTCAAAAGAAATCTCTTTTATACAAGCGTTAGTTTAGTCATTTCACAATTTTAACATTAATTATTTAATAAGTTTTGGTCAATATTATTTTTATTAAAAACGTCGAGAAAATCATGTAAATCATGAACATCAATAAAAGAAGAATTTGAATTGTTAATATTAATATTAAATTTCAAAATTTGAATTATTAAATATTATAGGTATATGGAATAGAAAAAGAATAATTTATTAATTAATAGATAAGATTATGAAATCATCGTAATTTTTTTGGGGGGGAATAGGACGAAACTCTGAAAACTGAAAGCCTGAAAAGTGAAAAAGGCGATCATATTTGACGATAAAGTGACTCCTAGGTGGCGCCAGGGTGAAACCTGCGTACTGGTCATCCGACGGCGCATACATTGGCTCAAGTGGTTAAGGCGTCAGTCTTAGCTGCTTTGATACAATACTGCCCAAGTGGGCTCAGGTTCGAATCCCGGTCGATGCGATTTTTTCGGAAATCGTATTCGGCGGGTTTTCCTACCCGAGTTTGCGCCTAGAGTGAGTTAGTTGAGAAAAATTGATTAATTCAATATAAAAAGTCGTCGTCCTACATGGCAAAAAAACATCTATAAAAATATCGGTCAGCGTCTCGGCCAAGACATCATCAAAATACGATAAAGACATTTATTCATCTGCTGACCAATAGTTTTATAGATGGGAAACTGCTTCTTGTTCCCTGCCGCGTCCAATGCGCTTGTGCTGGTATTTATGTAGACAGACTCAATATTCTGCGAAGGGAAGGGAGTAAGTTAATTAATTAAAATTAATTAAAGAATGTATAAATAAAATAAAGCCCTCAAAGGCAAAAAACGGATTGGGAAAATGCAAAAAAACCCCCGTGGCAAAATATGTATAAAAAAATCGAAATTTAAAATTTAATATGGCGAAATAACTATAATGTTGAAGCAAAATAAATATAAGCCAATATTTACTTCGGTCAACCATTCGCGGAGCCCAGGCTCGCGTTTTACCGCGTGGGTTGCGCGATCGATGAAAGGCACACGAAATACGCGCCGCTGAAGAGCGGCGAATGCATTCCCGCTATTATCGTTAGCGAGAGCCAAGCGCCGGACAATCGACGCAATTACGATGCGACACGGACCCGTCCCCCGGTCATTACGGTTAAATCCGTTGAATTTTGGCCAGCGCGAGTCGACTTGGAGGCGAATTTCCAAGGGAGCGTGTGCTCCTTGCCGGTGTGCTCCTTGCTCGCAACCTGTGCACATGACTATGCAGTTTGGATGCAGCCTACCGACAGATAAGCAATTGATTTTTAGTCCAATCGGTAGAGTACTAAAACTATGCTTTTCTGACATTGTCTTGTTAACGCCAATTTTTTTATGCAATTCTACTTAAAATGTTATAGAGAATAAACTATAATTATGCAAACTCGGGTGGGTATAATTTAATAATTACCGAGTTAATACTCGGTGGTCTCGGTGTTGCCCTTTGGCGAAGAGACAAATACTGACCTTCCGGTTTGTACACCTTGTCGTGGTCATGCTTCTTTATTTTTTCTTCTCAAAACTAAATATTATAATAAAAATTACTTGAATAATAAAATTTAAAAATTCACAGCACAATTTTGACACAATTTTGACATATTTGAGTACGTTATAAGGTTTGAATCTTGCGGAGAACGAACTTGGAGGGTAGTTTCTTTTACAATACCAAGAGGTCGGTGTCTATATTCTTACTTGAGCCAATACCTCAGTTAGCTTGGAACTAAGTTTGTTAAAAAGCAATATTCAGTTTTAATAATATATAAGTAAACTAATTAGAAAACCCTATGCGAGTAAGAAACTTTTTTTTCAAATTTTTTTGAAAAAAAAAAATAACATTTGTAGACTAACTAGGAGAATTTTGAATTACTTTTGTCTGCTTTTTTGACCAAATTTCTCGGTTTAATAAGAGCTGAGTTATCGTCAAATAACAAAATACGAAGTTTTTCAAAGTTTAAACCAAATTTCTTTATCCGGAATTCCTGGCCCTCTCCTAGTAAGTAAGTTGAATAAAAAATGAACTTATAAGGAAAAAGGTTTTTATATGAAAAAAAATAAAGAAAAGGTTAATTAAAGCGAGGGTTAGAGGCTCAGCGGAGCAACGCACAAAAGCGGGACTTGCGGGACGAGGTGCGGGAAGTGTGAAAGAGAGGCAAGCCGGAGCTGATGCGAGCAGCCTAGAATTTCGCCTCGAACGGTATAACGCGCGCTTCTCGAGATGAGTCGATGTGGGCCCCTGCGGGTGGGGATAGACGATGAGGCTGAGACCCGTGGGGGCCCGAGCCGGCAGTACGGTCCGAGTTGAAGACTGTGGAGGCCACGCGCACCTACATCCGCAGCTGCCGGACTCTCGGCGGACGAGTGCAGTAATCGGCGATGTCGCAGCCGCAGCTTCTATCCCAGCTTCTGGTGACCGTGCTGGCACTCTTCGTCGAGCCGAGCGCCCAGTGGCCCTGGTCCGCAGCAACAACCGGCCCGCAGCAGCAGCAGCTGGGCAATGCCCTCAGCGCCGGCCACCTCCTCCCTCGGGGTGAGTGTTCAATCGGCACCGTTTCGCGCCGTTGTAATTTCGCACTTTACTAGACCCGCCGGTCGATGTTACCGTGCCTCCGCTGACCTTATACCTGGAGCGAGTGGAGCGAGTGGAGCAAGTGCAGCTAATCGCCGAAATCATCTGCGCGACTGCACCTCCTCGCTTGTCCTCTGTGCGTACCTAAAACTCGTCTGACAAGTTTTTATCTTCCGTTACGTCGAGGACCGCTCTTTTAATCTCGCTTCGTCGCTATTGGGCTCGCAATATTCTAAACTTTAATTTAACGAGCTATACACTAATTACGCTACTACAGATTATTACACCAATTTTATTTTAGATAATTTATTATCATTAATGGAATAAATAGTACGGATACCAAGCAGACACTGCTTTTATAAAATCATCATAAAAAAAGTATTAACAAATTCTATTTCATGTTCTTATGGAATAGAAAGATAATAAATGTAATTTTATTACGATTTTATAATCTGATCTAATTAAAACTTATATCAATATAACATCCATCAACAAAATTCTACTTCATACAAACAGAATTATTCCTTACCTAAACATGTTCCAGAGAATTAAGAATTTGTTACTTCTGTGGATCATCCGATCATGTACACTTGACTGCCTTTGATTCTGATAGAATTTTTTAAATAATTGCAACGTCGTTTGAAAATTATTTAAAATATTCTAATAGAATCAAAGGCAGTCGAGTGTATATATACTACCTAATTGATATTATATCATAGTGATTTTATTTTCTATTCAAATTTTCATTTCTTCAATATTTTAGTTATTACAGTGTTCATATACACCTTTCTCGAAACATTGGATTATTCACCAAACGATCATTTACTATTATTAAGTATACATAATATCAACGGGAAGGTTACAAACTTAATTTAGTAAAATTATTTCTTTACTATAAAAATATCGTTAAGCAGGTGAAAGTCGATACATGTAAGAGGCTTCGCATTCTGCCCCAAGTACTTGGATATTGGAATAAGGTTATGAAATATGGTAATCCGATAAAGTTAAGTTGAAAGTAAATTAAAAAAAACCTTTTTAAATTTAAGAATGAAAAAATTGTCTTATCTCCTAAATTAGTATTTACATGCAATTCACACTATAGGTCTAATTTGCATAGAATGTGTATATATAAAATTATAAATAAGAACTCTAAGAATAAATATAAAAAAATTTTATTTTTATAAAACTTTTTATAAATTTGAAAAAACAACAGATATATATTCGCCATTTTTAAAACATTTTTAATTTACTCTTAAGTTAAGATTTGTTAATAAAAATATGCTTCTTATTCGTACGATTGATATAAACATTGATATAAATACTACACGCAACACTTTTAACCGCTAACATTTGTACGTTTCGATAAACGCAAAGTACTAATTCTAATAAACCAAATAATATATCTTAATAATATTATTGGCGCTTTTTATTTAGAATACTTCTATTTAATTTTAAGTGATTGCTTAAAACTTATATTATTTTCTTTTAATACAATTAATTTACAATAAAAGACACAATTTCGATAGTAATAAACATTAATAGCAGATAATTTTTTTGTTAATTGACTTAAGACTGGATTTTCTTTAAGAAAAATTTCTTTGCTCTTTTACAGCAGTAAAAGCTTATTATTCCATTGTTATTTTCTGCATAACTCTTAAATAAATTTCTACTTTTAGTAAAATAGTAAAATAAATCCTATCGCGCATTTGGTAACAATTGTTGTTATCTTAATTTCATCTCAATCAAATAAACAATGATATACATTAGATTCGCAAAAATGGACAATAAAACAATGTACGAAAGAACTTGTTTTCATTTGGTGATGTTTAAAATGACTAACAATGTTAAAATAGTTTAGCGACAACCATTACCATTGCTGCTAGTAAAGGCACTTGATAAACTGTTCGGGATCCAGCTGAAAATGTTAAATACAATTTACTGAACTAGCGATAAAAAGAAAAAACATCGTCGAAACATAAACGAATGTTCCGTTATTACCTGAATACTGGCATTTGCCATCCTGATAGCGGTAATTTGTCAAACATTTGCAGACTTGGTCTGAACACTGTAGAGCGTTAGTGTCATGTGGATCCGACAGTTGATAGCAGCTTTCCTCTTCATCCGCACAGCTTTCTCCATAGCCTGAAAATTTCGTGCAGATGAAACTATTTAATATTAAGCCGTTTGTATATTTTGGTCAGATTTTAAGACAAACATAAACAGATCGACATTACTCGATGAACTTGAAATTATAAACGTCTTTGAATTCTTGTTTATTTTACAGCAATCTCTAGTCTAGAATCTAGAATAAATAAATGACTTACCTTTGTTTGACGTGCAACGACTGTTTTTGAGTGTGTAGTGGTAGGTAGCGCCGCAGCGACATCGGCCTTCGGCGACGCACTCTGCATTCAGACTGGCGGCGCATTGGGCCGTTTCGTTGCAGCGGGCCCCGATGTCAGTTACCTTCTCAAGACAACTCTGTCCGTCTGCGCTTGCCACCAGGTGTGGCAGGCAGTCGCAGATCTTCGTCGACGCCTTGGAGCTGTTAGTGTTGGTACACGTCGCTCCTTCGATGTACTCGCAGTCTGCCTCGCCTTCGCAGCTTCTCCTCAGACCTGCGAATTCAGTTCATCAATTTCTCGTACAGCTCCTATTTCTACAAGAATTGCCTTATTTTTCTCAGACGCATTACCTTTAGGTCGAGCTCCTACTATCGCATCTTTCCTCGTACACAACTCGTAAAATGTCGTAGTTTGATTTTGACACATGCATATGCCTTTGTAGCATATGTGTTCCCTCGCCGGATCGATGATACTGGTGCAAGTGTTATCCGATTGGCAGGGAATTGGAAGCTCTAAACAATTTAGAGAGTTGAACAAATTTTATAAATTTTACAAATTTCATAAGCAGAAAATCAAAGTAGATACTTTTTCAAGCGTTATTCAAAAAACTTTTTAGAAAAATGCTTACGTGATTGTGCCTTGATTGCCAAGGTGAACGAGAAAAGAACGAAAATTAAAAACTGCATGTTGATTTATTTACGGATTGAGCACTTGGATGAATTTCTTAGTTAAATTAAATTAAATTATTTCAAAGATAGTGTGACTAGATTCAAGTGTTGACCAGGCGGTCGCTGGCGAGCTACTGAACTGTGAGTAAATTGTGAATCCGTTTTATGTGTAAACATCACTCGAGTCGACATAGGCGAGTGCCGATAAGAATTGATAAGGCCAATAATCACATCCCTCAATAAACGGAAAATAATGAAATAGTAATTATTTGATTAAGCTCTTATAAATATATTTAAATAGTTAAGAAATTTAACAGAATGAATATCCTCTAAAAAGATTATAAAAAATGATTGATGATAAATAATTTGAATGATCGGTTTAAATAATATTGCAAGGAAAAGCATTTGTTGATAAGAGAAATTTTGAATTCGATGTAAATACAGCTGCGGCCGATCGGTAGAGCAGCACGGACGTAAACACAGCAGCAGTGAAAGAAGGAAAATAGTCTAAGGCTGTAGGCGATTTGATTTGAGCGGCGTTATTTTTTTTTCGTAATTTCGTTTCCCTCGGAATTAGTAGGTGCAGCGCGTCAGCAAAATGGGACAGCTCTCAGGCTCTAGTCGAACGCGTGCGCCACGGCGCAAGTTAAAGTCTCAGCGGGCCGAGCTTCATTATCGGGCTGCTTTATTTGCTTGCAGCGCGCTATTTTCGCGAGGGGCTTTTCTCTCGCTTTACGGGGGGTGGTGGTTAGCAGCGAGGTCGCACGGAGCCGCCGAGTCGCTGACTAATTGTTTAAAGCGGCTGAAGCAGCGAGAGCGAGATAGCGAGTGCGCGCCACGGCTTTGCAATATTCAAGGAACTCGGGAGATTTTGCGAGAGGCCGAACTCGCCGAACTGAGGCGGTTAAGCGAATAATTCAACTGGTGCGACGTCGAGCCAGGCTCCTCCCGTAGTCCCGCCGCTAAGCTAGTTGGCCCCGCGGCAACTTCCCCGCCAGCCTCTCTTTCACTCACTTTTTCATAAAAATCATGCCTTCGGCTCTTACTATCATTATAATTATTAGATCTCGTCCGCTCAATATCCTCCTAGCCACTTTCCTTAAATCTCCACTGCAAACGCGTTAAGTCAAATTAATTCAAAGATCTGTAACAAAAATGTTAAAAATCAAAATATTGTGATCATTATGACTAATAAAATTAAAAAAAAAAGAAATTTCAAAAATTAAAATTTGAATGATTTTTTTTTTAAAAAAGCTATAAGGTCAAGTAACTAAAAAATTTAAGAGACTTTATATCGACAATCATTGAGTAAAATTTTCATTGAAAAAATAAAAAAAAATGAATTTCGAAAATCTCGATTTTTAAAAATAAAAAAAAATTATTAACAAAATCCTTATAAAAGTTTTGGTGCATCCTTCATTTTCAAAAAACAAACATTTTAAGTCCAAGATCGTAAAGTTCTATTGAAAATTGTAAAAAATCTAGCTGTCTCATTACACACACACACACACACACATAGCTACAGACATTTTCTAAAAATAGCGTAAATCAACTCATATATGTTCAAAACAAACTTCCACTGTGTTATCTCAATACTTTTTTTCATCACGATAACAACACTTCCTCTACGAGGAAACAAAATTCAAATACAAATATAGCTGTTCACTTAAAATTGTTGATTTTAAAGGTTAAAAATGAAAAAGTCCAATGTTGTAAAAACTTGGTAAACCGTTGACAAAAATGAACTAATAGATTTAGCATTTCTCGCAAAGCCGCCCTATGATGTATTATTGTTTCCACTCATATCAGTACTACCGTCCACGCTATTTTAGAGGTATACTTCTCATTTGTCGGCTCTCCAGATCGCGTAACATGTCGCTTCCTGCAAACCAAATCGATCCACTAACAGGGAGTTTTTAATTAACGACCGGGGCTTCTTAATTAATCTCGGCTCTGCACTTCCTTTTCCACTGCTTGCGCCGAGGAAAAGTTCGCAGGACCTTGCTATTGCCGCTCGACGTACATTCAAATACCATTGCACACTTAAATCTTATAATAGCTTTATCGTGTTTGCTTCATGGATTCGAAATTCTTATAATAAATTCTTTTTAATAATCCCCTTTTATCTTCCCTTTCACTTTACACTAGTTCGTTTAGTAAATTATAAGGGACCTAAATATATTTACGAGACAAATTTATATGTAAGACTATTTTTTGTTTAAATCTTATTCGAGATAAATCTTAGGACAATATCTTACAGTTTTTATTAACATATATCATTAAACACAATGTAATTAAACTAATGGTTAATAAAACTAAAATTTCGATACTGTCGTTAGCTGACTACGTCACGACCCATAAACATATTTAAAACTTGTGAAATTAATATTAAAAATAATTGAAAATGAAAGATGCTGAAATAGTATATGTATAAATCGAAATAAAAACATCATAGATGATATGTTGTCGCCTTATCGTACTTATACATTATTTATATATAATCAAAGCGGAAAAGTAAGCATGAACACGGAATTTTGTTTGTTGAAATAAATTTTCGATAATAATGATTAAAAGCGGAATTTAAAATATGAACAAATTACAATTTATTTACTTTGAATATGTATATTTGAAAGTACGTTATAAATCATCTACGAAATGATGCCTTTCTCATAATTAAGTCGTACAATTAAACTGCGATTGAAATAAAGGCATGAGAACGATAACAGTATAAAATGATGCAATTTGTTAGCATGTAAAATTATGATACACGATTTAACAATTGAAGATAGTATAAGAAGCAATTGATTGTGAACTTGTCAGAAGAGACAATTGACAAATAGGAGTTGGTGAAGTTTTGGTCTTCTCTTTGCAGTTCTGAGTTTCTTTCCGGAACCGGTGGCGGAGGAGTGTCTCTCGTCGGATAAGCGCCGCCGCGGAATATGCATGAACACGTACGACTGCCGCATGCAACGCGGCACCGTCCACGGACAATGCGCCCTCGGTTTCGGCGTCTGCTGTGTCTGTAAGTATTATTTTTCTATTTTCCTCTCTCTCTCTCTTTTGCGACGCGTTTTCATTTGCACAGTCTGCCCAGCAAATCTCCGAGCTTTTCTTCGCGAGCTTTTTCTCACGAGCTTCTTATCACACTTTTTTCGATTCGGCGAGCTGCGGTGCGCTTAGGCGCCTTTCCTCTCACCTTCACCTTTGCACTTGCACCTGGACTAATTTTTTATTTACCTCGCGCACAACTACGGGATGCGCGGCACTGAGGCTGCTTATTAATATTGGATCCAATTAACGCGCGCAATTTCCGCAGTAAATGCTGTCTCCTCATCGGATTCCGATAAATTCTCGCGAGAGATCTTTGTGCCTCTCTGTCTAATCAGAACTGAGTAATTTACTTGATTTATCTTAATATATACCGGCGAATAATTTATATTCAGATATACTAAATTACTGACGCAATATAATCCAAGTATACCTTCATTTAATGACTATAAATAAATTCATTATTACCTTATCATACTTTATTTTCAATTAACCTGTCAATTTATGAATTTTTCAGCTTTTAAAATGTTCAAAATTAATTGACTTCTAAGAAAATGGATGAAGTTGCAGGAAGACTAAATTTTCATGCATTGTCAATTGAAAGCAATAATGACTGAGTGTGCAATGACTTGAAGATGTATGAATATGTAAAAGAAGGATTAAAGTAGCCAGTTGTGTTCCTCGGTGCAGGTTATTTTGCTAAGACACACTCATGCGGAGTACAGTTACTTGATTACCTTTCAGTTTGGCTGTTCCACATAAAAGAAGCAAACTTGTTAAGCGTCGCGTGTAGCGCATCCGGAGTAAAGCGTGCGCGACCGTGTGTCCTCAAAAACATGCCGTATCAACATTTATAATATACCTACACCTAGCAAATCTCATTTTCCTCGCTTAAACGCTTCATGCTCTCATTGCAATCGCTTAATCTTGAATGAATAAAGTTAAAACGGCTCTCGTTTTGTGAAATACGCTTTTCCCCTCTCATATTTTACGCGTTTCGATATCGTGAATATGTAGAAAAGAGAATATATTCGTTGTAGTGAAAAATGCAATAAAGTTGCTGTCTATTTATTCTTTGCGTATATATACTACTTTATTGGATTTACTTTTTAAAATTTTCAAGACATTAATATCTGATAGATAGCGCGGATCAAAAAAGAAAAATATAACGTTGCCTTAAAGAATTGAGTATTTACAGTTGAGGGTTGATCCGAGTAACTGAATAAAATTTAACGAAATATGAGTTTGAAAGGAACACATAGCTATAATGGTATCCTGGGCATTTTGAATTTGGTGAAAGAGTGGGAGGGTCAAGCAAACAGTGGCTTCTTATTAACGCAGGGCTATACATCCCATTCGCTATTATTCTGCAGTATTCAAGCTCATCCAGTCCACTTGAGTTTTCGTGAAAATCGCCTCTCGGCTTTAAAGCTGCCCCGCGCTCGGCCCCGCGTGCACAGTGTATGAGTGTGCGTGGGCACGAGTAAGTGTGCGCATATGCGGCAGAGCGGGCCAGGCCTCAAAGAAAGATGGAAGGAAAAGGCCTGAATTTTTCAGGCTTTCGAGTTATTCCGAGTTGTTTCGCTTTCGCGAGCGCGAAGCTTGGGCAAACACTGCACAGCGAGCTCGGGCCGACTCGCTCAATGGAGGGGAAGCGCGCCGGAGAATAAGCTTCTGTATGCATGCGCGCCGAGGAGCGCAGAGCTGCGCCTATAGAAGGGGAGGGAGAGCTACCGAATGAATGGCTTGTTATACGAGAAGCCGAATGCATCGGAGAACGAACAGGGCGGAAAACAGAGAGGGGGAGATGAAAGCGTAGGAGAAAAGAACTAGAACCCTTCGTTTTTTCTCTTTTCTCTGCCCGCTCGCTTTTCCTAACCCTCCCCGGCTCCTCACTGTGTGCATACCGTGTGTACACAGGTAGCTCCTGTTTCCTCCACAAACTCAGTCGCAAGGAATGGAAGGAAGCTTTTTCTTGCCTCCTACATTTGTAGGACCTGTCGCATTCTATACAAAGCCCGAATAATGAGCTAACAAATCTCGATGACAATTCTTCTGACACTGAGGAACGTGATATATGTATCACATCCTCTCTCTTTTTATTACCTCGGAAAATTCCTTTGTCTTCCTGCAGAAGCCAATCGAAGGTTGCAAAGGAGCTCCTATAAATTATACAACTATCGCGGAGACGAACGCACCAAACTAACCAATGAACCGTGCGCGCGAGTTTGTTTTATTGCCAAGCTCACCACAAGTGGTCCTCTTGGGTACTCGAGCCCTTTTAATAATTTCAGAGCGGCCAATACCGAGGAAACAAATTTATTGCTTTTATCTTCGTCCCTATTCCCTTCTTTCTTCTTATTGTGCCTTCATCGACGACTACGCCATGTGCGGGATAATGGAACTTGCAAGCCGCCTAAAGTGACAAACTTGCTTGAAATTTTATTAGCAGCTTCAATATTCAATTGTAACTCCATTACCGCTATAATTAACCTTGATTGATCACAATTCGCCTGCTCTCCCGCTTTCTCGTTTATCAATTTTCAAACAAATTTTCATTTGTTCACGAAAGTCGCTAATTGTGTTCACTTGACATATATCTACGCTTTGTTAATTTGATTGCATCAGTAAGCCAAAATAACGAGGACTTGTTCACCTAATCGATCATGCGATATTCAAGTACTGTTATCAATTTCTCATGACGCAAGGGAACCGTAGTTGCCAATTTTTATTGATATTATTCCAGATTTTTTAGATTCGACATTCACGTAAAGAAACTGACCAAAAAAGCACAGCACCGCTCATCCGTAAAAAAACATTATCCTTGAAGCTTTTGTGATTCCGCGACAATGACAACGTTATGACCGCAATATTCTATAAGCTTGTAAAAAAACTAGAGGATTCTCATATATAAATTTTGTCCAATAAGTTAGCGCAAGCTGCGGTGGAGAGGTGCAGAACAATCTGACCTACGTTACTAGTCCAGGATTCCCAAACCTCATCGATCAAGCTATGAATTGTTCAGTTCTCGTGAAGAAGATCGAACAGCAAGTCAGTCAACTAAGAATCGACTTCCTTCATTTCAACATTGTAAGTGCACATTATTTTGATTTTGTAACTGTGCAGTAGCCAGAAAAACTTGGACGATACTCTCTGCTATATTAATAATTTCAATTTCAATGTAGTTTTAATTCGTAAAATTCTCATAATTTTCTAGAAAAGAGTGATATTATAAATTTTTATTAGTATCTGCAGGGGTTCTTGAGAAAATGAAATTTTCCGCAGTTTCGGTGTGTGTATATTGCTTTTCCGAAAGTTCCATTTTCGGTAAAGTGCAAAGCTAATATTATCGCAGAGCCCGTGTAGTTCTAGCTAGCAGAGGTTTTGTATTATTTTATTAATAAATCGGTATGCTGCTCGTAGCTTCTTTGGAGGAATATTTTTTAGAATAATTCATGTGTGCGTCGTAAAAGTTTAAGGAGGCAATCGAGCAAAGTTTATTCACGCGGTCCCTCTCAGCAGCTTTCGCTTCGTGCTCTCTGAATTATAAAAGAGGAGCGCGGAATTTCAGCCGAGGGGGATATCCGAACTACAATGCCGCCTCACCGTCTCCCCACCGTTTCCCCACGGTTTGCCTTCGACTATTGTTGCCGCACAACAATAAGACTCGAAGGTTACACCAAAACTCGACACTCGACTCCCCGCAAAAATTCTAATAGACGCAAAATATTACCCGACCCGGCTACTTTTTTTTTCTTTCTTCTCGGTTATTTTCCTTCAACTTACAATTTTCAACAAATTTTCACTCATTTTTTTTATTGATTTTCAGGGTCAGCCGAACCGAAGGACTGGAGTTTGCGATGAAGATTTTATGTTGGTAAAATATTTTTTTTATCAATTCTTACTTTAGACTTCCTTTATTTATTTACTTTATTACGTGAGTGAAAAATCTGTTCCTTCGGCAGTACTCTTTTTTCTTTCGTTCTTTAGTAATATCTAGAAAGTTTAAGATAAAAATATCGGGAAAAGAGCAGACGAGAAGCAAAAGAAATAAGTCCGATTAAATTGAAATCCACCTTTCATCAGTTTTTTTCATCCGTTTTTTTCATTTGTAATTGTACTTTCTCTGCAAAAAATGATTAATTAGCGCAGATAAATAAAAGAATAAATGAATACAAAATTGAAAAGTACAGAATTATGGAAAGTAAAGAAATAACTAATGCCGTTGAGATTATGTTGCTAATGCGAGCCTTAATGCAATATAATGAAATCTGCAAATCTGTGGTGGATATATTATAGGCGAGAATATGAAATGTCTGGGATATTTGCAGGTGAGATCTGGTGAGAAGACCTTTCAGCTTTGCGGATGGAATAGCGGTCAGCACAGTAAGTATACCTACGATTTCAGGGATTAGGGTTGGTGGTTTAAATTGAAATTGCCGGCATTGCCGCAGTCTACATGACGTATCTCTCTATCCTTGTAAGCATAACCCTTAAGGATTACACAATCTAATGATTAATCACATTAATTAATAGTACACAATTAAGATTAATCACATTAATTAATAGTATTCGAAGGGTTGTTACATAGAATATAGCAATCTGCATATATTCGAAAGAGTTGGTTTAAAAATTTATGGAAAATGTTCAGTTTACGTGGACATTGGCGAGGAGCCGGTGACCATAAACTTCCGTCTGCCGAGCAATTTGACGTCCCGGATGTGGGAGATGCGAGTAATTCAGCTGGGCTTCGAGCAGCGCGCCCCGGCTGGCTGCCTCCAGTATTTGCAGTCAGCGAACGGGACGCTGCGCACCCTCAACTACTTGCCGAACGGACGCTACCTGGCCAATCACGACTATCTCATCTGCATCCGGCAGGAATACGGCATGTGCAGCGTCTCCTACGCGCCCTGCACGAGTGACTCTTTCCGCATCGGCGGCAACTCGCCGAAGCTGAAGAATGAGACGACGACGTTGAGGCCAGCGATCGCACAGGAGGATGAGGCTGACGACGGATCGGGTAGCGCACCCGAGACAAACGGCCTCAGCAGCCGGTGCAGAGACCGTGTACTTATACCCTGTGATTTTGAAGAGTTTATTACGGTAATTTATCCTCTTTACTCTTTTAGATCATATACAATTGCCTATCCTCCACTTAATCTAAGCTCTGTTTTTATATTTCTGAAAAAATAAGTAACAGTAGTTTAATCAAAGCTGCCAGTTAAGTTGAAACACAAGTTGATGTAAATCTAAAGAATAGAATAATAAACAGTAGAAAGGCGCGCACAAAATTAGTACTTTACTACTTTATTATTTGCACGAAAATGTTGATTAAAAATCTGCCCCGCTTGTCGGTGCAAATGAAATGAATTAGTCGAGTCTTGACTTGGTGAGGGCGAGAATTCATTGAAGCGGTCGGCCGAGCGAATCTGGCAAAATTGAAATTCCGTCGAACTCGGAACGGATCTGGGAACGGATGCAAGCCGCAAGGAGCTCCGGTGTAGAAAGGAGGCGTGGAATAGAATAGTAGAAGTAGAGCGGAGTTAAGTGGAGTTAAGTGGAGGAACAGGAGGAAGGGCTCGTTGAAGTTCGGCTCGACGTTAAGCCGAATTCCAACAGGTCAATTTAAGCGCTTGCACTCGGGGACATAAGACCGTTCGTCGGGCTCTTAATGTAGCTTCCTGCGCACGTTTTCCAGCCGGGCAACGACGGAGCCGGAATTTGCGACCTTGAACACTGCGGAACTTCGCTTTGCGCCGGCAACGGCCAACCGGAGACGGACGCCGCTGGCTCGAGCTGTCGCGTGGAAACTTCGGCCCTGCCCTTCCACATAAGAGTGGCCTTTGGTCCGGGCGAGGACACCGGAACTTCCCCGGAAGACAACGCGGGCATGTGCTTGAGTTACGAACAGTTACCCTGTGTCTCATGAATTTCATTAGGCCACCGCCCGTCTCCTCTTTCTCCTTTACCTACCTACCAGATAATAATTGGCAATATTCATTTTTCCTTGAGTAATGGTATATTGCGTACCTAGACCTGTATAATAAGAAATGTCTCAGACCGAGGCGAAGCCGAGGTAGACAAACATGTGGTACAGGCACTATTTTTCGGCCTAGCGAGCGCGAAATTACGAACTCCCGATCGGGAGCCGGGAGGGAAGTTGGTACTGTCGGCCCGCCAGGCCGAAAAAGCTTTGTCGAATAAGAGCTTTTTCTGTAAGCGTGGATGAATGTGCAAACGGATGAATAAACGTTACATTTTGTTTGTTGATTATGACTTCTTTTATTTTCAGTCCTTTTAGCAGCAATATTTGCAAATTACTTTACTATAGTACATAATTAAATTATTAATAATACCCATATATTTTAAAGAATTCTATATTGCCCAAGCGATTTAAATCGAAACTAAAAAAAGAATAAAAAATTCTTTCCTATTTATTTAGAACAGACTTCAACTCATTCATATTTTATATTAATTATCCACATAAGAACTTTATAGGTTTCTTTATAATAAATCCGCGCTATGTAATCGAATCACTGGAGATCTAACTGTAGACTAACGAAGCGGTTGTTACTTGGAGAGGCAAGTAGTTGTTGATAAACATCCAGCGTGACTACATGCGAGAAACAATATTGCACACTCTATAGGCTGGTAGCTTGTAAGCTTGCTCACTCAGAACTACCAGCGAACGAACTAGGAAGTGCGAAAATTACTTTTTTTTTTGTTTTTCAATCACGAAAATACTACTTTTTGCACGTTCGCGTTCTCTCTGTTGCTATCTCTTGTAGGTGCCATTCTGAAATTTCGAATTTCGTAATTTCTGATTTATAATTTTAATGCTCTAAAGGGCTATTTTTTATCTGAAATTTGATCTAATATTTTGTAATAAATTCGTCTCATCGAATTACTATTCAAATAATTTCAAATCGAGAGTACATCGGTCATCAATTCGATATAATTTGCTTTTATATAAACAGAAATAGAATATTTGAGAATTTTGCAACAACCAACAGTGCTTTTATTTATCTTTCTGAGAATTAATAATCTTGTATCATTTATTAATTGAGATTTGATCAACTCTTTTACATGATTAGATTGTGACGTGTCCATAGTTTATTTACATGATCGATTAGTTGGTCAGTAAATGTTTACTTGTCAGCAATTTTGCCGCTAAAACTGTGGATATTAATAAATTTTTAAAACTTCTTTTTAAGCACTCATTATTATCTAGATTCTTAGATAATTATTTTGTCATTTCACGTTAGGGATTTAAATGGCATTAAAATGGCTTTTTTAACAAGTTTCCAGTTTCTCGAAAGCATCAACAAGCAATTACGTCATTGGATAGAAATCTAGGAGGGTATATAGAGCTTCCGAGTTCTTTACAGGTTTAAAATGAATCCCCGCAAAGTTCACAGTAGGTGTTAGAACGACCTGTTGTTGGATCGCGTGCTTGGAGCCGCTCTAGCTGGACCGGCCTAACTGGCTGCACGTATTTATTGCCGGTAATTTGTGAAGGCGATCGCGCCCAGAAGAAATGTCAAGAGAAAAAAAAAGTCGAGAAAATGAAGAAAAAACTTTAGTTACTTTATTTATTATAACTTTACTATTTACATTAAAGACAGCACAAAGTTTACCACATTTTTAGATTTGACTATGCCAATGAAAACGGATTTCATAAATGTTGCAAATATGAAAACAAAAATTAAACTAAAAAATACTTTTTAACTGTATTTTTATTGTTAAAAATTTAATAGATCACTTTAAAAAGTACAAAGTAAGTACTCGAATCGGAGGACAATTTTAACTAGGTTAAACATCCATTTTAGAGTATTGAAATACTGAAGTTTTGATTGCATTCGAAAACTGCTCTAAATAGAATAGTTTTCAGTTGAATACTCTTAAAGTAGATTGAAAAAAGGAGTTACTTGAAATTTAAATAAAAAATAAAATCGATATTGTTGGAATCGTGTTAAAAATATATAAACTTAAAGGTAAGTATTAAAATTAACGAATAAAGGTAATAGGGAAGGTATAAGGCAGGACACGAATGAATAAAAATGAAATTCAAAGAGTCAAATAGTTTTATTTACAAACCAGCTAGCTTATCGTGAACGCAGCGCTTAGCTCATCGTACAATATATATACGTATAGTTCATCTTTCATAATAATTATTAATTGTGAAAATCAGCAACGTTTCATATATTTATCTTACTTCGCAATCATAAAAGTTTTAGCGCATAATCAAACTATGAATTACAATAATCTATAAATGATAATATATATAATATTTATATAATATAAATGTTATAATAATAATGATAATAATAATGAGACTAATAATGATGGCAATAAGAATCAGTAAAGAATGATAAAAGGATTTATCTTAGTTTAACACGCAACTAATATAATTTCGTAGAATTATCTGTCCACCTCTAGCGATGTTTGAATGTATTTTGCCATTTGTTTTCCTTATACAATTAGTAAATTCTTATAACAGGCGGTAGCGTCTGTGGCGGCGGTGCGTCGCTGCTTGGGACGATTACCTTTAATCACAATAATAATGAGACAACGCGCTCAATCGATCGGTATCGGTGATGCATTAAAATGACAATCAGTGGTGTTGTGCTTGTGCGCGTTCGATACCGGTACAATAGACGCATAACGGAAAAGCCAATGCAATATACTTGCTCGCGAAAATCGGAAAATCGGAAAATCGGAAAATCGGAAAATTGGAGTGCATTATAATGTCGGAATAATCGGTAAGATCGGAATAGAGCACTTATAGTTTCTTCGCATTTATTAGAAGGTTGTGCGCGTGTGCGGCGCGCCTCCTTACCATGCTGTCTTTCGCAGTGTGTCACTAAGTGAACATGTCAATGAACCCGAGTAGTAGTTCATTCCGTGCAATCATAAACCACTTTTGAATCAGTTACTTTTTCATAAGTAAAAAAATCTTAAGAGAAAATCACTGCTGACTTCAAATAATAGATTATAATTTAAATTTGCATCTTGATTTCGCAGTTTGATGACACTGGAATTGGAATGAACAACTCTCGAATAAATGTATACAATAAATAACTATGTTGACTTCGCGTGTGTGACTGTTTGTGTTGAGGTGAGAGAGGGGGGCGGGGCGGAGTCATGAAATGAAAAAATAGAAGAAGCTTGAATGTGGCCACAGTCTAGGCTTTGTAAGGAGGGTCGAAGAGACTTCCTTTCTCGGAAGGGGATGATAAGATTGGTTTCAGCGATTATGGTGCGTCGACTGTCGCTGAACTTTTTGTACTGGACAGGAGATGGCCGCTGCCGCTGCCCCTGCTACGGCTTTCAAACGATTCTGAATGGCCAAGGAGCGGCCTTTTCGTGCTCTTATCCTATTCCATCTGACTTTTTTAGCCTACTCGAATTTTGCAGAATGAAGCTGTTGGATGTTTTAAAATTAGAAAATAAATGCACATAACCCTGCAAAACTCGAGTTAGTTGCTTTGTTCATTATCAAAATATTGCTTATAATAATACTGGCAGATTATTGACAGGGATAATGTATAGAGAGTAGAAAAGATATCCAGTCAGCGGAATTTAAAATCTTTTTTGATTAATAGCTTCATTGAGGATATATTTATTGCAAAAGGTTCGCTTTCAAGTAACAATGGATCATTCGGGGCAAAAATGCAGTTTTACTATCTGGAGTTTAATGAAAAATCGTTACAAATAGGCGGTTTACAGTGTAGCTTCTTTCCAGTTCATTTAGTGCAGCTGATATAAAATCCGACTGCTTCAAAAGAACGATGGCCATCTCCTTCCCCCTCCCGAACCGACGACTACGCTCGCACCCCTTCCCTCCAAGGTATGAAAAGTGTGATTGCACATAGCGTGACGCGTGTTCGGAATGCACGGGTCCTTTTTCCATTACTATCTAAACCGCCGGCCAGTTTTTTATCTACTTGTTATACGGATTTTCCGAGCAATTTGAAAAGCTTCCCTTTTCTTTCAAAAGCCGCTTTGATCAAAAGGGTTAGTACTTGTACTAGCTTACGTTTTGCGGCAAAGAGAACTAGTCGTGAGCTATCTTTTCTCTATCTTTTCTCTATCTTTTCATCGGCAATTGCATTCCCGAGGCTATTCCTGCGTTCAGAGGGTTGGCACTTTTTCTTATCATTTCGCACCCTCGCCGATTTCTCACTTTCGTGTTCCCGTTTTTACTTTCTCTCTAACTTACGCCTTACTTATACAGTTATGTTCTAATGTTCGCTGTGAAGGAACGGAACATGCGGCTTCTTTGGTCTGTGAGTGACTTTGGTCTCTCGTGCTTCTCTTTCAGCGCCTTACGCGATCGTAGTTTGCTGATAAAAAATAGAAAAAAACAGGCTGGAGAAGGCAGGGGAAGGGCGAATTTCAAAAATTGGACGTTACGCCGAGAACTCGCGTGTGTCGGAACGTAACACGCGACGTCGATTTTTCCCCTTGTTAAAAAGGTGCTACCTTTGGGGATCTCGAATGCCTCTCTTTTTCGGAGGAATGTCTTACAGCTCTACGATAAATACGTGCAGTGAGTAGTATCCACTCGGTGATACTGCGCTCTGATGAGTTTTACTTTTTCAAAGATATAGATCTATTATATATAAGGCGTGAAAAACACGGCATCGACAGATGAAAAGGCAGTAAATTACTTGAATCGGTCGCGACCTTCGTCGTATGTAAGGGGAGCGCGCGTGCGTCATGCATGTGTGCGAGTGTGTTGGTGAGCTTTCTTTGCGATGAGAATTCGACCAAAGTATCAGTCACGGATGTCGAGATAACAATTAGTTTAAAACGCCTTTTTCAAAATCGCTTTCGAATGCTCATTTCCAGGATTTTAATTATCATTTATTACCGGTTTCATTGTATCCCTATCATACTTAATTTTACAATCGTTAAATTAATCGAAGAAATGATTGCACCGACAATTGAGAAGTTTGAAAGAGTAAAATCGTGGGAAGTCTTTGAATAATTTTCACGATTCATTTGCATTGGCGCTTGGCGTCCACGTATGTCAATTTACAGCTGGAAATGAAGCAAAGTAATTTTGACGGAATGCTGATCAAATGGCAGCGGTGTAGATGGGAATATGGAAATGGGAGGGATTCCCGACGATTATTTTCGCGCAGATTCGCAAAACGCGGCCCCTTTTCGCCCCGCCGCATGTGTAGAGCGTGAGCGGGAAAGGCGTCGCCGTCGGAATTGGAGAAGAGAGGCGGAAAAGTTCGAAGAGAAGGAAAGCGAGGAAAGCGAGGAAAGCGAGGAAAGCGAGAAAACGGAGAAGCTTGCCGTCTCGGGGCTCTTGTTCGACGAGCTCCTCCCGCGCGCGCGTACTCGAGGAAGAAAAAAAGGCGTGAACTCTGAAAGCAATTAATGAGCTTCCTCGTCGCCCTAAACATATTTTTTTCATTCGCGCATTCAATCCCTTTTTCCTTCCTCGCGCGACTCGGGATGTACCTTCGCTGTGACTCGACCCCTTCTTTACGCAACACTCATTTTCTATACTAATGTGAACATCTTTAATCGAGGAACTACGAAGTTACTCGATTTTATTTATTTTGATTTTTTTCATACATAACTTATAAATAACGGCACAGAAATGGCAATTTAAACGTTGAAATGAAATATGGCAGAAAAAAGGGAGAATTATGTGTAAGAGGGTCAGTGAAAGATAGCACTTATTTATCAATTGCAAAAGCATGTAATTGTAACGCTCCTCAAGTGCGGAAGCTTTACACTACTTATATATTTGATGAATCTAAAATTGATGAATATTATGTGTACTCTTGGGTGTGTGTGTCTGCATGACTTTTTTTATGGTTTTCTTTTTATTATTTCGTGCACCTCGTTTTGTGATAATAATTCTGCTCGTAATCTGTAAGGTAAAGGTCTCCAATCGCGTGAATGTGGTGACCCACGAACGATTACTTTGTTACTGTCAACTTATAATTTACTTTTTTTATTCTTTTACTTGCTTTACTGTGTTTTCTTTTACTTTGTAATTTTACAAGATATAACATTTGTTTTATTACATCTGTATACACTACGTTTCTTTCGTAGGTATTCTCTTATGCACATGCTAAATATTACTTATAGCTTTTATTTTTCTCATTTAAGTTATTAAGTTACATATTATAAAGGAAAAACGTCGATACATAAACTAGTGAAAACTTTAACATGAACTCTTAAACTCGTAAAAAAATCTACATAATTTACAAGTACTGTAAAAAAGGCGTTCCAAAAGGTCCATTCAAATTGACGTGTCGGTGGTGGCACGTAGTTCGCGTGCGCTCTCGTTGTCATTAATGGAAAAAATAATTAGTCGCAAGCGACCTAGGGGAAATACAATTTGTAAATTTGAGTGAACCTTCGGAGAATGGAATACAATTTTTTTCATTATTACTAGAATTAGAGAACGTCTTTTTCTTTGTATTATATTTACTCTCTTTACTCTATCATTAATTCACTCATCGGTCATTTTTTTCTCCCAGAGAAGCTCCTGTTAGTGGTCAGTAAACGCTGCTCCAATCCGTGCTGAGGTACTAGTAAATTTAAGTGAGCGTACGTGTATGTGTGTGTGTGTGTTTGTGTGTGTTCGTGCAATTGTGTGAGGCTGTGCATTTATTTGCTTATGTCCTGTGCGCTGAGTCTGCGTGTATCAATGCGTTTTAGTCCAGGCAGTGGTGACTTTCGTCAAGGAAAAATACGAAAAAGTTAAAAAATTCGTTGGCCATTCAATTTCAACGTCGTTCGTAGTATATAACCTCTTAAAAATTCTAGAATCTCATTGCATTTTCGTACAGTTATTCAGTTATATTCAATTATTCAATTGTTCAATTGTCCAATTGCTCAATTACTCAATTACTCAATTACTCAATTATTCAATGACTCAATTATTCATTAATAATCAGCTATACACAATAATAAAATTTTTTATATATTCAACAATTATTTACAGAAGTAACATGTAGTAATAAATACTTAATAAAATTTGAATGAATAACCAACGCATTGTTAACGCTTCTGCTAGTTGAACTGACTTTGACTGATTTTGATATTTCGAGATTAATGCTTTGCCGGATTGAGCATTCTAGAATTATCAAGACATTTGTAGAAATGATTAACAATGAAGTTTAAATAGAATTGTGCCAAACGGATGAATCCGATTTCAGTCAAGGTTATTTACATAATATTTCCGCTGATCGCATGCCTGGACCGTGTAAATACGAGCGAGCGACATGCGTGTGCGTAGCGCTGGCATTTGCCGCACAGTGGCACGAGAGTCGCGGTAGCCGATGATCAATCGGGTGCTCGGCTGGGAAAAACATCGGAGGGGAACGATTGGTGTTTGCCGCGAGCACCACATACACCTACATCGACTAGCCTATATGTACACGTCGGCTAGAGCGCGCTTCGTGGAGTATAAAAGGGCAGAGGTACATCGGAGATACGTATATCGAGTCACTGGATATGTCTGGCGCGGAGTATCGCCTCCGCCCCTCCGCCCTCGCGCCCGAGCACACCAAACGGAAATAGCTCCGAAGGAGGGCTGCCGGCCTCCCTCGGTGGCCCTGCCAGCAGCCCTCCAGCCGCTCTACATTTCAGATTCGAGAGGAAATTTGAAGAATTTTCGATTTCCTCTCTCTAGCCTAGCCGCCCCTCCCCCTTCTTCCCCGATTCTTTCTATTCTCGCGCCCTCGCCCCGAGGCGGCCCATTTTCAACGGCTGGAAACAATACACGGCGGGCCGACTTTTTGCTTTTTCGACTTTCTGCATCCATTCGCGTACTACACGCAAGCCCAGTTTCCCCCATAAGTGCAAAAATTACTTGCAGCGCGTCAACTGTGCAAGCGAAACGTAACTGAATTCTCGACAATTTGCAGTTACTCCGCGTTCGAGCTTTTATTGTGCACCAACAATAATTCGCGGCATTCAAAGCTAATTGTTCGCTAAAGTTCTGCGCTTGAGGGAGTGACCGAGGCGATAATTGTTGCAGCTAATTTCTTTACGCCTGTCCTCGAAAGTTGGAAAGTATCAATTGAGAATGAATTGCTTCTAATGAAGAGTCGCGTGGAAGGAAACAAGGCTTGAAGGTAAAGAAAAAGGGGAAGAAAAGCGGCACCGCCTCCTTTGGGGACGAGGAGGGACGGGCGCAGCCTGCAGCGCCGGTAAAGCCCCTGACCGCGGAAAAGCTCCGTGAGCCCGGGGCGCCGCGCGAGCAACAAGCGTTCGAGGGGATCGGCTTAAACCCACCGCGGCGCCTCCCGTCCTTAAAAAGGTGAAAAACGCGCGCACGTGGAGAGACGCCCGACGTACGTGCGGATTTTCCCGGAAACTGTGCTACCCAGTGGCTCACGCGCTTATTTTTCTCGTTTGTCGCCTGTGCGCCTGTGCGCCTGTGCGCGCCCGCACATTCTGAAATTACTTCGACTGTTTGCGTTTGACGTTCATTCGAACTATTTCAAAGCGAGCTAAATTACTCCCCTAATTGCTTTAAGCTAAATTTCCGCTGCTTAATAGCTTATGTAATTAAGAAAGTAATTGCGTTAATCCTGCAACAATTGCAAACCAGCCAAATCTGTTGATAGCAGGGAGAAGGAATTTCAACAAATTCTAACTAAGCAATCTTCAGAATTCCGAAGTTTTCTCCTACTCTGCCTTTTCCTGCAAAATTTCTCTGCAGTTTTACGTGATGCATTATGTATAAGTTTTCTTCTTTTGGCGCACAGTAAAATGAAGCGGCGCACCGGCTCGATTTAAGCTCGCGAGAGCACTGGCGACGCGACAAAAATGCAAG
Source organism: Eurytoma californica (assembly GCA_035586675.1). NCBI lineage: Eukaryota > Metazoa > Arthropoda > Insecta > Hymenoptera > Eurytomidae > Eurytoma > Eurytoma californica. Next base: position 5,766,100 of record JAXIUT010000048.1, read on the forward strand.
GGAGTTCGCGCAGCCTCGTTACGACCCCACCAGCTCCAATTAGGCTATTATGTTTTCCGAGTGATATGAATGCGCAGGCGCGCCTTCGACTGCACTTGCCGGCTCGACGCGAAAAGGCCACGACGCGGAGGAGAAAGGGTCAGTTTTATCGCCCTCCTGTCCGCTCCGGCTGCTGATTGGTCCCGAAGTTGTGCAAGAGCCGCGTGATATGGAAAAGAGTCACCGCACTGTACTTTCCGACTGATTGGCTCGCGTGATATTTTATTGTCAGGGTGGCGCTACCGCGGCGATTCCCCCGCCCGAAGAGGCGACGACTATCGAACTGCCGCCAGGGCATTCCCGAGTGCGCGGCCGCGCCGGCCATTAAGCAAATTAATAGCGCTGCAGCCGAGTCGAGGAGTCGCGCGAGTCGGAAAGGCGAGCGCTGCCTAGCCGCGCGATAATGAGGAATTAACGCCCGACGGCGATATCTCCCGCAGCTGCCCGCCTTCGCTCTCCCCTCGGAGGCCGCCCAGAGCTAATCGATTCTCGTGTCTTTCGCCTCGTCTTCTCCCTCTTCACCTTAAGACCGAATACTCGAAATTCTTTGCAGGGGGATTGTACTTTTGTTGAATGGATTTGTATCTCCTAGATTGAGATTACTTCAAGCTTCCAACTTCAAACGACGGATTTGCTTGTGTTCGTCCGTTAGGCGCGATACTTTGCAGGGGCATTAGCGAGTATAGTTGGCCCGAGAAAAAACGAGCCGCTCGAATTTCGCCTCGCGTTTCGAGCGACACGCGCGCACTCGCCGCTAAATCAATTTGGCGCAACCTTTCCTCCCGGCCCCCGGCTCTCGGTTTCGCCGAGCTGCATTTCCAGCGACTTTTCGCGAGGGCGACGAGCTGCACGCGACGCTCGCTGATTGGCCGCACTTGCACAGCGGCCAGGCGTCCCCGGAACTTTGCGCGAGTTCCCCGAGTCGGCGGATTCAGCGTTTCCGCGCTCGCGACGCCGCTTTGCAGTCGGGAAGGTAATCCCATAAACGAACTTGAGGAGCTAACGTCGTTTCCTCAGGTGCGAGCCAACATTCATTTCGATTGGATATGCAAAATGCAATGACGCAAAGAGCGCGAGCTATTATAGCGAGCGGGGGGTGGGCGGGGTGGGCGGGGCGCATTGAAATCCGCGGTAAAGGAGTCGAGTCGGAGAGGTGAAGTTGGCCCGTACGCTCGCTCGCATGCTCGCTCGCTCGTGGGCCGTGTGTATTTAAGGTGTGTGCGCAATTGCGCGTTATCGCGGACTAAACGACGGAGAGTGTAAGTCGTAAGAGGAAGAGGGGGCGGGAGGGAGGGAGAGGGAGAGAAAGCCGATCGGCGCTTTTGCCCTCCCTACCTCTCGGTCCCTCGGACTTTGCTTCGTGGCCCGACTGCGAGTCTGTCTCTCTCCTAGTGAGCTGCTCGTCCGATTCTTCCCGCGAGCCAGCACCGCAGCGGCTCTTCGCTTCCTTAGCTTAGCCCATACCCGCGGCTGTCTTGGTCCCGTTGGTCCGCAGATTCGTGCTCTTGCGATCCTCATCTGAAACATGTCCAGAAAGAAAAATAAATCAGACCGGTTAGCAATTAGACAGCGTTTCGTCCGATTTTTATCTAAAAGGTATAAAGGCGATGGCTTCAATGCTGCCGCGGTAATCAGCTCTTAAACCCTTCAATTCCGAGATGAAAATAATCACATCGTTTGCTCGAATAGGACTTTCACGTTCATGCTGAACTTATCAGCTCTATCTTTTGTTGAAATAGCAAAGAATTTACCCGTTGGAAATAAAAGCGTTGTTTCTAAATTGACAAAATGTCTGCGAAAATATAAATGAAGAGCCACTGTTGAGGTAAATTTCATCTCGGAAACTCGGGTGTAGCACACAAAGTCTGCAGAGTAATTCACACAATAGCTTTTCCGTAGAGCCGGAGGGCAGTGCGATATAGCAGATCGTTCCTCGCGGAGCAGATGTAGCGATGCACTCTGATTATCCGAGGCGAGGAAAGTAAGAGAAGAGTCAGGTGCTGGCGCGAAAATCCGATCGAATCCCCCCTTAATTCGTCGCCGCTGCGAGTGTGAGGCGCGGCGCGATTCCGCGAATAAAATGAAGGAAAGGCCGGCTGCCTATTCAGCTGCGGCTGTCCTCGGCCTGTCGCTACGGAAAGTAGAAAAGCGAGGGGGACTTTTCTTCTTCGTCGCCACATCCGGGCGATATGACGAGGGACCTGGGGAGAAGTTCATTCTTCAGCGGCACGGTGAAAATTGCCTCCTCTTGACTGGGCCCGCCCACTGATTTTTTCTCAAGGTCCATCCTCTCTCCTTTCAGCTTTTTCCTCCTTTCTGTAAGAGCGCGCGGCTCAATCTCCATCTGGGCGCCGCTACTATCCCCTAAGTGTGGACTCTCGCGCAATTATCCGCTTGAAAAGCTCGCATTATGACCGACATTATACGAGCGGAGAAAAGCCCGCGCGTCTCGCTCGTCCGCTCGCCAAATCTGCTGCTCGAGCTCCCCTGCGCCTTCCCGTTTTTCTCGGGGCGAGCATTTTGCTCGGCATAAATATTCAGGCGACAGATACGACAGGAGCGCGCGTGTACACCGGCCGGTCAAGTAGATAAAGGCGAACTCGGGTCAGACGTTTATTTTTGGACGACCCGGCCGAAATACTGATTTTCCAGCCTTTCCCGGCGCCTTCAATTTCGAGTTGAGGAGAGCCGCAATGATCTCGTTTCGGCGACGGGACAAAGCGATTCGCGTGAAACACCCTGCAGACAGCGCGCTCGCCTCATTTTTCATAAAGAGACACACCTGTAAGACACGTGGAACATTTCCAACCGTGGGAGACTTCGGTGTGCATGCCACTGTCCGTGTAGCGTTTTTTCTACTTCTATTTCATTCTCGTGCAAAAGTTATTCTTACTGAAATAGAATATTTTACTTGAAATTAAGATAAATCATGCTGCTGACTAATTGCGATAGATATGCGTGATGACAGACGAGTGAGGTGATGCATCAAAAGTCTGACAAAATTAAATGCAGAGGGAAAAGGCAATATAGTTTGCATATCAAGCAATAAGTATAAAGTGACAAATAAAAAGGTTATTTTCCATGCTCTTAAAAAATGCCATGAAAAAGGTTGAAAGTTTAAACAGTTTGCTTTAAAAGTCGTACCGGTAAGGCTTTATGTAATGCATACTTATTTTCCCAAATAAAGGGTTTTGAAAATAGTTTTTTCGATTACTAAAGTAATTTGCGTGTAACATACTTAGTGATAGAGAATACTTGATCGTACTTTATTCGACAGAGGTGAGTGCTGTTGTAGATTTTTGCAGAGGCAACAATGACATTAGTGCGAGTTTTGTTATGTACAATTATTTAGTAAATTGCAGTTATCATTGAATATTCAGTGAATTTTGAGAGGAAATATAGGAAATGTATTTGTCGTACCAGCATTTTGGAAGAAGAAGTAAAGTCTTCTTCGGTTGATTTAATTGTAAAAAATGGACTCTCCTCGCAGATTTAACGAAATCCATAGGTCCGATAAAAAGATCCGATGAAAAATGGTCTACAATTAAACTTGGCTCCCTACGTAAAAGAATGCAAAGGTAATTTTAGGCCTCGGGCATGCAGAGGAGGAAGAAGATTGCAGCAGAGCAGCGAGAGGAGAAAGAGAATGTGGAGTAGAGAGTTACCCGACTTGGTGGCGAAGGGGTCCTTGGGGTGGTTCGGCTTGATCGCATTGACTCGTTGGTGCCTCGTCGGGGACACGCCAGCATCAGCGTTCATCGCCTGGCAGTGGCCGGCAACCGACGGTGGGTGGCCGGGCCCCGCGTGGCCGGACCCGGGGCCACCGCCGGTCCCCGGTACCCCGGGCGCTCTGACCCGGGGCTGCTCCACAGGAAGCACTCGACGCCTCTTCTTCGGGAGCTTGGCTCGCGCCTGCGTGTGACTGTAATACATCGCAAAGTTGCTGACGATCACGGGCACCGGCAGGGCGATCGTGAGTACGCCGGCGAGGGCGCAGAGGGCGCCGACAAACATGCCCACATAGGTCTTGGGCACCATGTCGCCGTAGCCGACCGTGGTCATCGTGACCAGGGCCCACCACAGACCCAGCGGTATGCTCTTGAAGTCGTTCTTCGGGTTGTACTGGATGCGCTCGGCGTAGTAAACCAGACTCGCGAAGATGACGATGCCGAGGACTAGGAAGAAGACCAGCAAGGTCAGCTCCTTGGCCGAGGCGCGGAACGTCTGGATGAGGATCTTGAGGCCCGACGAGTGCCGCGTCAGCTTGAACAGCCGCATGATGCGAATGATGCTGAAGAACTCGAGGATGTCGGCGTTCTCCAGGTGCGAGGCGAACCTCTGCAGAGCCAAGTCGATGTAGAAGCTCAGGGTGGCGATCATGTCGATCAGGTTCACCGAGCTCTTGATGAAGTCGCACCGGTTGGGGCTGGCGGTGATGCGGATCAGGAACTCCAGGCTGAACCACGCGTTGCACACGCACTCGATGTAGAAGAACGCGTCGTGGGCGTTCGTGTGCGTCTTGTCCAGGGCCCAGCTGCTCGTGCCGTTGCTCGCGTACACCGTCTTGTTCACGATCACGGGCACGCGCATGTCGGGGTGGGTCTTCAGGCAGAACGACAGGATGGACACGCAGATGAAGAAGACGGAGACCACGCCGATTATCTGAAAGCCAAGCGCCATCCAACAGTCTCCTCCATGCAGAGCCGCATCGGCCGAGAGTACAGGGCCGCAACGGGGCCGCAACGGGGACTACCAACTAGTTGGGACACATGCAGCGGGAAGCCATTCCTCCCTGTACTCTCAAGCGACAACCCGCTCCTCGCTATGTACACAAATATCTTCATATTTGGATTATTAGTTTTGTTCATTGAGGTAACAGGGGAAGATTCCAAAAATCTAGAAAAAAAGCCTTTGTGCAGCGAAACGATCTCGCACTGACGCCTCCACTGCTTATTTATTCGAAGCAATAAGGCGGAAAAAACTTGGCCGAATCCGACGGGGCAATTGCGTGAGCTCGTAATTAAAGGGGACTCTTTCAACAACGTTCTTCCGCGTCTCACTGCTTCGATTAAATACGCGAATGGACGCTCTAAAGGTGATCATTTTCCATCTTCGACGTCTATGGAAAAATAGAGCGTTCCATGCAGATTATACATACGGTGGGCTAAGTAAAGAATCCTTACGCGCTTCGGTTTATATGCAGTTTGCTAAGTAGAGACTTGGAAATAAGGAGCAAGTTATACAGATTGGAATAAATAAAGTTGTAGCAGTGGAAAAACGAGGAATAAAGACATGTATTGTAAGAACCTAGACTTTAAAGTTTTACTTCGTATTAGAAGACGCTACTTGGATAGCAAGTAATAGCCTCGACCTTTATGAGTTGCGATCGCATTCGCGTCGTCGCGAGTGGCCACCGCGTTTGGGGGGGCGTTCGCGGCTCGCGCGAGTTAGGCGCTGGTACCGACCTTGGCAGCATTGGAGGAGTAGGGTTCATCGAAAAGGGACCACATTTTTGGTTTGAGCTTCTGCCACCACGTCAGCTCGTTTTTGTAGTAGGCCTCTTCGAAGCCGAACTTCCGGGCGAGCTCCTCGTCGCTCGGCTTCTCCGTGTCCAGGTCCAACCTGTCCAGGACGGTCAGTGTCTCCTGCGTGTCTCGATGCTGCGCATGAAAAAGAAAGCAAACGGTAAACTCAAGTTATTGCGCTGCATTTCGTTTCTCTCAAAGAACTACGTGCTTGCCGCTCATCTTTTTTACTGAAAGAAAAAGCTTACTTTTATACTTGGCTTGTGCATGATTAATCTATTACTTCTAGAACTCCGCAGCCAAACCTTTTCCACTAATGTAAAACTTGTTCTAATTAAGCGTGCTAAACCTTATTCCGATTTGTCAGAAATTCGATTAGCTGAAAGAGAAAGGAGTTGGAGCGCGTTGAGAAAAAGCTCATAGATCGAGTTGATACTGCGAGTAGAGACAAGTATCGAGGTTACTTTATTGAGCCGGCAACTCTACAATGTTTGACCCTATTACGCGCGTCAGCCGCCTTTGACTCTACGCATATGAGGAAATAGAAGATTGTGCTAGTGCGAGCATTGAAAGCGATGCCCCTTTTGGCGAAGTTGCAACTGCTTGAATGACACATGGTTTGGCAGTGACCTCCCGCGACCTTTAAGCTTGTCTCGATTTTCTCCATTTTTAATGACCTGCTGGCATCGCGTCTTTCGTGCTTCACTTCCCTGGAAGATTCTTCTGAAAAATCTTTATGTGTGCCACAGCCTGCAAAAGGCCGTTGGGCACGCTTAAACTAGCGGAAAATGAGCAAAACTCTAGAAACGTTGCCTGTACATTGACTTGCTCGTTAATTTACACGAAAATTTTCCAGGATAAACAGCCGTTGAAACGGATAGCAGCGAAATTGGGCAAAACAAACGTGCAGACTTTGCAACTTTATTCAGCGCATATCGTACGAATTTTGTATAATTAATTAAAAGTTTATTACAGACGTAGCGTAAGTATTATCTTCGCGCCATTAATTAAAACTGTTACATCAACAATGATTGCTTCCTTTTATAGGATAAAATCGCACACTTTAATACTGATTTCGGCCATTGAGCCAGCATAAAAATGAATAGATACAATCATTAAAAGTTCTATCGACGTTGGTTTTATCACATTTACATCGACAAGCACGAAACTCAATTAATAAGGAATTAACGCCGTTACGGCGACGTATCGTGGAAAGCGAAGGGCTCGAAGGGTCGGGGTAAAAGAAGCAAATGAAGGAAATAAATCGTTCCATCAGAGGGTCGGATTAATTAAAAAGTACTTTTCATAGGTGGCAAGCGCCGAGGACAATTACTGGGAGACTCGAATCAATCATCGGCGGAGCAATAGCAGCTGCCGCTGCGCGACAGCTATATATAATCGCAGCGGTGTATAGAGCTGCGGCGGTGGCGATCGCGTCGAGTCGAGCGACGAAGAAAAGGACTACTAGGGGGGCGTCGAGCCTGCAAGTTCTTGACTTGAGCCCGCTCGCTCGCTCGAGCGAGGCCTGATCTATTTTCTTTGTGGAACGACTAATCGATAGTCGCGGGCTTTGTCCGACACGGAGCTAGCGCCGTGCGCCGAGCGCGCAAGAGAGGAAGAGAGACCACCTGCCGGATTTACCCTCTCATCTACGTACTAGTCCACTGCGTAAGCCAATCGCATGTAGGGAGATTTCACTTTCCAACTTACTTAATACATCATTGCGCTAATTTTTCAGATCACCAGATACATATACTTTGCCTTTTCACCTTATTCGATTGCTGCGATCGAGGCTCCAATCGAGGCTCCAATCGAGGCTCCAATAGCTACCTTTTCTCAGTAAAACTTTATTATGCATATACTTACACCCGGAATAAAAGTAGTACGCAAGCAAACAATTTACAATTTAGTTTGATGACTGAGTTGTTTCGCTACTTTTTCATATTACCAGCTGTTGAATAAAATTTTTTTTAATACAATCCATAATAGTCGTTATTTTCTTAAATAAATTTAGTTAAAATTAAGAAAAATACAAGTTTCTTCAACTGAAATTACGTTTATCTGCAGAAGCTGTATAAATATTTATAAATTTGGGTAAATTTAAATTCGGCAAGTAGAAATAGGAAAATAGGCCTGGATATAGGCTTGTGTATAGAAATAATGATAAAAGGAAATAATCAGAAAAGGAAAAAATGGTGGAAAGCGCGGAAAATGAAATAAGATAAAGTACTGGGATAAAGAATCAGTGAATTACGGTAGAGCAAAAGATCCTCTTGCTCGGCGGACCACAATGCTAAGTCGGACTAAAGCGCATTTAGCCTCCTTATCTGTAGATAAAATCGCGAAAATTGCAAGGAAAAGAGACAGCGTCACAGCGCGAATACGCAAGCCGAGCGAGTCTTGCTTTTCAGTGGCTCCGTGCGTGCGCGCTTAATTGAATCGCGAGCGTCGATTAAACGCCGTGAAAAGAGTTTAATCGGGCAAAGGAAGCACGCTAACGAGAATGATGCGGATAATAAAGTGCCGCGCGAGCTGTTGCAAACAAAGCCCGAAGAGGGTCGTCGTTCGCTCTCGTGGCGTATGGAAAAATCGCTCGGCAGCGAAATTGTCAGATGCGCCAGAAACTTGCTTTATTGGACCCGGTTCTTTTATTTCCGCTCCGAATCTCAAATTACTGTACGAATTTTATAATTTCAAAGGATATCTAATTATGATTAAAATAGCATTGAAAAGGCATTGTCCAACGGCGCTAAAATATTGAGGTAAAAATATGAATGATGGACAGTGCGGTGGGTGCTAGTAGCGGCCGGAAAGCTAAGTTGAAAATTATCGAAAGCTTCGGCTATGCGATTGCGCAAAATGCGCAATCAACGTATCGCACGAG
>JAXIUT010000048.1:5788719-5827575 GCA_035586675.1 Eurytoma californica
ATATATAGTAATACATCAATGTAATAATGATATTCTTTTAAATAGCTTTATTTTCAATGAGACTTGTTAAGAAATATTAAGTTTCACAGCAAACGAAACATATTTAATGAGGTGCCCACTATGCCCCGAAGGTTCACATTGCCCCACGGCCCGCTATGTCCCGCTCTCCCCTAATTGAATATATATTGGATGATATATATATTGGAAAGCACAGTGAAATATTTTCAAAATATCTACATATTTTTACAAATATTTAGTGGATATTTGTATTTATATATTTAAACATAATATATTCTTCTGTTATTATCTGTCTGCATTTGGATCGAAAACTATTTGAGATTTCTAAAATGTTCACCAAATTTCATCCACAAAAATTTGGAAATCTATTTTGAATATTTAAAAAGTAGGCCACTTTGCATTTTCAAGTCAATTTTCACGTAAGAATTTTTCCAATTCTTTTTCTCTAGAAAAATTCTTTCTTTTATTTTTAATGGTTATCAATGTATAAATTTACTTATAAGACAACTTATCCTATCATCATAATTATTTTGAAGGAGCACACGGTTACAGGCATCTTTAGAAATGATGTTGTACTTGCCTGAGGTTGGATGTACGTGACAAGTCATTTATAACATTAACCGCCATTAGTTAGGTTCACTTTCGACCGACATTTTGGCAGTATTACACACGTTTCACTTGCACGCCAGCACGAATTTGCTCATACGAGTATTACTGACACGTTACAACGTACGCAGCTTTGTCCTCCTCCTAATGTGCGCATATGTTAATTCTTTCTTCCCACTCTTTGTTAATTTTGTTACTCCATATATTACATTTTAAAATCACATTGCAATTATCAAATCGATTGCTTTAAGCTTTATGCTTTTAAAATATAGACAATAAAATTATCCTTTTTATTAATTGATGAAACGCCCTTTTACGCGTACTTTGTACTTTGTATATTGAGTAAGTATTAATAATCTATAGTATAGAGGTGGCCTTTACGTTATAAATATCCTGCCAATAATTGATTCCTCTCGCAAAGATTAGCTTATCCGAAATATCTCTGTAGAATAAAAATGTCCCGAAGGTATTAAAGTGGCTAATGAAAAAGGAAAAGCTTACTACTCTATTTTTTTTAAAAGTTGAAGTTGTTTAAGCGTTGGCCATGCCTTTCAGGTGGACGTGTCGACGCAGGTGGACCTACACGATGGGGCGTCGCTGCAGCGGGGCATGACACCTTTGTATTCGCGCGAGGATATAAAAGAGCAGTACTGCATCACGAATCGACAGCTGGACGCGGTAGAAAAGTCCGGCGGTGGGATATTCGGCTGCCTTACCAGTCGGGGCCCGTCGCCCTGCAGCTCCTCCGCGAAGGCGTCGATCCTGTCGGCCTGCGTCCGCAGCGCCCCGAGCGACGAAAACCTCTTTGACGCGCCCTACCCCTACCCCCATAGGCTGCCGCCAGGCCAGATGCAGCCCCTTCAGATCATGCATCAGCAGCCCTACTCCGTCTATCCGAGCTTCCGCAAGCGCTATGATCCGCACGGCTACCACTTTGACGACGACGAAGACGACTGGGTTCCAAGTTCCTACTTCCGCCGGCGACCAAAATCCTTCTGTACGACACCCGATCCCAAGAGGTACGTATCCAGCTAGACCAATTATTTATAACCGTATTTTATTTAAGGCTCAGGATATAATCAGCTCGGATGTCCGATTAAATCCTGAGTTTTACTACTGCCATGCAAGTTTCCACCGTGCTCAACCCTATTATATTGCGCGTTAGAATTTCTGTTCATTTCAAAATCTCATCTCTCTGGCACGTACATGCGTTACTCTAAACGCTCATCTTTTAGACTCCATTGCAATACACCGTCTGGACGAAAGTCTCATATTATTCCGAGGCTCATGTAGAAATTAGCAGTATTGATTCTGCGAAGGAAAAGAAGGAAGCGTGCATTAGCGTGGACATTTATTCGTGCTCAGTTATTTATTCTCTTATGACCGAGTGAAATGAACCGTTTTCTAGCCCTAAGGGAGAACGTAAAACTCCCGCATTTGCGCGAATCGATCGCGCACCGAAAATCGACTCAAATTAAACGACCGTGTCGGCATTGATTTTTCTTCGCGTCTTTCTCTGTCTCCTCCCGAGCTCCTTCCCGGGCTCCTTCCTGAGTTCCTGCCCGCAATCCCCTATTTATTATGACTGCTTTCGGTGCTTTCATTCACACGATGCGCCCGCGTAGGCCCAGGAAAAAACAATTAAACGCGAGTATGAACCTCGATGCTTGGCCGAGCGCCCCAGACACCGCAATAGGAAACCTCGCCACGCATCATTTCACCATCTCCATTTTCTTCATCCTGCACGTTATCTTTCCCCAGTCAAATTACATTAAGCCAAATTACATTGTTATTTAACAAAAGCACAAATTAGTTAAAAAGAGAAGTAAAAATTATTCGGAGAAACAACTGCAAATGATTTGACAAAGCCAGCGTAAATAAGCGGAGCGCGCGAGATTGCAATTTCTCAGGGAGTCACACGCGAGCTTCAAGTTGCACGAGACTCGCACGGGAAGCACTGGCGCGGCAGAAGTGAAAAGTTACGTTAGCCGAAGTGACGCTTCGAACGCGTGGAATAATAAAAAAAAATAAATAGAAGGGCACAGCGAGCTCGCAGTGAGTCGAGCGGCTTCGTTCCACATATCGCTGGCGCATTGTGCGCTTGCCGTCGACACGTGGCGACGTGGCAGGCTCGCGCGCATTGCACATTACCGTTTATCGAGCGAGAGTCGAGGCGAGGCGCGGCGCCCTCGAGGGCTTTTCAGACACGCTGACCGATTGTAGCGCACGCTTCTTTGCCAAGGGAACGGCGCGCCTTTTATCTCGCTAATTTCCTCCGCCCCTCTCCTCTCGACGCGACCCAGCTCTTTCAGCTTTTTCACCTTTCGCCCGCTCCGGCCCGCTCCGGCCCGCTCCGGCCCGCTCTCTATCTCTCTCCCGCGGCCGTACGTTGCCAATATTTGCAGCTTAAACAATACGCACCCGAGAAACATTATGACCTCTTTGTGCGAAAACGCCACGAAAATACTTGAGAGCGCACTAATGAAACTGGCTTTTCCGCTATGCAAAAAATCCTTTTTCCACGATAATCAACTGCCGACTGCAATCAATAAACAATGAATAAATCAAAGGGAATAAGCGGAATAAATATTATTTTTCCTTTTCTTTAGTCGATCAATTAATAATAGTAAACACAGCAGAAGGCCATTTCCTTTCGATATTATATCCCCCGAAACGCAGGTACACGTGGCTGCCGGAAGACGAAGACTCGGCGAAGCTGGAAGGGCCTCGCTCGATCCTGCCGGCTCCCGGGCTGCAGCAGCCGCAGCAGCAGCAGCAGCAACAGCCGCAAATTACAAAGCCGAAGCACGTGAGCTTCGCGAGATCGCAGACACTGACCTCGTTCGACATGCCGCGCGCAAAGAGTCCACCGCGAGCGCACAATCAGGAACGGCTGATAGACTCCCAGCCCACGGTGCACACCTCCATGGTCTCGGCCTTGAGCATGCCCCATCCTTATCCGCAGCCCGAGCCCCGCATTCTCGTTCTCGGTGAGTAGTCGCGTGCGCGCTCTCCCGGCCAGGCGCATTGGCCAATTTGACCGTCGCTCTGTTATCGGTGTTCGCGAGCAGAGAAGCAGCCGAAGCGAGGAGCCATGAAGGCGCAGGCGACGCAGACCGAGTTGCCGGCGGGGACGCGCGGCAGGGTGCCGCCTGTGACGCTGAGCCCGCGCACGATCCATCGGGTGAAGATGGTGTCGCAGGGGGCGCAGACCAACGGCCTGATAAATGGCCGGAAACTGACCAAGAGCTACTCGGAGGCCGGCCAGCTGGGCACTCCGCTGGGCACCGGGCCGGTCCTCAAGGAGGATCCAGCCGAGCACGAGCCTCTCCAGAGGACCCAGAGCGAGGAGCCCCCTCGATCGCCCTTCATGGTCGACACACCGCCGCGCTCGCCTGCGGCGCGCGACGACCTGCCCAACGGCGCTGTTCCCGTGCACGAGAGACAGGTCAGTACCTAAAAGCTCCTTTCTTGGAATAACCAATAAGTTAATGGACTAATTGTGGCAGGCCAAGAAGAAGGAGCTGGAGCTGGAGGATCAGGAGATCTTGATCGACTTCAAACCGGCGCCGGTGTCGCCGGACGCCCGGGCGCTCCTCAACGAGATGGCCCAGCCGTACCGACGCTACGTCACCTTGCAGAAAACCCTGTCCGACGGCGAGATACAGGTGGAGAGGCGTGAGCTGATTAGCGAGACCGGCGAGCCCAGCTACCCCCACACGTGCCGGCGCAACCATCAGGACCCCTGGAGCAGGAAACTGCGCGCGCCCGTCCAATTTTCTTCGACGCCCGAGGACCTCTCGCTGCTCAGGGTTACCTCGCCCCCCGATGACCACAACGATGAGGTACATATTCCTCCTCGGCATCTAGTTTTAATATATTTTAATAATGTGCAAATTACGTTATTCCAGGAGTTTCACGAAAACCTCATTCGCCGAGGCCTGTTCCGAAAGCGAAGCGTATCCCTCGAGGATGGCGTACAAGTTCTTTCAACAAACGAATACATCCTACCAAGGTCTCTTCCTACGTCACCAACGTCACCTACCTCAGCGACAGGTTTCTAACATTTAAAATAACTACCACTCTAGCGTTATTGTGATTATTACTTCCCCAGATTGAGTTAATATGGCTAATGACGTCCATTGCTAATAATCGATAAGCTGTGCGATCAACCTCCAGCCAAGAAATTTTCATTTTTTCAAAAGAACGAAATTTTATTTTTACTTTTCAAATGTACTTTGCTCAAAGTATTTAAAAGACTAGAAGAATTACAGTTACAATTACAACAAGAATTATTTAATAATATTAGTGAGCTAAAAATAAGTAAATCGTAAATAGAGCTTGAAAAGATTGCATTTACCCTCGAGTAAAATATTGTACTTAAATTTAGACGTTCTGCATAATAAAGCAGCAACTACGATTAAAAATAGTCTAAAAGCTTATCGAGTATTTTCCGGTGGAATGAGTGCGCGCGGTTACGAAAAGAAGAAAAAAAGCCGTTGCAAACTAAAGAAGCATAAACAGTGAGGCAGTAAGAGAGAGAAAAGTTTCATGGCGGGAAATTTGATCGTTGCAGTTCCATCCAGAATGGTGCGAGTGCCGCGGGACGCGACGGGCACTCACCGACAGTACCTGCACGCGGGCTGCGCGATTCCTTCGCCGTTCGCCTCGAGCGACTCTTTGACGAACGACGCGACGCGGGACCACAGCGACGGCATCTGGAACGAGTCGCAGGCGACCGTCCTGCAGGCCGACTCGCTGGCCCTGCTCACGCCTTCCTCGAAGCGCCGCCACCTGCTGATTCTGCAGCACCAGCAGCGCTCCTCCATGGACACCGACGCCCTCGACGCCGAGGACGAGATGGACGTCTACCCGTCCAGTCCCAGGATCAGGCTCGAGGCCGCCACCCCCGTCGCCGTTGCCCCCACGTAATCCCCCGCCCGTTGCCCCCCTTGAGCGTTGCGAGCAGCAATGAACAAGCGCTGTCTGTTGCAGCGGCGAAACTGCGCTCTCCGGCGCAAACGGCCGGCCGAGGATAGGCTTCTTGCGACGAAGCCCGGGCCCTTCGCTCTCCCAACCGCACTCCCAGTCCTCGAGCGAATTCGGGCTCAGTCGCTCCGGTACGACGGACATTAGCGAGACCTCCACGACTGACGACTACATCACTGCCAACACCTCGACTGGTACAGGGACCACGACCGGCAACTCGGCGACCACGAGCTCGCTCTCGAGGCCGCCCTATCTACATTCGGGCCCGACCGCGCCCATCTCAGCTACTGCCACGCAGGCCGACGGCAGCTCCTTCGAGAGCGCCAGCTCGATCTACAGCTTGGCGAGGAGCGAGGTCGGTATTTTGCACCATTTTACATTTTTTACATACTGTATCATTTTACATTCGCAAAAAGCGCTAATATTTCATTTCAATATAAACTTCATTCTCATTAATTAATGCAAAAAGTTTCTTATCCGTTTGACGTAAAGTTTACCAAGTAAATTCTGGCAGGCCATAACTAGGCCAAATGAAAAGATAAAAAGAGTGCGCAAATGTACCGCGCATAATCTACTCAAGAAAAATCGAGCGGTGTAAAATTGATCCATGCATCACCGCGCATGTGCGAATTATGCTTAGCTGCATTCCGAATTTTATTTCCCTACAGTCCAGACGCGTCGCTACTAAAGTCGTAAAATCCAAGATAATAGAGAAATATTTGTTGAAAAAGATGAAGATGAAGTAAAGATGAATTTTTTGAAAAATTCAATTCCGTGCTTAAAATCTTGCAAAATATCGCAGGCCGTTTTAGACGAACCCAGCAGTCCAGCTCGTACGTTGAAGGACAAATCAGATTCGACGTACAGTATTCAGCAAGCACCGTCGCCGACGAGATCGTCGAGTAGCAGCAGCTCGGGTAGCTACGATCTTGAAGACGCCATGCCCGAGGGCACACAAGAAGCTCCCAAGAGCACGACAGCCAGCGCACAAGCACCTGCCGCAGAGCAAGACATTGACGTGAGTGCCGGACGCGAGTTTCTTTGGGGGAAAAGTAAAAAGCGCAAGGAAAAAATGCAAGGGAAAAATGCACAGGAGGAGCACCACTCGTCGTCGGGCGGCTACGCCGAGTCGCCGCCGGACACGCAGGCCTGGACCGAGGAGGAGCGCCGGCGCCGGAAGAAGGTGTTCAGCCTCGACTTGCCGGCCGGCGCGGAGGGGGCCGCGGCGGCCACGGCTCCGGGCGAGTCGGCGCCGCAGCACGAGGCCCCGACCCTCGCCAAGAGCCCGTCGCCGAGCCAGCGCGAGCGGCACCGCTCGAGGGCCAAGAGCATCGCCAGCCGCTCGCCGCACCGCAGCAGCAAGCGCCGCTCCGTCGACTCGGCCATGCAGCCGCCGGGCCAGCAGCAGCTCGTCCGGAGCCCGCAGAGGGACGACTGGCCGCTGGAGGAGCCGGGCCACGCGCAGACCAGCGACGACTCCAGCTGCAGCCATCACTACCACATGCACCACCACCACCACCACGTGCACCGCGAGGCCGCCGAGGGCCGCCACCGGCGCACCAGGGAGAGCCCCAGGAGAAAGAGCGGCTCCCACATCTCCACCAGGCGGCGCAGTAACGAGGTGATTATGGATTTTGCCTTTACCTCCTTAGCTTTCAACCTTAGCTTATTTTCCCTTCACTTAGAGCTCTCGTCGTAGAAGCTTTGCAGGACAAAGTGGCCCAGTCAATTCCATCTTACTTTTTTTATTGCCTTTTGCATATCATTTTGACTTGCAGTTGTTGCTACGTAATTTAGACAATAGAATATAGAATAAAATGTAGCCCCTTTACAAACTTTTTTCAATATAAACATATTTTTGTAATACGAAAATCTTCACTTCATATATCACATATACCTTGCACATATTAAATTTATATTTTCTAAGAGGTACAAAACGCGTGTACGTCAATTCAATAAATGCGATATGTAATTCTAGATCGACATTAATATAATTAGCAATGTTATAGAGAACACAGCATTATTTATCAATCAAACCTTGTGCAACTTGGGGAAAACGAGGGAAAGCTGGCTTTTTCTAGCAGTGACTATACTGTTTTAACGGGAGTGAGTGCAAGTACTCACTGTCATTATCCACGTTTAAAAAAGTCGCTTCTCCTCTTAACCCTACCTTTCCAACAGTGTCATGCTTAGGCATTTTTATTATGTATGAAAGATGGATGGAAAGTCGAACATACTCACAAAAATAACATAGTAAATGGAATTTAATTGTTTTCTTTTACAAACATTCTTTTGGAACGCCACCTAATTGAATATCGATGATAACGCAAAAATAAACGAGGCAATAAGACCCAAAAATGCTTTTTCTTTCCGCATCTTATTGACACTTGAAATATTGAATTTTCATTGACTTGTTACACATGGGAAGATATATTTTTTATGCACGTGTTGAAAAAAATTGTTCTTTTTGAACAGTCAAAGATGAATGTAGAATGATGCAAGTAACCCTTTGTAACATTTTTTATGCATGTATAAAATAATCCTTTTTGTCACGTTTTTTATATTGCTAATAGTTATCCTTGAAGCGTAAAAGCGCTACCTTAGTATTTAATTTAGTAGATTGGCTTCAATTGGATAGAATATAACTCATTGCATTTATTTTATACCTGTTAAAAATGATGATGTAGACGTGTGTTAAAAAATGGTACGGCCGTAGGCTTTGTAAAGCAGTATTGTAATGGTGATTTAATTGTGAAGAATAAATAGTAATAAATATTCCATGTATATAGCACCTAACGAAATGAGTCAATGAAGCTGTGTTTGTAAAAAAATGAAAGAGGAAACGATTTAAAGTTTAAAGTTTAAAGTAAATATATTAGGAAGACAGCTCCATTGAACAGAAGCATTGAAAAGTAATTCGGTAGGAAGCAGAATTGCCGCCTCGTTAGGGATGAAAAGTGTGTATGGGTCGGGCATGTAATAACGCGAACGGACTTGGCACAGGACAAAAACGCCGCGCTGACGGGCAGCCTACCGCGTAGGCGCTCGCGGGCAGTGGAGTACATCTGCTCGAGTCGCCTGAGCCCCGGCAGCGGGGCCCGTTACAGCCAGAGTCCGGGACACAGCCACTCGACGCTCATCCTCAAGTCGGCCAGTCCCGAGGTGCGGTTAAAAGCC
The DNA here is from genome assembly GCA_035586675.1 of Eurytoma californica. Taxonomy (NCBI): domain Eukaryota; kingdom Metazoa; phylum Arthropoda; class Insecta; order Hymenoptera; family Eurytomidae; genus Eurytoma; species Eurytoma californica. Next base: position 5,797,510 of record JAXIUT010000048.1, read on the forward strand.
TTATCAGCCGAGAGCCTGCGTTCGGTCAGTCCGGGAAGCGACAGCGTTTTCTACAACGTCGACGACGTGCCTCAGGACCAAGCGCACTGCCACCACTGCGGACGAGAGGTCTTGACAATTTTTCGCCTTTCTTCTCTTAAAAGTAACATTCGATTAAGCGTCTCATATTAATTATCACGATGCGCATTATTAAGTCAAGTGTTGAAAAAAGTTTGTCTACTGCTAAGTTGCGGAATGCGTCGATGAATGCCTTCGCATTTACGCGCTTAAATCGCGCGATCCTTTCACTTTAATGGGATGAGTAAATAAATGTTTGGTGTATCGAGAAAAGGTAGCGGAGGAAATAGTGCAACCACCGGCGGGCTTTGCGGACTCGCCAGACGGAAGCCACAGGCCCGTATCAAAGCACTCGACGTCGGGTCACAGGCTGTTCAAGAAATTCGACAAGCGGTACAGATCGGAGGACAGGGCCGATCGGCGCCACCACCGCAGCACCGCGGGCCGATCGGATGTGCGGGCTAAATCCGAAGAGAGAGGCGGCAAAGCTAGCCCTCGCTACGGAGAGGACTTTAGCAAGAAAAGGCTTCAAGCTCGCAGCACCGACGCCAGCATGGAAATTTTAACGGGTAATTACTTTTATTACTCTTTTCTCCCCTTAAAGACCCATTCTTTCACTGTTAATCCTGCCAAGCGCTATCTTTCAGTATTATATCATCAACTAACAGATAGTCTTGTTGTTAAAAAAACTTACTATAGTGAATAATTGCAATTATCGTTTCATTAAATTATCCATATTTATATTTTAACTGTATCAAATTTCATACCATTTGGCAGCGTTTGCAATGTAGAGATTTGAATGTTAATATGGAGAATATGTAGTATAATGCATAGAAAACAAGTAAACGTTACTTAGCACAATTATTTTATTTTCAAGCAAGTTTTTTTCATCCCCTTCATTATTAATACAAAATTTCTGTACAGCGAGTTACCTATCTTTAATTTTCTGTTGTTTTCTAAAATATTTTTTAAAAAGTTTCAACAGATATATAGTAGAATCAGGTCAGTATCTTCCAAACTTTAAACTTTAAACTTTAACGGTCCAACGTACGGAATCAGACTTTCACGATGAGAAATGTATTTTTGAAGGTTTAAGTTAAAAAGTAAAAATTCGCATTATTCGCCAGTTTCTTAAAGCACGTATAGCACCATTAAATATTTTGAGAAAAATTTTTATCCTAGTTGTGGGATGAATAATACAGATTGCCACGCGTTACCGAGGTGCACAACAGGGTTGCATGCTTAAAGGCGTCAGATTATTTATACAAGTATGCTTAGTAAAATTAATCGATTTATTTATTTTAAAGATCTGCTTGTAAATAAATTTCAATTTCATTTTGAGATTTAATTTTAAGTAAAAAAAAGTGCGCAAGCTTTTATGATAGTTATAAAAATATATTGAATAGTATAAATATATTGAACAGTATTTGAAACGTAATATAATTATAAAATTTTCTTTTTGAATAATAGGTAGAGAGGACGAAGATGCGTATATTGAACCGTATGCGAGCTATGAATGGATTTACATTGGGGACTTCGAGGAGAGTCACGTATGGAGGCGACCGGACAGTAAAGACGGCGACGACGAGTTAGAATACCTTAAGGAGCGTAGGGGCTCTCACGAATCTACGGAAAGCGAGAGAAACTTTAAGAAAAAATATCAGGCAGCTACACATAGGATGGTGCATCGGAAGAGCAGCGGCGAAATGTATAAAAGAATTCAGACCAAATGTTTCGGTAAGTCATTTATATTTTCATGCTGATTATTTTATTTAATTTTTTTTTAACTTGCATTAATTATACGAGTAAGCTTTTGCAACAAAACAAGTTGTTTTCAGTAATCAGTATGACTTAATTATTTGATCTTGAAGGTTAAAATTAATTTTAAATTCAGTAAATATATAATAGGTATGTAACAGAAGATTTTAATACAAAAATGAAGATATTTTCAATTGATACTGACATTTTTTGAGTCTTTATTTTTACATTACACTATACATGTTGCATCATTTGTAAAATTAGCCGTATTTGTATAATTATATTTGGTTACCTGGGAAATGTGCAATAAAAAATAGTATAATAGGTCAGACTAGAATATTACATTGCAAATTATAAAGTTTCTCTCGAGTATACTAATTCGATTGAACGTTTTGAACGTTCGTTGAATAACGTTCTGCAGGCTCTTGGGTTTGCGAACTTATAGCGAAGAAAATTGGCTAAAAATGGAAATATTGTTATCGCAGTAGATCCGGGGTGGACACAGTGGAGAGGAAGTGGCTTTAAGAACGGAGGTTTGCGTTCGGAAAAAGCAAATTCCAAGCTCCCGCCGCATTCTTCCCGATTTCCCGGTTCTTTAAATAGGTTCTCGCGTAATAGGTGCGAGATGCAAGAGCGCGCGCGCATGGGCCTAAATATAATCGGCGTCGCGGCGGCGGCGAACTTTGCGAGAAGCCGTCCGCTGAGTAGGCGGTACGCGCCGCACACGCAGGGAGCCGAGTCTCCTTCTCTCTCGGCCGGTCGGCGTCGGCATCCGCGGAGCGACGGGGGCGCGAGCTTTTTGGCTGTACCAGTCAGTGGGTCAGGGCAGCTCGATTTTGCATTCCGCGCGGCCACTGCCTTGCGAGTAAGACGTTGCCGCGCACTCGCGACTGGACGCTCTAGACCGTTTCGAGCCCAAACTTCTTTTTCGCCTCGATTCTGCACCCCAAGTGCCCAAAAGGATGGTGTGCGACTCTGCGGGCACCGAGTACCCACCCGAAATCGGCCTGGCTCACGAGAATGCCGTTGGCTCGCTCAAAACCTCCCTCGAGGAGCTGCTCAAGTCCATGCTCAGGGTATGGTGCACCGAGGGTCAGGCTCTCACGCGACTCGGCGTTCTCAAACCTTCTGGTATTCCACTAATTATTTACAACCTTTATTTATTGATAAACATCTTATTTACTTCCAAAATACAATAATACCATCATTTTTTTAACAAATTATTTATCAATTACCCCGCAGCTCCTCATCATTGTACACGACTATTCCTTATAAAACCGAACAAAAGCAAAGCGAGATGAAAAAATAAAATGAAAACAATTTTAAAATTCAAGCGACAGTAGGAAAACCGCTCATTTTTAGAAATGACCTAATTTATAATCGGACTTGCGCTTGTGCTTGTGCATATTAGTGGGAGCTTTTTCAGGCATGAAAAATACGCTCTGCTACCTTCAGAGAATATTTACGTATTTACCTCTAACAGTCGGGAAACTATTTTGAATACACATTCCTTTTCACGTTATTATCCAATCAATTGTAATAAGACGAAAATATTTTCAAACATTTTTATTTATAGTGTGAACTAAAATTAATTGTTAATTAAAAACAATAAATTGTTTTTAAATACCGTTTACGTACTTACAATAATTGTTTTACAATAATTATTTTAATATTAGATTTTTCATGAATACTCACATATGTAGAGTAAAGCTAGTAGCTGCAGGCGCGATGCATAATTACTTAAGGGTCGAGCTGTTCTCTCGAAAAGCGAACGATAGTACGAGACGTACTACTGTACTACCCATACAATAGGTGCTCGTATCTACTGCATATGTGGACATTGAAATCGATGCTAAGTCAACGACTTAACTGAATCGAGAATCGAGAATAGATAAGATAAGAGATAATCGATAAGAGATTCGCTAAAATAATAAGTAAGTAAGCCTTGAGCATCAAGATCGAATAGCAGAAACGCTTATTTTATAGCTAAGTGACCGGTATAGATACTCGTGAAGAAAGTAGGGCCTATTGCCTATTGCCTATTGCTCGGGCACGCGGCCAGATCAATAACGCGAGAGTCCGCGAATTTGAATCTCCGATCCGAGATAATTTTTCCGACACATCGTGACAGGTGGCCGCTCGCTAATTTGACAGTCGGAATTATGAATGCACTCGAAAATCAATGAAAGTCAATTGCAGTTAATCATCGGGTGTGGCGTGTTTATCGCGAGGACGTGCATTTGAGCGTAGGCGGCGCCCTTCAATTATTCCCGCGGCCCCCTGCCTTCACGAACACGATTATTTATCCGGCAAACAGCCTAATTGGACGCGTGCGCCGGCCCTTCGGAGTCGAAGCCAAAAGTCCGATATTGGCACCCGACCTCCAGCATCTGTCGCATCTGTCTTGCTCGTCCGAGCTTTAAACTTGACTCGCTTCATCGGCCTACCCTTGAAAACTTGGAGTGTTAGCACAAGCTCATTATCGAGTTCTATTTTTAATTTATTTTTATTCTATTTTTAATGCTGCGAGTACTTTTATACTAAAAATACTATGCCGCTCAAAAAAACAACCTTTTTAAGTATTTTTAAATCAATCATTTTATGAATTATAGATACGCACTAAACGTATATGAAAGTTACTTCTGCAAATAATTAATCAAACTGACAATTGAGCCACAGATACTTGAAAGTTTAACTTTGATTACTGATTACTTATTAAACAAATTATACCTTGTTTATACAATTTAGTGTCAAGCTTAACAAGTTATTCAAGTTTTTGCATTGTTTACTATGTCTAACATTATTTTTGGCAACTATGCCAAGCTCGCTATTGCCTGAATGTGAAACAAACGCAGTGGATAATGCGGCGCTAAAATAAAGCTCTATCTCTTTTAGCGATGGCTGAAAAGCTTTAAAATAAGTAAAAACTTAAAAATAAGTAAAACCATCGACAGATCAAAAAGTTATGCAAATTATAAATTATCCAATTACTTATAATTGCAGAAAATTTATTTTAAATTGCATTTTTTTATAAATGCTTACGCATATAGGAATTATTTAGTAAGCTGAATATTATTTGTGTAATGCATAGATGGCTTACATAGCACGTTGAAAATTATTCTTCCATTGTGTTAAGGCTTAGAATTGTACCAGCAAAGTCAGACACCGGCTCATTCCTTGTGTAGTTTAAAGTTAGAATGACATTAAATATGCAATTAATTTGAATTATAAACGAAAATTGAATTGTGCATCACATAGTTTGGGAATAATTATGAGCAATCAATATTCTAATATTACGTCGAGTACGATGTATATGTTTACTTGGTAATCTTATTATTAGATTAAAAATGTGCTCCATGTTAAATTAGAAAATTAGAGAATAAAGTAATGAGTAAAGTTGTATAGTTGCATAAAAATAGAACTCTACTGCATGTTTTTTATTTGCTCTCCTAATGATTTTCTAAAGAATAAGGATACGGTTAAGAGTAAAAAGTGAAATAGACGTAGAGTAGGAGGAGGAGTGGTAGAGATTGAAAGGAATGTGATTTGCAGAGAGCGACAAGCGGGTGGTCGTTCGGCGGGAATCGGGAGGCGAGTTCGGCTTCCGCATCCACGGCTCGAAGCCTGTGGTAGTGTCGGCCATCGAGCCGGACACGCCAGCCGAGAACTCGGGCCTGGAGGTCGGCGACATCGTCATGTCCGTGAACGGCAAGAGCGTCATGGAAGCGACGCACTCCGAGGTCGTGAGGCTCGCTCACTCGGGCTCGGACGTGCTGGAGCTGGAGGTCGCGAGGACCTGCAACGTGCTGGCGCCCCAGCTGGCCAGGGACGGAGCCAAGAAAGCGAAGCCGGAGCCGCCGCTCTGCTCGGGCTACCTCTGGAGGAAGTCCAGGTCGGCCGCGCCGGCGAGCACCTCCTCGGCCCCGGCGGCGCAGGACAAGTGGGTGCGTCGCTGGTTCGCGCTCCGCCGGGACAATTGCCTTTATTACTACAAGACTGACACGGTACGTATCGCGCGGGCCTCGCGTTCGGAGAGGCGCTGACGGGCCGTCCCGTGTTTCAGGATTCGCAGCCGGTGGGGGCGGTCATGCTGCTCAAGTACGACGTGGAGCTCACTCACGAATCCCGGGCGCACAGCTTCGCCGTAAGGAAGCAGGGCGCGCCGACGCTGCACCTCGCGGCGGACACCGAGGAGCTGGCGGCTCGCTGGACCGCGGCCGTGCGAGAGGCCGTCGAGCGGAACGACAAGGTAACTATTCCCCGGGCTTGGTAATCGCGCGGAGGTAACGGCTAGCTGCGTCGCAGGCGGACACGTGGCTGGAGGCGTCGCTGAAGCTGCAGCAGCTCCCGGCGGCCAGCATCCAGCGGGCCGACTGCATCGGCTACTTGAGCAAGCAGCAGGAGCGCGTGCGCCGGCACTCGTCGCCCACGGGCTGGTCCAGGCGCTACTGCGTCCTGAAGGACGCGGCCCTCTACTTCTACGAGGAGGCGAGCGCCGAGCGGGCCTTCGGCGTGGCCTGCCTGCACGGCTACCGCGTGCACGGCAGCGCGCCCAACGCCGGCGGCCGCAAGCACGCCTTCGAGCTCCAGCCGCCCGACCCCACGCAGAGGATCTACACCTTCGCGACCGACTCCGAAATGGACAAGAAGCGGTAACTTGGCACTCCCAAAAGACGCGAAGGCGAGGCGATGGCGGCAATGATGGCGTTTTCTTTGCAGATGGCTGGCAGCGCTGGAGTACTCGATCGATCGATGGATAAAAATAGGTTGACAGTGGCGAGGCTCATCCACCGACCGCCGCAGACCCGCGAAGAAGAAGGGGATCGAGCGGTATACCGTATGAGCCTGCACGCACTAGAGTGCACGAAACACTCCCCCGAGCTCCCGTGGTACCTCCCCGCGGTACCTCCCGTGGTACCTCCCCGTGGCACCCCACCCATCCACTCCACCGTCCCGCATAAAATCTACTTGTATACTTGCATTACGAGGACGAAAGTTAGCCAGTAAGTTTTAGCACTACTGTCGACTTTGTCGACTTTGTCGACGTTACCATGTTAACGTTACGCCAATGTTTGCCTCTTTTAATATATTCGTAAATACACTGGCTACGATGTTTTATCATCAATTTCATACCTTACAAATATTCTATATCTTTTATATGTTCTTAATACTACGTGATAGGACAGCTTTTCCTTTCTCCCCGTGCAACAAAATCATTAGCTTCATTATACAGCATCCACGTATGGTAGATCATTCAAAACGATATATTTTTTAGTTATGTTTGATATAACACGATTTATAAGAGGAATATGTGAAAAAGAAATCATATATATAGCATAGTTCAAAGTATTATGTGAATTATTCGAAGAGATTCTACGTATGTAAAGTTTATATATGCTTGTCTATTGATTTTTTCTCCATAGTTTATTATTAAACAGTGAAGAGGATTGCTTCAAGAGAAATGCATATTAAGAGAAAGGCAAGAAAAAGAAGTTGATTTGGAGAAAAATAAAAATTCTTACTATAAAATGTTGAACGTAAAACGTTGCCAACTAGCAAGAGGTCCAGTATATTTGTGCAAAAGACGCGTGCATGAGTGGCAAGTACGTAAGTGCTAAATGTTAATTGTTATAGAAGAAAGCATGATTGCGAGCGTGAGTGTAAAAGAGGCTGATAGTCAAAGAATTTGTATACCTCGCGCGCATGTCTCCCCCGGTTGTGGTGTGGAGGCCGCATTTAAAAGTAACGTTTATAAAAGATATTAAGCATAAAGCAGCAAACATCGGTTATTCAGGTCAAATAGTAAATGCTGTATTGGAATTTAGCTAAATGTTAACGAGTCAAGCTGTAAAGGAGATAGTCAAAGTAAAAATTGTAAAGCTGATGATCCGGTGAGCCGATGTTACGGGAATTTATGTGGTCGCGAGCGACTGACACCTTGATGTACCATTATCTCGTGGTGCTCATCCCACCAATAAGGAAATTGAATCATTCTAAAAAAATCAAGTCAAAATATTAAGTGAAAAAAAGAAAACTAAATCATCCGCTTAATATAAGACACTAATAAAGACTTTAATACAAATTATTTAACGGCATGATGCCACCTCTTTAAAAGAACCCTTTCTATATTTTTTTTAATTCTTCTTTAACGCATATATTTCATGCCTTTTATGCTCCATATGCATATCAGACTTGCATGCTATTTGTATTTTATAAAAGGGAACATTGGACGATACGAAATTTACGCAGTGCTGCTTTGCTTTGTTTGCCTTATATTTTGCCACTGCTTCTTTTACCTTTCATTGTTCTATTTACCTTAGCAAACGATCACACTTTAATGACAAAATATACAAAAAACTTTTTTTACATTTCTCATTTCTTAAACAACGAACAAAGAAACATAAAAAATTGTACTGATGAATTTTAATAAAGTTTAAAAATTAGTAAAAGAATATAAAGCATCGAAAAATTATTGTGATATTTTTTACGTTTTATAAAATTATTCCAGGTATCATTAGTGTACTTATACTAATTAATCTTTCGACAATTTTGAAATGACTTTTTTTTCATTACCATAGTATCAACAACTTGTGAGATTGAACGTTCTTCTGGACACTAAACATTTTAAACTTACTATTAGTGATGATTATTCAAAAAATTTGTCCTGTGTTCCCACAGTATATGTAAATGTTAATGCATAATTACTCAAAATCGATGAATGTAAAAAATTTGATGGGTATAAGCATTATTCTCTATCCTAACCTTATAAAAGTTAGTCAAATTTTATATGTGAATTTTAGAGCAATAAATATAGCAATCTAATATTTACAATTTTTATGGCACATATTTATCAATTCATTATTTATTTAATTTTTTTTTTTTCTATTTTCTTATAATTTTAATACTTTTCTTTATAAATAGTTTTACGTTAAATATATTATATAAAAAAAATATATAAAAATATTTGATTAAAATATTTTTAAATTGGAAGGTCTGAGTAAAAAATCAACGACTTTTCACAATATTTACAAATTTCAACTATTTAACAATATAATCGATATCTGCCTTTGTATTGTTAAATAGAGAGAATAATCCCACTAAAACTTTTAAAATACAAACGACACTGCGAAGCAAAACTGCAAAAGTATTCAACTCTGTAATTGGTTCGCTACTTTTTTTATTTTTTTTTCGAATACACATGCTGGATAATCAGTCAGATGTTTTTCAAAAATTCCTTTTATCCTGATCTCAAAGTCTATAGATCATTAATAGTTATTAGTCACAAAAATAAATTTAAAAAAAGTGCGTGACTATTTTTGGAAATAAATACTTTTACAGTACTGCATTTGACAAGTGTTAACTGAAATTATATCAAGTCTTGCTATTGTGAATTAATTTTATAATTTTTAAGGTATTGCAATTTATATATTAAAAAAGCAATTATAATACATTATTGAGTAGATATCATCTGGATACACGATTCTTATAAAAATAGAAATTCAGGCTTTCAATGGATGTAAAAAGTGTATTATGAAATAAATAATCCATAAAATTCTTTCAGTTTTTTGAATTGATATCCTGAAATTATGGACGGCATATACTTTTAATGCGTAGATTATGCCGTATCGGTAGTCATTTATAGGAATTATAGTTCATTTATATGAATCGTGAACAATTACAACATTATTTTTCTATTATGAATTTGATGCGTACAATGAGCAAATAATAATTGTTAAATAAAATTGAGTTAACGTAAGTATTGCAATTTGGCGAAAGAAAAAATAATTAATTCATCACGCGTAACCATTTCGTATGTAAAAGGTGAACCTTCGGCAATATGTGGAAGATTCGCAGTACTGGCCGAGATACAACACACGAGAGAGGAGTCTTCGCAATTTAAATTACAGCCCTGAATACACCGGACCTGCTGAGGCTACAGAACCCGAGCACGTGCTATTAGTGCTAGAGGCTCAACCTAATTATGCAAAACCTTCGTGCGTCGTCCAAGTACGATCCAATCAAGAGCAAAGGAGTATTAGCTGATTGAGTCTGGCTGTGATCAGCACTGCTTTGAGCTTCCAAATAAAAGAAATATTATACCTTATACGAATAACGAAATTGCATTTACCAATTTTTTATCTAACTTTTCGTGAACATAAGTTCAGAATTAATGTTCAAATTCGTAATATACTAGGGCAATATCAATCTCCGGCTCAAGAATGTTGATGGAATTTTGAGACCGGTTTTCTTCCAAAATACAAGGAAAGGATATATTAAACTATTACTAGCTTTTTGATAATTACACAGCTTCCATAACATTTTCTATAAAAAAATACTAAAAACTAAATAAAAACTCAAATAAAAAAAACCCTCAAATTATCGCGATCTTTTTCTTATTATTATAAATACAGAATCTGCAGGTTTTATGAGAGCCGAGTCATAATCATTAGATATTAATTGTTGATCATTAGATATTAATATTTTGGCTTTATATCTTCTGCTAAAAATTTCAAAAATAAACACAGAATCGTGAATCGTAATTATCAAACGTGTTTTTCAGTAATCAAATATACGAGGAAGAAAACTATAGGATAGAGCGAAATTTCATTTTAAAAAACTCTGCAAAATATTGACAATGATAATATTTTAAAAATATGCATTTACTAAAATAACTTTCCAATATTCTTAATCTGTATCTATATCTGAAAACAGTTTTATGGCGTAATTTTGCTTGTACTTCCCTTGCAAGCAATAAATTTATTAAAGAGAATGTTGTGAAAAATGTAAACTAGTTTGAGCTACATTAAAATATTTCTATCCCGTTCCGAAATTTTTCGAAAGCGTTGATGGTTTCGCAAAGTAAAAAGTATTTTATATTTCGAGTAAAAAAAATCCGTGTACCGATCGAACGGCATACAAGTTTTAATTAAATGCACTGGAACGCACGATCCAGTTTTACATTGAAAAAAAGAAAATTGTGGGATTGATAGCAGCGATATCCAGACTCGCGTAAGCATATCGTTTCGTTTTGACGAGGCAATTTCCTTACGAGCGAGCGTTTGACCGAAAGTCTTTCCGTAAATAAGCGCAAAACGGATGATGTGTTCCATAATTGCGAGGGGAAAAAAGCTCGAAAGAGAGGGAGATGGAGAGAGAGATTAATCGGAACAGTTCTACGTCGAACGCACGGCACCGCACCCGAGAGGTCTGCGCGCGTCCACCGGATCGATGCTCCGCGACTTTGATGATCGAGTCTGCGCGTGGATCTCAGTGTACGTATATACCCATAAGAAAGAGGGGGGAGGAGGTTATTCGTTTTGATAGGAGATAAAAGGCCGCGCGCGCAGCGGACCGGACGATGATGGTATGTTCTCATTACGCGTCGTGTTGGCATGCACCTCCTCTGTTCCCGAGCAAAGGAGAGAGAATCCAGTGCGCGCTCGAGGTAGCGTCCAGGGAAGGCGAAGGGCTGACCGGCCGAGCGAGCGTCCGTGAAGGCGAACCGGCGGAGAGGCGGAGAGGCGGAGAGGCGGAGAGAGGCGCGGAGGGAACTAGTTCAGTGAACAAAACGACTTGGTCGCCGCCGAAGGCCCCGAGGTAGAGCTGCACGCCCGGCAACCAGCGACGCGACTACGACTCTTCGAGGCATTCCCCCTCTCCCTTCCCGTGCTTGAGAAAGAAGCACCACGTTCTAAATTATTCCTCGCACGAGCCCCATTCTCTTACCTTTAGCTCGAATCTCGAGATATCGCCCTTTTTCATCTAGCTGCCTCCTAATTCTTTCTCCCCTTACTTCTTGTTTTAACTTCTTACTTTCCTTCCAAGTGCGCGACTAAGACGCTACTCCGCTTTCAGTCTTCCACGGCTGTTTATGCTTGCGTAACGTTTATACGAATAGGTGACACCCACTTTTCTATTATTTATCCACATTCATCGAGACATTATCAGCTGGAACTTGAGCAAAATAGTCGGATCTTGCTATGTATTTGTTCAGCCGATACTAGCCGATGCAACCCGATTCATCGACTTTTCCTCACACTGTTCGTGCATCGATCGTAGAAAATTCCTAGTAATGTTCAAAATTTACAAACAATAGAGAAATTATATCTTACAAAACGTAGTGATCCATAAAAAATAATCTCACGCTTCGCTTGACCTAAGGCTGAACCCTAGCTTGAGAATGACGAGGATAATTTCGATAGTTAAGAATGCTCCCAGGTCTCTTTTAGATAGGACGCGTCATAGGACTTACCGTTACGTCCAGTTTTACTGTGACTAGCATTTATAGTTTAAAAGCCAAAAAAATGCACTAATACATAGATCTTATTTTTAATGCACATATAAAAAATAAGAGTACGGAATATAATCTTCTTTAAGATTATCATTTAATTTCTAAACTAAATAATAAAACGTTAGAGAAAGAGTGTAATTTAAAGAAACCTTGCCATTACAACGAAAATAAAGATATTTCAGATAAAAATTTATCAAAGCTTTGTAGATAAAGTTAAAAAGGAGTCGCGACGAGATCATAAAATAAAAGTCCGCGTGGAAAAAATTGAGCGTAATTCGGAAACAACGTCGTTATGCGATAAGCGCATGTTTCGAATTTTAGTTTGTATCGCGAAACTCTCCCACTCCATCGACCCTGGAGAGCCTCGCGTGCAGACATTCCCCGGTTAATCGTGAGAGAGAAAAGAAAAGTGCGAGAAGAAAGAATGAAGGAGACGAAGACGAAGAAGAAGAAGAAGAAGAAGAAGAAAAAGAATGCCGGTGTAGTCAGTGAATCTCTTAAGGAATGCGTCGATCCTCTCTTTGGTGCTTTGTAGTTCGCATGCCGCAGCTATGCTCGCAAAGTAAATTTGTAATTTTTAATACTCCAGTGGTGCTCTAATTCCTTAGGCCTTATTAGTTAAGTAAAACTTAGGCGTTCAATATTTTACGCCTAGTAGCAATGAAATAATGAATTAGCGACACAAATTAACTGCAGCGAAAGTTGGCGAAGAGGCGAAACAATCCTGGAAAAAGTATATCACCCGTAGCGAGCGGAACTAACGCGAGTGCTTATCACCGTTCGCGCAGCGCGTAAAAACGGCGGTTGCCTTTCGAAGTACACAAAAGAGCTGAAAGCAAATGTTAAACGTCGGGCTTCTTCGTCTACTTCCAGCTTCGCTGCGGCTCGTAACGAGCCGCTAGTGCCACCGGCTATTCTCGGCTGTTCTCTCATTTTCTCTCCCTCTCTTTGGTGCGTCATTGTCCTTCCCGAAGCCTCGCGTTACTCGGCCCGGCTCCTAAGTGACACCCACCTCCTGCGGGGAATCTCGGTCTTCGGTCCTACCCAGTATCTCGTGCATCTTACGAATCTAACGCTTTTTCTGGGCCCTTCGGCAGTCGGCTCCACCGAGGTAAGTGGGCTATAATGGACTCGATAAGTAGAACAGGTTGCTCTTTGCTTCACAGCGCGCCTTCCAACGATGCCTTCCAATGATGCTTTCCAACGATGCCTCCCAATGATGCCTTCCAATGATGCCTGCCAATGATGCCCCTTTTTGTCTTTCTTTTTTTCTGCTTCCGCGAAGGAAAGAAAGTTAGTAGTAAAATTAAAATAATCCCAACGAACATCCCATCCCAAGTTTTTTACCAAATAAATCGGCTTAGAGGGGATTAGTCTAGTTTACGAAGCCACCACCTCGCGTGAATCGGTATTGATCTTCCGACCCTTTCGACCGCCGTCAACTCCCCGACGCTTCTCGACACTTCCTGAAGAGTCTGGAAGAGCACGCAATCGCATGGGCGCATGAATTCGGGATTATAAAGTAGCAGCATTCCCGCTTATTCCCGCTTATTCCCGGCGCGCTTCCTGGGAGTCGCATTCCCGGTGCACTTCCTGGGAGTCGCGTCGAGCGGTGGCTCTGTTTGGAGCCAGTGGCTCGTAAAAAAGTAGTCGAGCGAGCCGCCAGGTAGACCAGCAGCTTTATTGGCCCGCGCGGTGCGCCGCTAATGCTGCTCTAATGGGGACTCCGGGGACAATGATAAGCCTCCCGCGCGCGATGCGTGCGACGCTCCTCCAGCGCGACGTGTAAAACCGGCTGGGCGTCGGCGCTCGGGCGAGCAGCGCCTCTGGCTGGCGGCCGCCGGAGAGCCGAGCGGTGCACCGACCTCGCTCCTTCTCTCCTTCTGGCCGGCAGCCACCGCAGGACCGGACGCGGAGCGCGCGGAGTCGCGCCGGAACTCGGAGATCGGCTGGAGGCGCAGGGAGCCGATCGCGCGGCGCGCGCACCTGGCCACTCTCAAGCGCCGCGGCCCGCGAGTCCTTCTGCGCTGAACCTGCGCCCGGTATCTCGCATCGCTCGCTCTCGCTCCTCCCGCCCCTCTCCGTCTGGCGCGCGGGCAGCCGAGAAGCGGGAGTGGAGGAGAGCTCGAGGAGAAAGAAACGCCGCCGGGTCGCCGCGCAGCATCCAGCAGCAGCCAGCGCTACTAGCGGCCGCGAGCCGCCGCGTGCCAGTGTGTGCGGCAGTACCTGCGTGGGTGTGGGTGTGCGTGCGCGAGCGAGACGGAGCTAGCGCGGGCCTACCTGACGCCGCCGCCACCGCGCTCCGACACGCAGTAAGGCGCGCAACGTTCGCCCGCTCGCTCCTGCTACCTGTCGCCCCCGCCGCCCCGCGCTGCGACGGCAGCCGTGTCCTTGGCCGCGGCCGATCCCGAGGGCCGCTCAGCGCGCCGCTGCAGGTGCGTCGTGCCCGGCTTCCAGCGCTACCGTGTGTCTGTGCGAGTGTCACTGTGCTATACTGTGCGAGGGCAGCTTCCGTCCGGGCTCGCCGATCGGCGCCGATCTCGATCGTCGATCCGCGGCGTCCGGCGAGGAAGATGTGGACCTAGCGGCTGGCCGGACGCACCCTGCGGAACTGCACCCCGTGGCCGAGCAGCCCGTCCCCAGGTGAGTCCTTTGCTCGCGGGCCGTGCGTGCGCGTGTGAGCGCGGAGGCTGCGTCGCTCCGAGATACTTCCAATTCCAATATGGCCGCCCGGGACCAGCCATGATACGGGCTCCGCGGAAGCCATGTTGGCAGGTGTGCTTGTCGAGAGATAACGACTGTACGCTCGGCGTGTCCCGCGGAGCGAGTCGGAGCGCGCGAGGAGGCGAGCGGCGTCGACCGTCGATCGTCGCGAATTCCGGGCGCGCGTGGCCGGTCGGCGCGATCGCAGGCATTGTCCCAAGCGGGGAGACGCGCTCGGCTATTTTGTAATTCCGCAGGGGGGCGAGCGCTCGCGGGAGCCTGCTATTGCATGCAGATACGGCGAGAGTGTGGGGCGCCTACGATTTTTGCCGATAGCACGGAAAGGACGCACGCCTATCAATTTCACAATAGCGTATGTGGAGGCCTTATTCCCGCTCCTTCTCGTCCATTCGCCTCGTTCTTTTTCTCCTGGGTGCTTGGAAGGGTGAGTGGGAGGAGGCGAGAGAAGACGAGAACTAATGGTTGAGGGACAGGTAGCTCTAGAAGGACGCGATTTTCTTGAATCGTTATCAACAAAGGTAGCGCTTCTGGAATGAAATCTGTCGTTTGCTGCTGTTTCGGCCAGATTTAAAAGTAAATAATAATAGATCGCGTTTTTTCGACTCCACAGAGGATAAAATGCCAACGGAGCTCGTGGCACCGCCTGCTGCGGCGAGCGAGGAGTCCTCGCGTCTGAGCCAGTCCACGACGCGCTCGGGCCCGTCCTCCTCGACGTCGGGCTCGTCCGGCAGCAGGGACAGCGAGAGCCGCAGCAGCTCCGCGTCTCGCAACAGCTATGAGGGCTCCGGCTCGTTGGGCCCGTTCCACCACCATCACCACCACAGGCTGGTGGCGAGTCTGGGGCACCCGCACCACCACCACCACCGCGAGTCCTCGGCGTTCGTGCCGGTGGTCCCCTCGCGCCTCCACCTGGCAGCCTACCCGGGTGACATCCACGCGCACCTCGCGGCTCCTCCGGCACCTCCTGGCTCGTCGACTGCCGCCTCCTCCTCGAGCACCTCGAGTCAGGATCACGAGGCCGGAGCCGAGAACACGGTGGTGCGCAAGAGCACATCCAACTACGAGATTATGGCTATGATGGCTGATAAGACCAAGGAGCTCGCGGCGCGGGCGATGCTGCTGCCGCCGCCACAGCTGCTCGAGCCACCACCGGGTTACCCAGTCTTTGCAGGCCCATTTCCCGGAAGCACGGCGCTTTACCCGCCCGGTGGTCCTCTGGCCCATCAGCACCTGGACCGCCGACTGCTCAGAGCACCTGGACGAGCCTCGCGCCCGAAGAAACAGTTCATTTGCAAATTTTGCAATCGGCAGTTCACCAAGAGCTACAACCTGCTCATCCACGAGCGGACCCATACGGACGAACGACCTTATTCGTGCGACATTTGCGGCAAGGCCTTCCGCCGACAGGATCACTTGAGAGATCACCGGTAAGACCAAAAGCATCTTTTTATCAAATAAGTTTTTGCGAATGAATTTAAATTGACTCTGTTGCTGCAGGTACATTCACAGCAAGGAGAAACCATTCAAATGCGGGGAGTGCGGCAAGGGCTTCTGCCAGAGCCGAACCCTTGCGGTGCACAAGATCCTGCACATGGAGGAGTCACCGCACAAGTGCCCCGTGTGCGCGCGCAGCTTCAACCAGCGCAGCAACCTGAAAACCCACCTGCTCACCCACACCGACCACAAGCCCTACGAGTGCACCTCCTGCGGCAAGGTCTTCCGGCGCAACTGCGACCTGCGCCGGCACGCGCTCACGCACGCGGTCGGCGACGTGCCTCCCGAGGCCCTGGAGGAGGCTCTGCGCGACGACGACAGCCCCGAGGAGGACTGCGGCCCGGAGCCCGCCCCCAGCAGCTCTTCGAGCGCGACCCCCTCGGGCCCGGGCCGCGCGCAGCCGTCCCCCAGCGCGGCCGCCGCGCCCGGGCCTTCGAGCGGCTCGGGCGCGGCCAGCGGCGGCTTCCCGCCTCGGCCGCACCTGCAGATACGCCGGGACCTGTTGCAGGTGAAACCGAGCACGGTGACCAGCAGCGGCAACCTGGCCTCGCAGAACCCCCCGGGGGCGCTGCCGCCGCCGTCGCCCCTCGTCCTCACCTCGTACAGCCGGCGGAGGATCGGCTCGCCCGGACCCTCGAGGGTTCTGCTGGAGCTGCAGGAGCGCGAGCGGGAGCGCGAGCGGGAGCGCGAGCTGGAGCGCGAGCTCGAGCGCGAGCGGGAGGAGGAGACGCGGCTGGCGAGGGTACCCACGCCCCAGCCGCCCCAGCCGCCGCAGCCAGTGCCGCCGAGGCCGGCACCTGCGAGGCACGGATTCACCATCGTCGACATCCTGCGTCGGTACCCGTGATAGACTGCGCTCCAACGCTGCAAGTGGGTCTGTACCTCGGCAGCGCGACAACCTGCTCACGTTCCCTTCTTTATTTTATCAGTTATCGCGAACGCTCTCTACATTTCTTAGAACTGCCGCCACGCCATCAATGCTGGGAACTCAAAAGAAACTTGCTGCTTAACATAATTTATTTACAATAATAGCAAATCCGGCATTAATGTTAAATCATTCTAAGAAATTTAGAAGCTATTTGCCTTTTGTATGTTTTTTATTTTTATTTTTCCAAAGTTTTATGAAAACATCTTACAAGCACATAGCGCGAGTTCTGGAAAAAAGTATCGAAAATTGTTTCGGTACTCTAAAAGTAGATATAGGTATAGAGGAAGCGTTTCTTCCTGTCTTACGTTTCAATGCCCCTGCGCAAATGGTTTTCTCTTAATCGCAAAGTTCTAAGAACAAGTGATGAGTACGGGACGCTGATACGCGATAACGCGATTCAACACTAGAACGAACCTAAATAGATCTTAAGTGCGTGGCTATAATGCTGATTATTCATTTAAACACTTATTTTCGCGCAAGATTAGACATCGCCCGGTGCAATCGTACGACTTGTTGCGAGTGATATTAGCTGAGAAATGTGGAAAACGTGGAAACGTGAAAATGTGAACATGTGAGAAAGTGTAAAACTGAAATTTCTCTATTAGCGCGATAAAGTGAGAGCACGCGTAAGTTGAGGCAACTAAACTAAGTATCCGTATCATATTTTCATTCAGTAAGTAGATAAAGGATGAAGAGATTTTTAATGGATGACTATACTGATTTAAATATTCTTCCTACATTTTGTAAATAGAATTTTCATATTTTGTTAATTATATACTTAGGATTTTTTCTGTTAAGCCATTCCAAGTCAAAAACATCAAAGTGTCAAATGCCTTGTTATTATGTATTATGAGACTAATTTACTATTTAAAGGATAAAAATAAAAGGATTCTAGGGATTTTGAAGTTTTTGACCAGGAATGAATTTACTTTAAAAGACATTGAAATTCACTGCAAAGTGCTTACGTGTAAAAATATCTACACATTAAGACTCCTAACTCGACTCAAGTATTGACAGTCTTATTGAAATAGCTGCAGCTTTCATGGCTTCGTTGAAGTACATATTGAAAGGTGGACCAGTTCTCTATCCGTTTAACTTTCGTCAAATATTAGTTCGTAACCTACATAAAAAAGACTAAATGATACAACGACAGGTTCCAGAGGAGTTAGGATGAGCAGTAAAAGGGCAAGCTAAAAGCAATAACCATTAAGAAAAGGGCGGCGATTTATCAAAGGATTCCGAAAGCCATTTTGTGTATTTATATAGAAGCGAAGGGAAGTTGCAGGTTCAATCCAGTTGTTTTTCCGTGAGAAGAGTAGAGAAAAGCACGAGATCTCGAGTTGAGCTTCAGCACGTATCCGCGAAAAGCGACTGCCCCCTTTGTCGAAAATGTTCTCTTGAAACGCGCTCGCGGCTTCGACAATATTGTTTTTCGTTCGGTGTGCCGTCTGCGGCTCGGCGGCTCGGCGGCTCGGCGGCTCGGCGGCTCACGCAAAGAAAATAGGCAAACATACTCAGCAGCACTCGGGGAGCCGCGAGGAGAGCCATCGAGGCGCGGTTTGCACAGGACGCCTTGAGAGAGGCTCTTTGTTTGTCGGCCTTCTTAGCGCAGGTGCTTTTTATATGAGAGGAGAGGTGATAGGCGTACCGGCAAAATTCACCGACTGCCTCCTCATTTCCGAGCAGTTTCTCTATTCTGCAAAGGTCTCTCAACTTTGCTTTATTCTCTACCGATTTACCGATTGCAGGTAGCGCACCATTTCACCTCGGTTCCTCCTTCATTTTACTAGACTCATTTATTCGAAAAATTACCATTTCAAAGCAAAAGCGATTCTAAAATATTCCAAGCTAAAAAGTTGAATTAGTAGTTTGCTTTTGCAAAGCAGCCACTTTGGCGGCGCGATAAGAGGAGAGAAATACGTAAGGAGCGCGGCGAGTGGAGAGAGGAATGCAAATTTCGAGGGTCACTCGGGGAGAGCTGCCAGCACTGCCAGCAGCCACGTCGCTCCGTGCCACCGTAAAACCGTTTTCGGTGGCAGGTGCAATACGCGCCGAGGACCAAACTACTCTTAACGCGCGCGGCCTCGTCCGCTCTCTTCCACTGCTCACTGAAATATGCCAACCCTCTTCAGGTGAGAAACCGAGGCAGTTTCCTCTGCCTCTCTTTTTCCTTTTTTATTTCTTTCTTTGCACGACTCGATCGTCAACTGTTGAACGCCGACTGCAGAAGCCGCCAGAATGAAAACTCGAACATAGCGTGGAACGGTGGAAGCTCGACAGCAGGGACAATCGTGCCTCTTTTTCTTCTATTCTTCTCAAAGTGGGAGACAACTATTTCTTTATTCTTTTTCTCCGAGCTGACTGAATACCGTCTTGGATGCGGCTATGTGAAACAGGTGCGCGATGACGAGTCCAAAATCTCGGGGAAAAGAAATAAATAGTATTTCGTTTGGAAAAAAAGAAAAGCCTTTTTGCGTAAGCGCACAGATTTTTCAGAATAAAACTTGCTGACTTATTACAAAACGATACTTTGTACAGTCGAAAAGTATAGGTATAAAAAATATCTTGTGATACAATGCCTCTAATGTTGTTAGAAAAATTAAGGTCTTCCAGATTCCACTTAGTATTGATTATATCCATTTCTGAGTGTAAACGCGCAAAGCAATTGAACAAAAAATTTATAAGGCAATTATTTTAAATGGACACGAAGCCGAAGTTATACGAGCTATGTTTTCTATTTTTTTTTTTTTTTTATTTGCAAAATTTTATAAAGCTACTATAAAAAGTATAATAAACGCGAGGGTACAAAAATATAGCGAGTGAAAGTGTGAAAGCAAAAGAGATAAATTGTATCTGTTTATTGCTTAAAAGCGGTTCATTCATGTATCGCATTTGGCGATATAGTGAGACGCGTGTATGTATTATAGCGAAATATATTCATGTACAATTTGTAATGTACAAGTGCCTCGTGTATGAAGATATTTTGTACGAGTGTAGAACCATAGCTTTCCTGTTGCAATTTTTACTATTACTTTATAAGAAAGCGCATTTATATGTAAACATATAATTATATATTTTTAGATTTCTCAAAATCTTGATGTAAGAAATTTTGTAAATTATATATTAAGATAAAAAATGTAAAAGAAATAAAATTGCTTTTCTTCAAGGATTTCATTTGATCGTACTCTTTATTATTTTTTTCAAAATGCGAAATAAACTGTATGTATGGATATATGTGTGTGTGTGTATGCCTATCTGAATATCCCTATCTGAATTTGGGAAAAATCCGTTTTTTATTTTGTTGATTCGTTTTTGTTAGAAAACAATTTTTGATCAATCTTTTTAGAATTTTTTTTAGTGATTTTGTTTATATAATCAATTTTATAAAAATTATTTTTGAAAGAGCCATGTGGAATGAGTTATTTCACATTTGAATTTTTTTTAAAAATCCTGATGATAAAGGGCTGTAATAACTATATATATAAATTTCAAATTATTACGTAAAGTATAAAACAAAATTAAAAAAAAAAACGATTTTCTATGGAAAGCAATAACTGCAGTTGAAATTTTTTATTTAGTTAATAATACTTGGTATAATACTGATGTACTTCCTTGGGATGTTCATTAGGTCCATTAGATTTTGAGAGAAGTTATTATTTATTTTCTTTTTTTTTATTTTTTAAAAACAAATGTATGTGTGTATTATTGTTTATAAAATAATTATTGATGATTATTGACAGTGAATATGCAAGTAATTAGACAAAAATGATATTGTATCTACTGCCGATAAGAAACAGCGGGTAAAATATTTTAGAAATTGCATTGATCAACCGTAGGTAGAAAAATTTCATCAATATGTACAGTAGAGTGTGGTTGATCCACCATTAGCCAGTACTAGCGTCGGCAAGGTAGAATCCATCCTCTTTACCTTAAGATAAGGTAGAGAAATACTTACCATCATGTAATGTAATTCGAATTTAACGTGAATCTACAGGATCTGGGTAATAGATCATATAGAGGGCACTAACTGATTCAGAGCTAAAAATATTTTTAAGACTAACTTTTCTATTGCAATATAAATGCTCTTTATTTTGTTTCGTAAATAATTTAATCTTTTTATCAACATTTGTTATTTCATTAAAAATTAACGGGATGTGAAACCATCCCATAGAAATCTGCATTCCCGGCATGAAAATTTTATTTATTGTTTAAAAATAAAAACCATTTTTCGAAATTCGGCCAACGTAGTGCCCTGCAAAACTGTAAATAGAGTTATAGCCAATTATGTTTACAAATGGCTTTAGGATATTGTTTGAACATTTTTCAACTAATTTTCTGAACTCCTTTGTTAATAAAAAATTTTCAAACAATATCCTGAATCCATTTGTAAATATAATTGACTGTAATTTTATTTGCAGTTTCCTTGCACAATTACGGAGGGCAGTGCGTTGACCGAATTTCTAAAAATGGTTTTTATATAATAAACAAATCGTTCATCACGGTAATGTAGATTCCTATGGAAGGGTTTCACATCCCCTTAATTTTATTCGTTTCGATCAAGCTTAATACACGAACTAATTCTTTAATCGTAAGTCCTAATTTTGAACGAAATTTGATTAAAAGACAAAATCTAAAATTATTTATGAGTCAGAAAATCAAATTTAAACGTTTTCGCCTTTTTAAATGGTTAAATAAATTGATTTTAAATGTAACTAATAAATAATATGAAATCACTTTTTTTCTTAATAACTGAACCTTATTAAATTTTAAACTTACTTGACTATGTAGCTGTCTAAATAAAACAGTTTTATTTAGTGCATGATTCACCAATTTTTTTTATGCATACGTTTATCTTGTTCATTGCCATTCAAAGCCCCTCTGAAATCTATCAATAAAGAATTGATTTCTATTTAATTTGCTGCTTGGATAAATAAATTCGTTAAATCTGTTACTAATATCGAAATAATGAAAATAATCGAGGTTATGATTGTAAGATCAATATCTGAATAAATTGAATTTACTTAAGGTTGAATAAAACAGGAGCTTATGTGATTGCTGGAAATAATGGAATCAATAAAAATAAAAATGAATCATAGAAAAGCATCGAAAATGAAGGTAAGAAACATAGTTGCAGGTAATGCAATTAATTTGAATAGTAAAAAGTTTGTTTTCTTAAGTTGTTTTTTAGCAGGCATTTTAATAGGTGACGTAATGGTTGACTCGTGAATTTTTAGGTGCTCTTGGAGAGGCTTATTTATCGGCGGCGGTGTTGGCGTAGAATCGTGGCCCGGAGGCCCCTTACACCTTGGCTTCGTAATACAAGCTCGGCGATTACTCGGGGGTCGGGGCTCGCACTTACACAGTTGGCGACGGAACACGCGGAGGTTCGCGCGGCTCTCGCGAGTTTCCGACGCCCACGCTCGGCTGCTCGGCTGGCCGCGCGGGGAATGGACCTCCGGTGGAGCGAAAGAGAGGAAAGAGAATCGCCGCGCTAAATGCCCGATGAGCCTGGTAGTCCCGATAAACGGGCCCTTTTATCGCAAGAGCCGCTCGTAAAAAGGCCACTTCGCGCGGCCAGCCGACATAAAAGTCACGCGCCCGGACTCCGGGCCTCTTAGCTGTTTTATAGCCCGCTGATCGATACGCGCGTGTGCTTGTGTGCGCGCAGCTTCAGCCAGCATATCGCGGACCACGTGGGCGCCGAATGCGTCCTGCAATAAGGATCGTTCCACCCAGTGTGCATCGAGAGGAAGCCACTCGCAAAGCGCCTATGGGCCTTTCGAGCCTTTCGACGCCTGTAACCAGGATTACACGAGCCGCTCGGAAATTTCCGTTATCGCACCACAGAGCATCGGGAAGCTTTCTTTTCATTTTTATCTGCCTTTTTTATTTTATTCCATTTGCCATAATGAGACAACCTGAAATACAAATGTTAACTCGGGTAATTGATATAATGAGTAGCAATATAAATTTAAGCAGAGCCGTCCGAGTTGACTCTCTTACGCGGCCGTAAAAGCCGGCTAAAAATTGACAAACAATCTATTCCTCGTACGAGCTCGCGCTTTGCGCGATAAGTCGCTCTCCCTCCGGCGGCGGCTTTCTGTGAAAATTTCGGCCTAACTCAAAAGCCAAGTCAAACATGGGCGCGCTCGTCCTCGGTAAATCCAGAGACAGCCGCGCGTATCTTGGGCGCACGTGCGGGAGGAAGAGCGAGCGGAGCGAGCGGTGCCAGAAGAAAGCGCGCCCTTGCGACGCGCACGTACGCCAATAATTCCCGTAATTAGACTCTGCGCGCTCGCCGCATCCTTGGAGCTGCGGTCGCAAGCGATTAGCCGCGCGTAATTAGCGCATGCACCGACTTATATTTCCCTTTTTCTCTTTTCCTCTTTTTATCGCCGCTTTTCTCGCGCCGGAAAATTAGCTGCGTCGCCGTCTCGTGGTCGACCCGAACTTTATTATTATGTACCGAGAAATACTGCGCGTGACGCACCCATTTCCCCCCTCTGGCGTTGTGTACGGCGCTGTGTATCTCACGATGCACGCTTTACGAGACAATAGAACAATTTGCTCATTCCGTGAACACTTGAACGTTGTATAAGTCATGTGACTCTCGACTGGATCATCCAGCTGGCACTTTGTGCAAAAATCTTTAATCTAGGCAAAATAATCTTACTACTTTTCCTATTCGCTGGAGATTACTTGGCCTAGATTTAAATGGTAGAAAAAACGCGGCTTTAGCGACAGCGCGGCAGCGCGAGTAAATACAACATATATGGAACTTGTTAAAAAAAGTGGTCACAGGAAATAAGGCTTGCTACGAAGAATATCGTAATGTTTGTGTTGGCAGAATGAATGTAAAATTGTTAAACTATTTTTCTGGAGAAATGACGTAAATCTGTGCGAGCTTTCGTTGAAATTGTAAGACAAGCTCGGTGAGCGTGCGCAGCGCGTGGTTGGGAAGACTCATTCACACCCGTTCGAGGGGGGAAACGGCAAGAAGGCACGAGGCAAGAAGGGAAACGAGCGGCCGCACCGGGCGTCCATTCATCCGTCCGGCATGAAGGCTCGCTCATGCTTCATTCAGAAGTGCCCTCGTTCGCCCGAGCCATTGTTCTTGGCTGCCGGAAAAGGGAGGTGGCTCGAGAGGTGGCGAGCGAGTTTTCGCGGCTACCTCGCGCCTCCTTTTTCAAAGACGACGCCGTTAGCGAAAGCTGCAGCTCAGCCTCCGCGCTCGGCTGCTTCGGAGCGAGTAAAGAACATAATCCTAGAGAGCTCTCTGGAGAGAGACCGAGAGTCGCGGCTCAAATTTCTCCTTCCAAGATAGATCTTATCGCGGAGCGCTTCTTCCTTTTCGCTTCTTAATTGTACGCACTCGTGCTGTGGCCGAAACTCAAACATTTACTAGACTTACGCGCATCAGTAAACTTATTTAATTAGGCTGGGAAAAAGGGAGCCGAGTGAAATCAGAGCGCTTAATTAACTCTGCTTTAAGTTTATGCAGCTGCGTGCTTGTAAAAAAGGTAAAACGGAGAGAAAAGGATGAGATCTCCGTGGCTCTTGCGTACATTACGCTGCTCGCAATAAAATCTGGTTCTGGCGTCGCTTGCTCGTATAGTATTCGTTGCGGGCGGAGCGCGCATGCGAGTCGCGGCTTCGAAGGTGCGGCTTTGTCCACAATATCTCCGGCTGACCTCCCCGAGCCCCGCGGCCGTTCGAGGGACCATTCGAGGGACCATTCGAGGGAGCCAACTTAACTCAACTCTTCACGACCTCTCGCCGACGTCTCTCTCGCTCTCACCGCCGACTCTTTTCCGGGACGTTGCCCGGCTTATTTTTGCCCTCGCACTGCTCCTTTTGCCGGACGCGATTTCGATTCGCTGCTGCAAAGCAGATCAGCCGCGATCGAGATTCACCCCGGACGAGCCCGCGATTCCCACGGGCGAACGAGCGAAGCTTTGCGTTCACCCCTTTTTTCTTCCTCAAAGCCGCGGATCAGACGGCCGCACGCAAATGCTTGCTCCTTTTTTGCATCCGAGGGATTTACGGGTGGCGGTTCTCCGCGATGTTCAACCAGTTAGCCCGTACGCGTATCCGTCCGAGATTACATAGAGGGAAACTATTGTACGCTTTGTTTTTATTTTTGTCTCACTAAAGTCGATAGTAGCCATTAAACGCTCATAAAGTTAATTTTACCAAACATAATGCATTCAGCTTTTTACAAGAAAACTTACTCTTTGTTGTTAAAATCGTTTTTTCCAAAATTGAAAGCACTTCATCCCTAGACCCCAGCTACGATTATTATGTATATTATATATTGGCACAACATGTAAAAAGACCAAACATTAAAACTCCGCCATAAAAAATTAGAAATTTTCAAAAGGAAATTAAATACGACTCAAAATTTGCTATCCATACCGGTATGTTTATTTTACTATACGGACGACGGCAGAAAACTTCCTTTACATATAATTTTTTAATTTTCTGATCCTTCTTAACATATTCTTATTAATATCGATCACTATTATTGCAATAACTGCTATAATAATCACGAGGACTATTTACCATAAAAATTTGAAGTGATTTAAATTATTATTTTCTGAGTAAAAAATTTAAAACTGAAAAAAATGAGTTTTCTATGTCCAACGATTACGGGAGTAAAATTAATTGAATTGCTTTGAAATTTTGGGGAGATTTAGAGTTTATACACCTGATTTACTGTATGTTTTTGTAGGTAAATGGGCATATCCACAGAAGTTTTCACTTTTAAAAACCATTTTTTGAAACATGTTTTATAGCTCTCAATCGGTGGGCGTGCGAAGCACACAAGTGTGATATAAGTTAACTACTTTGTCTATAGCTATGTGACTCCTTTTTTGATATTTTTTATGAATGTGCTAATAAAACCGTAATAGCTAGTTGTATAAAACGAAAATTTTTACACGTCCAAAGTGGCCGTAATTATGCATGTGTAAAAATTTTCATTTTATATAACTAGCTATTGTGGCGTCATAAAAATAATAAATAATAAAGAAATGAACATATTTTTTTGAGATTCGATAATTTAAATGTGAAATTTGTTCAATTTGATTTTGGTCGAAATGCATTTTAATATAAGAATATTAGTTATATTTGAGATTCCAGACGAGTGAATAACAAAAGTAAAATTGACGTATAAGGAAGAAATATAGCTGCATGCGTTATGGGTGAAGTGAGGGAGGAAGAAGAGTAGGAGCGTGCGTATAATGCGTGCATGGGGTCGGTATATGTATGAAAAGTGGGGAACGAGCCGCTGCTACGGCCTGCAGTAAGGCGGCTCGGCGGCTCGGCGTCAAACGGTGCAGCGGGCGTACGATGGAAAGAAAAGAAAAAATCGCAATGTCATATTCGAACATGCTTATACATGCAGCCCGAAGCAGACTCTCCCCTTTCCTCTTCTCTTCTCCAGCTCTCCGACTTTGGCTGTTCGAATGATCCCACGGCTGATTTTTTTCTTGTGAAAGGACCATTAGGATCGCTGGGCAGGCGAGCGAGTGGGACGGAGGAAAGGAGAGAAAGAGAAGAGAAGAGCGAAGCGCGGGCGGCGTGCGCACACGTACGCGCGAGCTGGGCGCGTCCGCATATCTATACGACTCGCGACTTCTCTCGCCGGGCCGAGGTCCCGAGGAGAGAAATGCGCGCGGAGCAAGGGGCTTTGATGTTAGCCGCCGTTGCGGGGGACAGATATTATCATCGTTCCGAAAGGGCCCCTCCTCTCCTCCCCCTCCAGGCGCGGGCCAGCCCTTGCGCTCCCACCGGCGAGAAAGAGAGACACGATAAGCGCGCGTGTCCTCGTCGCGTACGCCCCGACCATTGTATGCGACGAGCTGAAACATCTGATTATGCCAAGCGCTAATCCACCTCCAGCACTCTATTGCTTCTTTCTCATTCGCAGCTTTTCATTCGCTGTACGAGTGCATAATAGACCAGCCTTGCCTTTATTTTAACCTAACATTTTCTTCACGAGAACAATTTGGCCACTCGTAAGGGCCTTGAAAAGCGAGCAATTTGTAAAAGCTCCGTTGAAACAGCTCGTCAAATTGTCGAATTTTAATAATTGCCTATCACAGGGGACGCGTGTAAATGAAGGAATTTATGCTGTGTAGCCTTTGGCGGTATGATAGTAATGTGCGGAAAAGGAAATACCGGCAGCCTAAAAATCGCCCCGTACAAAGATGCTATCGGTAACTATTTATCATTCGTCAAAAGAAATCTGTCTGGCTACCACAACGCGATTAACGCCGGCTGCTCGGGACCTGCTTCAAATCCTCCGAACATTTTCTCAACCAGAATAATCCCCCGTGCGGTTCCAGTCAATCGATCCCGAAAAATCCTGGCCCTCGGCCCTCCTGTCAAAACCTCGCGACGAGAAGCATTTGACGACTTCATCGAGCGTGAATCATCAGAATTTTTTCTTCCTGTCCCCTTGTCGATACTAGATCTCTCTCAAAAATTGGAAAAAACCTTCCTTTTGACAAAGATTAATGGATTTCTTTTTTCTCTTTTTCTCCCTTTCTCTGCATTCAACAATATTTTCCATCATTAAAATTATTTCAAGACATAAATATTATTTTAGTAGTAGCTTACTTTTTTTCTATATTTCATTTCCATAACTTTTCATAATCTAAGTGTAAAATATAAAGTTAGAAATAAAAAATTTTAACGAAACGAATATGGAATAGATACGATTGTGACTGTTTATTATTGTAAACTGAAGAAGAAGCTGAGTGAGGGAAGGCGAGAGTATGTCAGCTGCATTGACTAATACAGCTGATGGCTTATTTTTTTTGGTCGCAATCTGCTGTCTAATCGAACGCATCGCGGGTTTATCAAAGCTGTCGAGAAAAATGCGAGGCACCTATCGTGTTTCTCTCTGTCATCCGGTTTACTTCCTTCTATCTCTCGTCTATTTTCCCGGGGCTTCTTGCTTTCTCCCGCAGCCGCCTCGTTCTTTTCCCGTCTGCTTGTCGCTCTTTTGAAATCTTTATCGGCAGCAGACCAGCTGAGCAGAGCAGCTGAGCGGGCAAGGAGCGCGAGCAAGGAGCGCGAGCAAGGAAAGGAGAAGGACAGGAAGAAAGAGGGGAAGGGCGAAAGCCGAGTCGGCCGTCTACCTGCTAATTCGCCCGCACAGTCCTTACCCCTCGGTATCCTTAATCAATGAGCCTCGTTATCTCTTACGTCCCCTCGACCCACCTTCCCTTTTCCTTTCTTTTTCTACTCTCACCGCGCTGTCGCAGCCTTCTACTCCTGGTTGGAGCCCCGATATCGGAGGTTGCGCATCTCACAATATTTGTTGCGTTAGGCAAGGCTATTTGTTTTTCGAATATATACAGCACGCACCTTCACGACTTAAGGGCTATCGCCTTTACCAGCTCCCACAATAACTGCTAAACTGACCACGACCAAAAACCTTTTCTTTTTAATTATAATGTACCTATACAAAATAATACACGCTGCCAAGCCAATTTTATGAATACTAATTGTTTCTCTTATAAGATCTTTCAATAAAATATATTAATTTGAGGATGACCTCGCCAAAATATTACCTTTAACAATAAATTTCAAATCAATAGACAAAGCCGTTCTTTAAAAATATTAATTATCTTCAAAGTTTATCAATAGGTATACATAAAAAATTGTGCAGCAGTTATGGTATATAAACTTTACTTGAGTAAAAAATTTCAGAGCAATTCAATTAATTTCTCACCTACTGCTGTCGACATTTGAATAAGCGAAGGATATTATACATTTGTAAAATAAATTCCTTTTGTAAAAAGTGTTATTTCGAATCTAAATGGCTCATAAGAAACTTGCATGTTATTTTTTGAAAAACTTCTTTTTTCAGCATCACAAAACTTCCTCTGTATGAGCAAGCATCTATTTATTTTAAAATAGGCTGCAATTGTAGATATTTTGACATTCGTATAGTCTGTATTGCTCGGGAAGCATATGCCGAGCATTGCATTAACTTGGGCAATATTAGTCGGCTTAGCATGAAAGAAATAAAATCAGACCAGCTCCCAGCTAAGCAAACATCATTACGATTTAAATGTCGGCGACGGAGAAAGAAGGAAAGAGACAAAGAGCACCGACGAAGATCCAAGTGTGAAATTCCCAATAAGCGAGGTATCGATTATGCACGGCCCGAAGCGGCGGGGAAGAGAAGAAGTAGAAAGCACGAGCCTCTGCGCTCGCGATAAGGTGCGGAGACCGTCGACACTTGGTCTGTTTGCCGTTGTAATATTGCCCGCGCGAGCCGAGGCAGTCTTGTTTGCCGGGGCTTTGTTTCCGTCGGTTTCCGTTTCCTGCGCTATCGCCGCTGGGCAAACACAGCGGCACCTCTGATCCGGCGCGCACCTCCTCGCGCGCTTTTCACGGACCGATGCCTGGCGGAATGTGTCACCCATGAGCCGTGAACTCGTGACAGTTTGCGGCAAACGAGCGCAAGAGCCAAGCGTCGCCGATACATCCTGTGACGGGCCGCGCAAGCCGCGCAAGCTTCATGCCTTGCAGGTTGACACTACTGCGGACACTGCTTTTACCGCTTTCGCTCTGTCTCTAAAGACTGCCTCGTAAATCAATTTTTATTCATGATATAAGAGGATCTCTTCAATTGCTCTAGCATATTTTGTATAACGCCATCCAAAACTAGTTGTAACAAAATTTATTAGTTTATTAATATTTTATTTTATTTTATTTTATTTTTATTTTATTCATTTAACGGGAATCTCTCCCTTTTTTAAGTATTACATAATCAACAAAATGACGCATGATAGGC
>JAXIUT010000048.1:5827673-5865560 GCA_035586675.1 Eurytoma californica
GATTCAACCCTACTTATTAAATAACCAAGATAAGGTGTCCAAATAGCTGATGCGTAGGTCAGCATCGGTAAGACTAATTAATTAAATAAATTAATTAGATAATTAATATAAATTAATTTTTCTTTGAAAGTCAAGAATTGAAAGCATATATTTTTATTTATTGATTTACTGCTCTGTGGAAAGGCACTGATGGCCAAAAAGTGTTTACGTAATGAAATGCAACGATTTTTCATTGGTTCTACAGACTGTTGCGGCTGATTTATCTAGATTAGAGGCGATTACAGTACCAGACAATAAAATTGTGCAGTAAATGAAAATCCCAAAGAATGAGTCGTAAAAAAATGAGGAGTGTAGCAGTCGTAAAGGAAAATTACTTGGAAAGCTCCGCGAGTGGAGCTCAGGAATCTCGCGCTCGTGACGTCTTATCGATTAACGATGATCGCGTGAAGCAGATAAGACAATATCGCGGCTAATCTGCCGCTTAAGCGCTATTTGCCGCTCGGGGCGCGCAAGCAGAAAGGAGCAAAAGTGCGTAAATATGATTAGTTAAAGTCGCTGCTCGGCCGTGCGCTTGCGCTTGCGATAATATACGGCGAGTCTGGCTCTCGGCCTGGCTCTCGACCTGGCTCTCGGCTGCTGCGGCATTTTGATTTTTCAGACAATGCTTGCGGCATACCAAAGCTCTTGGCGCAGCCATCAAAGAGTCGGGGAGAGAGTGATAAAGGGAAACCACAGAGATGCCGCGGCGACTCGGAGACTGGCGCATATAATATATAGGCTCGTCTGCGCATCGCCGAGGCCGAGAGCACCGGCACCCACCGGCCTAGTGATGATTTTGCTTATATACGCCGCGGCCACAGAGGGAGAGTGCTCTTTATGTATGCGCCTGTAGTAAATAAATTCCCTATTGAACGGAGTTCGACTGCCATTAAGAGTGTCCTGGTCGCTCGCGGGCCTCATTAATAAAGAGAATTCGAACGATTTCTCAGCTTGCGTCGCGTTGGGACCTGCGCCACACGGGAGGTCCTCTAAACGAGCGAGACGAGCTTCTCCCGAGGCTGCGCCGTTCTCCGTCGCATTTGCCTTTGGCAACCGTTTACACACGCCCCCATTAGAGATCCTTTCCTCCTTTCGAACTTCAATCAATTCAAAGTACCAACTTTTCTTCGCTCGTTGCAAACATTCAGTAGCTAAATCTCTACACGAAACAATCTATTGAAATAAAAAAGTCTTCAAATAGTATGTTAAATACTCTTTCTCAAATTCTTCTTTGCAATTATTCAACAAGTGAAATAAAATCTATCGCAAATGGAATTCGTTTGAATTAACTTGATTTACAAGTGATTGGTTAAAACATTAATCTGTGCGGCTGGAAAGCGGTATTAGAATTTCCGCAGGCGCTGATAAACGGTGATAAACGGTGCCGGTGAAAAAATGATGGAATCGCGCCACCACTTCGTCGCGCCGCGGCTGTACAGTTATTGCGTGTGCTCGGACGCCTCTGAAATATTATTCCCAGGGCGGAGGCAATAACTTTGAGCGCCGCCGGCGGGTTCCGCGAGCTCGGTTCATTACCGAGGCGACGCAGCGATGGTTGCGCAACGATGGGTTGGTCTGCCCACGCGCAATCTCATCCCGACTTGGACTTTTTTCCTTTTTTCACCCGTATGCAAGCCCTTCCCTCTCTGCTATTCCTCTTACATTTCTGCCGCTTTGTTCTCCCGCTGGCCAAATCCTATGCTCTTTTATTTTATTTCTCGAATCACTGCCATTAAGTGTCTCTGTGGACGCCGCCAATGGCGCGAGGCCCCTTCCCTGCCCCTTGCCCTCAACTCATCAAGAGACAAACACAAGAGAGCGTTAAGCTCGTCATTTTTTAACTCCAGGCTGTCACTTCCTCCTTTTCTCTCGTGTTACCAAACTTATTGAACAAGTAAAGCCTGCAAATAATATCACTGTATACGACATTTTTAGTTTTCACAACATTTCTATACCAAGTCCCCGTTATTATTCATTCTTATCAACTATGTTACTTGCTTACACAAGTTACAAAACATTACATTTAGATTTACATTTATTGAAACAGAGGATAAATAGGTATTACATTACAAATTAATCCGACAAAGCAAAATAAATTTGTTCGCCAATCCAGAAATATATACAAGATAGCTCCGAATTCAAAGGAGTAAATGTGAACATTTTATTTATAATCATTGAATAATATTTTTAGATATATCTGTTAAATGAAATTTAACAAGGTCGAATCTGAATTTACAATATGCTAGTTCAATTCTTTTATTAAGGATCTGAATATATGTAGGTACAAATAATTAAGATATTAAAATACAATTTATCAGAGTAAAACACATATTATGAAAATGAAAATGAAATTCATTTAGAAGCAACAATTCCATTCTGTTAAAAAACTTAACATCAGACGCTGAAAATGAATAAAAGATTTTTCTAACTTAGTAAACTAATAAAGCCTATGTAATAATGCAACTGCATAAAATTAACTTCTGTATTTTTAAATAAAACATCAGCCGTAGACAACTCAGCCGAAGATAAAAACTGTGGACAAGTTTAATGTATGTAATGTATTAGTCACGCATCGCAGGACAAAATGTGCAATTATGATTTTTCAGGGCTTAAACAAAGGGAGGCAGATACGATAGCCGTGGAATCCTTCATAAACGACCAATGTATATGATACCCAGGCAGGAAGGATGAGAGAATCATTTGCATACGGATATTATTGGCAAATGAAAAAGTGCGCGATGATGAGACCGCGAGAGCGAGGCATGGAGGAATTTGCATGGGAAATTTCGCTGGTGCCGGGCGAAATAATTGGGAACGGAAAAAGGGTGGTGCACCGAGCCCGCGGGCGGCAGGAGCGCACCCGCGGATAAAAGGCGGCAAAAAGGCGGCAAAAAGGCGGCAAAAAGGCGGAAAAAAGGTGGAAAAAAGCCGGAAAAAAGGGCGAAAAGCGCGCGGCACACGACGGCGCTCGCGCGGAGGGGCCGGGGCCGCGACGAGTGGCGCGCGCGCCGGCCAATGGCGCCGCGGGGGCGGGGCCTGGCCGAGGGCGGAGGGGGGCGCGGTCCGCGGAGCAGCCCGCGCGCTCGTGGGCGGGGGCCGCGTGGGGCGCAGGGGGCGGAGGGGCGACGGCACTCGACTACTGTGCATTTCCCACGTGCCCTGGGAACCCTTGAGGCGGTCGGCACGCCACGACGCGCCGGCCCCCGCGCTGCTCTCTCTCTCTGCTTATCCGGCCGCTCGCACACACTCGCCGAGCGGGCCTCTCTCGCGCGCACCGACGCAATTGACAATCGAGGATAATTGCGCGGAAAGATTGGCCGGAGTTTCGCGGGCTTTTCCAGGGTGCACGCGCCGCCGCCGCTACCGCCCCGCGGGGTGGCTCGCGGGGAGGCTCGCGGGTGGCTCGCGGGGTCAGGGGAGGGGCGGTACCAGGCGGTGGCGGGGGCCTCGTGGGCCCCGGAGCGGCAGCTCGCAAGAAGCCGCGTCTCGAAGGATTTGTGAGTAAGCGCGCTGCTATTCGGCGAGCGGCGCGCGACAAGGACGCCGCTAGCTCGCCTCTCCTCCCGGATAAAAAGCGCTACTGCCTTTCCCTCTCCCTGTCGGCGTCTCTCTCTGGCTAACTGGCTTTGTGCTGGCGGCGGCGGCGGCTGCGGCGGCTGCGGCGGCGGCGCTTTACGGTGGCGGTGGCGGTGGCGGTGGCGGCTCGCGAGCCGTGGAGCGCGCGTGCGCCAGACAGAGAGGGAGCGAGCGCCAGCCCGAGTTCGGTAGGGAGGTTCCCGGTCCTCCAACCAGAAGAAGCGAGCGAGAGAGCCCGCGCGCCAGCGGGGGAGAGACAGGGACGGCGACAGGGCAACCTCGAGCGTTACTCTTAGA
Organism: Eurytoma californica; assembly: GCA_035586675.1. NCBI lineage: Eukaryota > Metazoa > Arthropoda > Insecta > Hymenoptera > Eurytomidae > Eurytoma > Eurytoma californica. The sequence continues at coordinate 5,831,586 of JAXIUT010000048.1, forward strand.
CCTACCGTCCGACGATCTACTATTCGGGCTACCAAGTACCCAGCGCCCGGCCAACCGGACTTTTCTTCAGTCGACGCCGCGCACCCAAACGGTCCAGACCTGCCTACTTGCCTGCCGCGCTCGAGTCTTGCTCTTGCCACCTCGAATCGCGCATTCGCAGTGAGACTAGTGATAGCCGCGGACCGCCAGCCGCCGTCAGCCGCAGTTGCCGCAGTTCAGCTCCGCAGCCCCGCAGTTCGCTCGCGGTGCGCCGAGGTAGCCGCCTGCCAGCGAGTGCACGTGAGTCTCATTGCACCTCCATCTTTCAGCGGCCGTCAAGGGGCTGGCCGCGATCGGCGACGTCGCGCAATAGCGGGCACAGCCGCGGAAAAGGGAGCGAGGCCGATCGGAGAGGGTGTGGCTCGGCGGCCGCCGGCGGCGACTGGTCGAAAACCGGTAGCCGGGCGCCCGGCGTAGGGCGGCGCACAGTAGCCGAGCTCTCGCTCTCGGTTGGCCCGTCGCTCCCCCTGGCACACGCGCGCGTTTTCAGTGCTCCCGACCAAAGTCCTGCTTTCGCCCCGCCTGGGCCTTAATCACAGCGAGTGCGTTGGGTAGAGTTAACGCCGACGATGCAGATGTAGCGCTTCGTTAAACTTGCAGAATAGCCCCCGGGCAAAGGGCCCAATTAAGCCGAGCTCGATCGCTTGCGGTTTCCTTATTTCAATGGGCCGATCGGTTTGTACATTCCGGAGGCTCGGCGAAGAAACAAAGGCCACGCGATCAATCATTCGATTGTCAGCTCGCGCTAATAAGTCACGAGCGGAGCGGGACAAAGGAGAGAGCGCGCGCTTCCAGCACGTCGGTATCGGTTAGCCGCTCGGCGACGTATCGGACGTGACAAACGCTCTGGAGCGCGGGAACGAGCCATTGACAGGTTAACGGCGACAGCGGGGGACACGCGCGGACCGCGCGCAGCGAGAGAAAAAGGTACAAGCCAAAAGGAAAGTCGCGGAGGGGCGAAAGGGCGGCCGGGAAGGAAGGAAGGAGCGAACGGGTGAGCGGTAGGTGCGCGCGTAACGCGGGGGCCCAATTAGGCCCCACCAGGCAGTTTCGCCCCGCGCGCTCGCTAACCAGCCAACCGGGCTACGCCTCGCCACTGCGCCGCCGTCGCCGCAGCCGCCGCAGCCGCCGCAGCCGCCGCGCCACGCTTATTACTCATTCGGACACGCCGCTTTATGCGCTCGCTCGGGCACGCGCGCGACTGCATGTGCTATTCGTTCCCGCTCAACACGGTAGCCGCTCCAGCACAATGGCTTTCTTTCAATCTTCCTCCTCGCCTCCGTCTGCGCGCCACCTTTACACTTGTTTTTTCACTTTTTTGCGCACCTTTTTTCACTCTCGCTGCACTAGAGTCAATTTATCAAAAACTATGGCAGTTTTGTTGGTCAAAATTTTCTTTGAAATTAATCCATTTTTAATGAAGAAAACGCTTAACGAAAATCGAGTGTAAAGTACGGTTGAAATTTGTTTTCTAAGCTCAGTTTTAATTGGGCCTCCGGAAGCAATAAAAAGAACATTTGTTTATGCTAAAAAGGCACTCACGGGTGTGGCACAGGTCCGAAGAAAAAAAGCGACAAAAAAATACTCGAATGGAAAAAAGGAAGAATGAAATCGTTTGTCGAATCTATAACCAGAGCGTTTTCCCGACGGTTCGAGGATAACGAGGGAGATCCCCCGTGGAGACTTAATGGGCGGTTTTTATAACGCACGAGCCGCACAAGCCTCTCTCCTAGCATTTCGTTTTTTTTTCTCTCTTCGCCGGGTCGTTTACATTCTGTAAATATTGAACGAAAGCCAGCCGCAGCTGATTGATAGTCGGCCCGTTTGCTCTCTCTTTTTTCTTTTTTTTCTTTTTTTTCTCGGGAAAAAAGTAAGCGGCAACGCTTGCGAATCGACGGCTCAGCGTTGAAAATGAATCGGCACCGATCGACGGGGTGAATCAGTCGCGCTCGCGGTACGAAGTAGGAGCTTGGGCCGATGTTTCCAGTGGATAATAGGCCTCGACTAGGTATCCTTGCGAATAAACAGCTACTCGCGCTACTTTATTGCGCCCACGAGCTTGAGCAGCGAGGGACTCGCTCGTGGGCGGGCTCTTGCTCTACTCGCAGAGCGTCATCGAAAGGAGCGAAAAAAAGAGAGGCTCGGGGAAGAAGGGAGGAGAGCGCGGAGAGAGTGAGAATAAAAGAGAGAGGAGATGCTAAAAGAGGGACGGTGGCTCTGGTCCTGTTCACAGGTAGTAGTCCAGCAGCGCAGCAAAGCAGAGTCGCTCGGAGCGAGCGCGAGTGGAGGGAGAGGCCAGCGAGCACACGCACGCATACACTTATTCAAGACAGCGAGCCAGCGGTGGGAATTTATAAGGATGTTCGCGATAATGCCGATGGAGACGGAGGGGCACGGCAGGGAGTTCGGCCGCCGACAGAAGATGCGTGCCAAGTGCACCGTCGAGTTCGTCTGCAAGTACTGCCAGCGACGCTTCACCAAGCCCTACAACCTCATGATACACGAGCGCAGCCACAAGGACGACGTCACCTTCACCTGCGAGGTCTGCGGCAAGTCCTTTAAGCGCCAGGACAACCTCAAACAACACAGGTAAATCGCACTAGAGTACAGAAAGAGTACACGGGGCAGGTGCACCCCGACACACACACACACACACTTTGCTCGAGAACCTCCGGCGGAGGAGGAAGCGCCCAATTGACGCGCCGCGACAATGCCGCGAGTGCGCTTACGCCTGCGGACGCCTAAGATCAATAACTAGCTTGGCGCAAACGCAAGCGGCCCGAGTTGCCAATGAGAAAAACCGGTTTGTCGACTTTGCCACCTCGCGACGTCCTTTTCGCTTTTTTCTCTTCCCAACGGCGACGCATCTCGCCAAGGCGCAACCTCCTCGTTTCGCGGAACGCGATTGCGCGACAATTAAAAATCCCATCGTCGCGAACCTGCCGCGAGCCCGACTCGGCAATTTCCTCCTCCGCCGATGCCCCACACTCGGCAGAGCTTCACACTTCACTCGTTGCACTTGGAAAGAATTTGGAAAGAATGCTCTTTGCTATTGTGCACTGCTCCTCTTCTTTCAAAGTAACCTACTTAAACCTTAAACCGAGGTGCAACCTCACCTCCCTTCTCGGCTGGCGTTGTGAACTTGAATGAGCAAAGTGACATTTGACTTTGTGCACTGATTAGCCGTGCAAGCTGCGCGAGTTTCGTAAGCCGCTTATGTAACCTTTTCGCAGCCGAGGTCGGAGGCAAAATTAACGTACGACGAGTTTCACACTTGCACCCAGTATAGATACAGACATACACAACTCATTACGTACTATTAATTACACTAATATAGAAAAATAACGTACTTATCTCTTAGAATAATTAACATGAAAATACACAATAACCCGTCTTGCACAATTATATTTAATGACTCACAACTACATCAGAATCGCTTCGTGTACGTACACCTTTTCGTCACGTGTGTCCAGGTTAATTTACGAGGAAAAAATACGTCAAGAAAGGAGAATCCAAATTACACGGCAATTATTAGCGGTGCACGAGTTATCTTTCGATTTAGTTTTTCACTTTTGGTGAATAGTAAATTTAAAAAACAAGTGCTACTATTTTCTCAAGTTTCCGATAAATTGTTGGCCACTTGGCTTTTGGAGGGAGCATCGGCGGCGTTCGCAACCGCGAAACAAAATTGATCGTCGCACCTCGTCGCAAATCACCGCGGGGTGGAGCTCGGCGGAGGACCTCCCTGCGCGGCCGTCGCTCGGCGGGATGATACTTTCCGTCTTGGAGGCGACGCGTTACCCATATAAATCAAAGGGATAACGCGCAGATCGTATAACGAGGAACGTTAAAACGCCGCGCGAGCAACTCCGTCGCAGACTCGCAGAGCCGGTACCCGGACTGTGTGCGCGCAGCCGGCGGCCGAGGACACGCGCGGCACGCGCGGCACGCGTGCACATATACAACTAATGGTTACCTTGTGTGTAATGGCGGTGGTCTTGTTTTTTCTCTTCTGTTGTAGATGTGGGTGGCGGTGAGCGGGAGCTCGCTCGGAACCTCCTGCCTCCTTCTCACGCACTCCCGCAAACGCACACTCACGCGCGATTATACTCTCATGCATCAGCGTAGACCGACGAAAAAGCACGCTGTCAATTGCGACGAAAAAGCGAAAAAAGAAAAGATGCTGAAAAACTAAGACAACAGTGTGACTCGCCCCTTCTCAGACCCACCCGCCCGACCACCATGCAACCCGCTTCATTCATTTTCGCGCGCGTGCTTTCGCCGAGTCGTACTTTTTCTTTTTTTATTTTTTTTGCTCTTTCTGCTCTCGTCGGTTACAGTTGCTCCGCGATTTTTACTCTGCTTCCATTCCCACCGCCTTGCAACCCAGTACCCTGCAAATCAGCCCGCATAAATACGTACTAACATTGAATGTGTTGAAAGAAGGAAGCTGCATCTGCCTCTCGAGCGTAAACTGGTCCTTACGAGCACTATGATCTTTGCACGACTGTGATATTTCATTGTTTTTTTCTTTATTTGTTGTGTTTCTTTCTAATACTTTGTCTCTCTGTGTAATGCTTTAAAAGGAATTCAAGAAACAGTCTACCTATAGGGTAGAACTTTCCTTTTCATTTGTGCACAGTACGCTACTGGATTACGTTCTGGAGAGCACTTGCCGTCGATCGGTGCTGGGATTATTACTATACCACTTTTCGCTTTTTTTATACTAACATTATTGAAGAGTCGGAAGAATATATAAAAAATGTCACTAGATGCCAGCACACCCTCTCACCTTTCGATTTGGCACGATCTCTGTTCCAGGAGCATACATTCCGTTCCCTACAAGGGTTCCAACGGCTACTCGAATGGCTATTCGAATGGCTACTCTAGGTACTAGAAGCCATGCGGCCAACTCGCCAGTGCCTCCTCCTTCCTGCCTGCTGCCCGAACCTTTTCTCTCTGCGACCCCATCATCGTCGATACACGCGACACGCATAAACGCTATTTAGGTATCAGCGCTGATTGACGCGGGGACTTTTCCTTGGAAAAAAAGAAAGAAAAGAAAGGCTCCCGCGCTCTCGCTAGTCCAGCAGTCCCTCTCTTTCTCTGCCTACTTGTCATTCTTTCCGCCTACTATCTCTGACGCTCGACACTTCATCTCCTCCCGATCCCGCAAAAAGAGCTCGCAGTCCCTCAGTCCTGGCTCTCCCCCATCGTGCACATCGGCCGAAGCGGAAGCAGCAGGAGCGGCGAGCATCAGCGGCCCGAGGCCCCTGCGAAATTGGAGCACCTGCGAGGAAGGAGGGGCGCGAGAGCGAGAGGCGCTACCGGGCGCCGCGCGCCTGTCCCGCGAGGGCTACCGCGGACGCCTCGACCACGCCCAACCCTCCGGCGACCAGAGGGAGGCGCACGAGTTCGCCGATTTTCCTTGCTGCTGCTTTTCATCGGGGAGGCTGAGCAACGTTGCTTTTTCCTTTTCAGAAAGCGTCGCCGTATCGCGTTGCGGACCAAGTCGAGCGTTCATTTTCGCGACGCAGCAGCTGCGGCCTCTCGATGCGCAATATCGAGAGCATGCCATTTGCTCCAACTTGCCAGCGAGATTTCCCCACCTTATCAACTTTTCCGTAAACTCACTCCGCCTTGTCCGCACATCCTGTGCATCTCTCCAAAAGAAATGAGACTGCAGTTGCGCTTTGTACATAGCTTAACGTATTACGGCGTTTTTAATATTATTTTATTATTATTATTATTATTATTATTATTATTATTATTAATATTATTATATTTGAAATCATAGGACTTGACGAGTATGGATATATATTATATTATATATTATAATAATTTTATAAAAGTATGATTGGATAGTCCTTAGTCATGTAGCTCTCGATAGGCCGAGTCGAAAAAAAAGTACGCCTAGAGTCGCGTCCTGTTGTACGTAGTACTATTAGGAGTGATAATTGAAACTGAGTTGCAGCAATAAAATATACTTACAATGTACGTGTATACTATTATCTCAAGTCTCTATCGCTTTAGCTTTACAAACGCACGAGGCGCACGAGGCGCGAACGGGCTAAAAGACTTTTTTTCTCCTCGCGCGCGCATCGCTGCGGCATTTCGCATTATAATGTAACAATATACAGACACAGAGTACAGATTCAGGCATAAGTAATAAAGACGCTGAGTCCAGGGCGTGCAGCAGCGCGCAGCAGCACCGACTATTTTCAACTCTTTTTCTCTCTCACTCTCCTTTGTCAAAGGAGACGCACCGTTGATGAGATAGCGCATAAGCGAACGCGAGATGAACAAAGCAAGGAAAAATGTTAGCGACGACGATAACGATTCTTGTTATTATCGAAGCGATGCACAATTACGCAATGTACTGTGGATCTGGCCACCAAACACCAATCAACCAATAAAAATTCGCCAAGTCGTAGAATACATACTGCGCACATTACTTTACCTTACCATTACCTCGATCCTACAATTTTTTTCACCACTTTCTTTCGTTCACTTTTATTACAAATAACTACTTGAAGAAGGAATGCATGTGAATGATCTATTTGTAAGAGCGCGCCTCAAAGATAACAAGAAGAAAAGTACAAAGAGGAGGCCGCGCACCTTAATTCCTTATCAGTATAATCCGAAAAATCTATACAAGGTACCTCATTTCAAATAGACAGAGTCGTCATTTCAGGGAAAACGCCAGGCGCGTGACTTGGCATTTCTTTGAATTTAAGATTAGAATTATTTGAGTTAATTGCAGTTGACACGCAGCCCGTCTAACCACAGCAGTAACTTTTCTACTGACACGCTACTAAGAGCCACTTCGTAGAATAGCTTATCAAGTACGAGTGACTGTAAAAAAGAAGAGCAGAGCTGTTAATTCTGTTAGGTATTAAGATCGCAATGTCGTGAGTAAATGTCAGCTGCGCGAGAAAGAAAGCAGCGAGACAATGGGCGAAATGAGAAATGGCAGAACAATGCATCAATTTGTCGATCTGCATGGGCGCCGCGGCCAGGGTCGGCCAGCTTTCTCCGAGGTCCGCGCGCACTGGAAGCTCCTGCGCGTCGAGCCCTCGCCGGAGCCCGAGTGGGGCACAATAGCGAGAGATGATGAGGCACTGCCACGGCCGAGCCCAGAGCGAGTCGCGCCGGCCGCTTGTTCGACAAGTCCTTTCAATCAGCGCTGCGTGCCAACGAGTACGCTTCGAAATCCGAGTCGAAATCTCCCCTAAGGTAAACAAACAAACGCGCAACACTCGCAGCTAATAACTCGCGGGCTCCGATAATGGAGGCGACGAAGCGAGTAACTACTTTTAATAAGCTGCACCTGCCTCGGCCACTTACTTCGGCCGCACTTACAGCAATTATTAATGATGAACAACACTGTAAGTATACTTTTTCCTATTGCTATTACCTATTACCTTTTCAGCCTACTCATTTACTTTTTAATTGGCTAACAATTACTAACTACTAAGAAACTACAAGAACATAAACAAAAAGTATTATTTATTTCTATTCTAAATTTTGCCCAAGTAAACATTAAAATGCGAATTTGAAAACTATATGCAAAATAATAATCTCAGCATGCATTCCAAATGGTTGCATTCGAGAAATTTATCGCGGGCATAATTAGAAAGCTCAACTACGCGGCTTTTTCTTTCAGTCGTCCTATATAATCGTAAATAATCGTAAATAATCGTAAAAGCGACTTTTGAGTTTCCCATTTAATAAAGGCGAATATGCGCGCGTGCGTTCAGAGAGCAAAATGTATGAAAACGTCGAGAAAATGTCAGCAATACGACCGTCTAAAATATAGCCGCGTCTCGGTGACTCAATTAGCCGAGGGTGGACGAGCGGCTGCAATTACCGACTGCAATTACCGGCTGCAGCCCGCGGCTCGAGAGAAACAGAGCCCATTTACAGACGTGCGTGGACGAAATCGAAAGTCGCGGGTCTCGTGCGGAACCTTTTCGGAAGAAATTTCCTATTCGGTCGCACAAGGGAATAATCGATCGGTCACGGGAATACCGCTAAGTGGAAACGATCCCGCTACGGTTGCGCAACAATCCAAGTGGAGCGAATTAGCGAACTGGCGAATTGGCGAAATCAGCCGTGAGTGGGCGCAGGCAGCGCAGTCTAGAGCGTCTATCGATGCACGCACGCAGCTGTTGCTGTGGGAGCCGGGAGCACCGCCACCGCTCGATCAGCGGCAGCTCTCACCTCCCCGGGCAACGCTCGCCAGCAGCGCTCGCCAGCAGCGCCAGGCGAATGCCACTGCGAGGAAATATCGGCTTTTCCTGAGAATTATTGCCCCTTTTTACGGCTGAGATACGACGCGCAATTTGCGTTGAGTAAACATCGCCGCGACAATGGGCATCCATCGTCGCGAGAAGTTTGTGCTTTCGAAATCTTGAGCACGTGAGCAGTTTCTAATTCATTTTCGAAAAGGCTTATTTAGTGCACCTAAACAGCCGAGTGCATTAGCTCGGCGGATAAAATTGCGCTGAGAAATGCAGACACACGGGGCGCCATTAAGATAGAGCCATACATCATTCCCACTGGCTATCAGCAAAGTAAATAGCCAAATTCGCGTAGCAAATGGAAGATGAATTCTGATATATGCCCGGCGCGATTGCGCAAGCCCCTGCCTTTTTAGCTTCCTTGGCTGAAATATCGAGCCGGGGCATTCAATTAGCGGCGGAGCTGCGCGAGTGCCTGCGCACTTGGCGCCGCGGCTGGCCGAGGTGGCGGATCGCTTCCCATGGACTCTCACCTCCGCGGGCGAGAACCGCGCGCGCCACCGGGTGAAAGGTCGGCCAGCGCTTTCACTGCGGAAGCGAGCGCATCCACCCCGCGAGCGCGGGCACGCCCACGGCTAATCGATCCGCCTCGACCACCGCCTCGACCGCCGGAAAATCCAGCACAATGCATCTGATACGGCGGAACAATGAAACGCACGTCCGCGAAATTGCGCTGCTCTCAAAGTAAGCCTTCATTTATGGCGCGGCCTAAAGTCCGTTTCACCACTTGCAATATCTCACTTTGATTCCGGCGCCTTAGAAATTACACCTCGAGTGTGGACTATAGTTGGAAAAAACGGCGACCTGGAAAGCTGGCCCGAAAAGGCGGCCTGGCTCGGGAGATCGCGCGATCGGGCAAAGCTCCCTCAAAGCACTACCGCGCATCCAACGCTCGCGCGGCGCAGTAACCGCGCCGCGAGATTGCCCGGCGTGCCCTTGGGCGAGCACGAGCGCCGCGCTTTTCGCCCAGCGTGCCACTTCGTAGGCGTATCGCGCGATTCGCGCGATTCGCGCACTGGTCCTCCGCGCGAGAATCTGTGGGAGCGCCTTTCACCTAATTGTTGCTACAATATGTGAAGTGCGAGCCCCTTGGGTTCCCATCGACGTCGGGAGCTTTTCGGTCACCCGCTCGCGCGTTCCTCCGGATCGAGTCATCACCTGTGGATTACTACTGCATTATACGACACTACGCGACTCTTGCTTTTCCACGGCGATCGCCAGCGTTCTCACGCGCTGCCTCTTTCGCCTTTCATAAATTATGGCCGCGAGCTTCCGGTTTCTGCTTTGGGATGCCTGGCTCGCCCAGCATTCCGCGGTTCATTGCCGAATCATAACTTTTTCTTGTAAAACCTCGCTTTATTGCCACTGATCGTTTCGTTATATTTCTGCCTCGAAGGCTTCATATTTCCTGACCTCCGTTTAATGGCCAACATTTTAGATTGAGTTATAAATTAAAATCGTTATCTTCTATCGAATCTACATTATTAATACGTGAATAATATAATCTCCTTTTTCGCTGGTGTTTGCGGTTAGATCTACTAGAGCGATAAAAAGTTTGTCTTTGAATAATTTTTATAGTAAGTTGCCGTGAACATTGGAAAAATAAGCAGAATTCCTTAGTCTTGAAATTGTCTGGATCGTTTGGAATAGTTAACTCTCGTGGTACCTAAAGATAGCCTAAAGAATGTTGGCGGGGCCGTTTCATTATACAGCTGCAGCGTTTACTTTCGCGGGTCGACATATGTAAATTTGCGCAGCGAGCCGAATTGAGATAAGCGAGCCGACGGTGACGAGTCGCTCGCTCGCGGCACTCGTCTTCGACGCAGATACGGCGAGGCCTGCGAGGCGACGAGAAAGAGAGAGAAAGGGGGCCGCGGTGAAGTCAGCCGTATCCGAAATCCAAATCACCCCCGGGGCCGGGCGCGCGTCAGTAAGTGTACGTGTCCGCCCGGAAACCCGAGAAGACGACACGCTCCCCCTCTCTCTCTGCTGACATGCAGCGCGACACTTTACTACGCGACTCTCATTCTCGACACTTTTGTCTCCTTTCGTAAAACACCTCCGGCTCGTGAAATGCGCCCTATCCGGACGCGCCGCTCGACAGGAGAGTTTGTTTCTAAAACATTGCTGTTAAATAATTTCGACTACTTGGAAAAGGAGCAACCTTATACCTTCTGCAGCTCTTTTCCGTATAATTTTTAGTGTCAAATTTTTTTTCAGCTCCATCTATCGATTCGTACTTTCTATTTTATACCGCAGTATTTTATTTGAGATTTATTGCGCCGCTTAATTTACTACTTAACTATTTTCCGGCATTTGTTCGTGAAAGAGATATTTTAATAGTTTAGCTTTTCGCTATGCAGTAGAGCAAATAAAATGAATTTCCGAAGATAAAACTCGTGTAACTATAGACGATTTCCGACATAAAAAAGCAGCGGCGTTCGTAATCTCGGCGGGCTGCAAGTAAATTGGCGTCAATCTATAAATGACGCAGTTGCGACTTCCCATTCGGTCGGCAACTCCCGTGGCCGCGACCGGCCGTGCAGCAACGTGAGCGCCAGGCTCTTAATAATAACAATTATTTACGCCAGCGGGGCATCGACGTTGACATTTAAAGCTCCGGTCGCAAGAGGCGAGTGCTGCGATCGCTGCGCGATACCGTTCTCCCCCCTCGGGTCCACCGGTGCCTCGGGTGCCTCCGCGGGACGAGTCGCTCGCCGCTGCACCTAGATTACGGGGAGGTCAAAATCATTCGCGCGAACGATCCGCCTGCTTCTCGCGGCATTCCCAGGGATTCGCGCCGTCTCATTACCATACGCTATGACCGGTAGTACCCAAGTAGCACGCCGAGCCTGGCTTTTTCCCCCAATAAACGTCGCCTACTCGCTTCACAAGCTTTACTAGCGGACGGCCCGCCGGTCTCATTAGCGCGCCTTGCGAAAAAACCTCGGCGCGTCTGCCTAATTGACTGGCCGTAATTTCCAATTTCAAGATGAATGATCCTACCGACGGAGGCACAATTACATATCTTCATTGTGTAATGCGACCGACCGCCGCGCACGGCCACTTCGCGATTCGCGCGTTTGCCACCGTGCACCTCATTCATCACTGTCAATTTTTCAATGGAACCATTTATTGACGTCGAACGCAGCATCCCCGACGGCGTCGCTCCCATACATCAATTTGAGTGAAAGAAAAAAATCAAAGTCTGCCTGTGCAAATGTTACTCTTTGCGCGAAATGAATTAAGAAGGGGGAAAAGGAGCGAAAATTTAGTTTTTCAATTTCCTGCGCGAGAGCCATCCTTTGCTTCGTCTTCCACGTCCGAGCTTTATTAACGGCGAGTCGCGATTATGCCTGCGTTTGCGGCTCAGCGTGTGACCACTCGTAAAAATAAACTATCCCACGCTCGAGTGAACGGAGGCTGCAATCATTTCAGAGCTGTTTAACAGCCAACAAAGCCCGAAGAGATATCGATAGCTAATATTAAAAAGGACTATTCAAATTTATTCTGACTCGGCGAATTTATAATTTATCGCGTTCGAGCGAATGTGACATTGATTTTCGGCGTCGAAAACGAAAGTTTCCAATGTTGATTTCTTTAGAAAAAAGACCGGCGGATGCCGTCCGAGTTTTGTTTACATTGCAAAGAAGGAGATCGGCCGATCCGTCAATGTCATACATCTGCTCATACAAGGGGTTTCAAAAGAATGGCTTCAGCTAAGTTTCAGCTTAATTAAAAGCGCTGGTTCGCTTCTTTCAATTCCAGGCCGTCGCTGCGGAGAAGGTACGCTGGCTGCAGTTCAGCCGAGTGCATTCTCTTTGAGGCGGTTGCGGCAGCGGTAGCGGCAGGTCAATCATCTCCCAGGAGCGCGAAGAGTCGCGTCGTGCGAGGGGCCGGCGCGGCCCTGACACACTTTCCGGCAGCTACCGCTTCTGCGGCCGGCGCGCCGCTAGTTATGCAAATCTGATTGGCAGGCCTGCAGCCGTAATAAGGCCCAGGAGCACGCGGGCCCGCGCTCGCACGCTCCACTCCCGTCGGCCCGGCCGTTTTCCGCCCCCGCCCGCGCACCCGCGCACCGAGGAGCCGGATCGCGTGCCCGGCAGATTGGGCCGCTCGCGTGACGATCGGCCGCGACGGCGATGTGTGTCGTGATCGCCGCTGAATTATCCTTTTCGGAAGCTCGGAGGCTCGCGATTCGTGCGCCGCAGCCTCCGAGCGCGTGCGTGCGCACCTGGCCGGGCTGCTGCTCGCCGAGTTATTATTATTACGACACGCGCGCCCGCCCGATTCGAAGCCCGATGCATACTTACGGCTGCTGTCGACGTTTCATTTCCAATTATCTTCACACTTTGCTACGATGCCTTCGATCACCGGACTAATGAACGATTACTGTAATTTACGCAGTCCTTTGCCGAGCCTCCTGCTTTGGACAACTTCATCGTTCGATTGATTAAACAAGCCAGCTTTAACAAAATACGGAATACGGAAGCTTGGAAAAGCAAGCATTAGATTAATTGAATGCGTAGATTCGAAGCTAAGATAGGCTGGAATTCCTGAATAATTTCAGCCAAGGTCTAATACCATCCTTTTTTCGTGAGATCATTTTATAACACTTACAAAGGTGCGCGAGTCTTGTAAATCCATGCTTATCTGATCGCTCGATCGAGTTCTTCGCTCATTCGACGCACGATTGTCCGGACCTTCTCCCGCAAAGCCCTGCGCGAGCAATGATTTATGCTATTTGGTGGCTCTCCGCTTCAGTGCTTTGTAAGCGAAAAAAGATTTTACGAATTAAACTTTCCTCGAGATTCGTTGCTTTCCTTACACTCCCTATTACTTTTCTTTTAATATTTTCCATGGAGCATTTTCCTAGAAATGGAAAAGAATTTAAAATTGACATTGTGAGTGTGACACTGAGTGGAGGTACCGTAGAAGTATTGTATCGGATAAAACGAGCAGGTTCATTAAAATAAAAAGAAGGAGAGTTTCAATTAGTTTACACATTGTAGGAGGTGTTGAAAGCGCAGATGGCATCGTACAGCTCCGAGACTAAGCTTTGAATAAGCGAACGTTATTCTGCTTATAGCTTCCGCTTATCGTGCGTGGCAGGTGTCAAACGGGGAGTTTCATAATGGGCATACCTTTGTTTGGCCCGGCACTTAAATTCAGCACTGCCATAAATTAAAAATCTGCGATAGAATCAAGTGAGCGCCAAATGGCGTTCTCTTCCAATGACAAGTTACAAGTGTAATATTTTTTCACGAGCAACTGTTATAGCAACTTGATTTCACCCGCGAGCAAAGTCCGTTACCGATTCTTATCAAATAATTACAAGTTTTTACCGCTGGAAACATCGGAAATTCTAAGCAGATGATTAATTTTGAAGCGTGACTACTTGTCGATGGAGAGAAAAATTCATGGGAATATCCGGAAAAAAGTTGGCAGCTTAAGCGCGTAGGTGCGAAATGGAAGGGAAAATGAAGAGGCTAGTCCCGCCGAGTCATGAATCGAGGAAAGCTCCGAGGGAGGAATCCCGGGCAGCAAGCGGGGGTGCCCGGAGAAATTCGAGTTCCCATTCATCAGTGTTTCAGTTTACGAGGGCGGCCCAATATTGTGATATCGATGGATATACCCTCGGGCTTATCGAGAGCCTCGGATCTGGCGCGGGCCGACACTCGAACGACATACCTGCGCCGCTCGAATGGAAACGAAAGAAAGAGGTGTCGAGCGTAAGCGTGGCCGCAGCGCTGCGGTGACAGCAGTCGCGACATCAGTCCCCGGTGATGCAGGCGCGCGCCGCCTGCCCTCCCAACTATCGTGACTAGTCGAGCCATTCGTTTTCTTCGGACCTACCCGCGTGCCTGCGGGCGTGCCTGGCCTGACACGCGACAGCCCTGCGGTCCAAATACTCTTCACAGCTAATCAATCGGATAAATGCCTCGAATGTAATCTTGTCAAGCTGCCTCAACTGTGTTTACTCAAAGTAACAAAAATAAAGATTCTAGTGGGTTATTATCTTCGTAATGTCACGAAATTCTAATTAATAGGAAGAAAAATTCCAACGTTTACAGGGATGTCTCCAGCAGAGAGAAACATTAGCCCAAAGATCGGAGATGAAAGAACAGTGGCCTTTAAAATTTTCTGGAGCTGCCGTCTCATTCTCACGTCATAAATTAAAAGCTGCGGAGGCTGCTCTCTTAGAAAGCCTGAGAAATCGGATCGAAGAAATGGCACTGCAGCGTCATATCGTCCCCATGAGAAATGACAAAACGTCCGTTGAAAAACTTATTATAATGATCCTATCTCTCATTTGCATTGAGCAGATTATTGCAGAATATCGGGTTACCCGCTCTGACCCGGTTACCGTTTCGTAACATCTTACCGAGTCAAGCCTCGAGCTCAAAGCTCGAAAGTCTTTCACAGTAGTTATTCGTAGATAATTCGCTCGATTGGGATTAAAAGGTCGCCGTCTGCCACAACGTAGGAGCGTCAAAGCGAATAATCTGGGATTATCAAAAGAAGGAGAATATAAAATATTCAGCTGCCATTACTTTAGTTGCAGCTTGGCAGCTGGGAGAAAGTTTGTTGAAGCTGATATCCCGTCAAGTCAATAATAGTTGGCGCTTGTCGCGCAACGACGAGTACGCACCTTGTGAGTAATGCTCGCGCTGTCATCGTCCGTAAAAGGAGCCAAGTTAAAAAAGAAGAAGGAAAAAATGCGAAAGAAGATCGAGATCGGGCCGGCCTACGCGTCGCCTCGGCTTCCAGCGCGAGTTCCAGCGCCGGCAGTAGTAGGGTCCGGTGCGACGGGCCTTGGCCAAGGCGCAACTTGGGCGTAAGTGCCGTACATGGGCGGCCGAGTCGTCGCGGCGCGCCGAATGACTGTCGTTCCCGGCGATGCGGTTGCTGCCGGTGCGGTGCGCCGCTGTGCCGGTGTGCGCCTCATTGGCCCCCGCGGGGTACAAGCAACCGCGCGCGTTCCATTATCCCATGCTAATTCCCGGGCTATGGCTGTCATTGCCTCGGGCCCGACTGACAAGTAACACCTCTCGTGTTCTCCTCGCGTAGGAGTGTCTCCTCTCCAGCCTCCCCCCTCGTCTTTTTCTCTGTCTCTGCAGCTGCGCTGTGTTGTGCTCTCTCGCGCACTCCGAAAATCAACTCGTCATGCTTGCTTCATTTTCTCCGGGACGGTAAAACAGCCATTTGTTATAAGGCCGTGTCAAGCCGTGAGCGCGTCGCGGGGTGTCCGTCGCCCCTCTCCCGAGCCCCGAGTGCGCGCCCGCTGTCGAATGGCATCGATTGGCGATTCATCCGATTGCTCGCAACCACCAGCTCCGCTCTCCGCTCATAATAAATGTCCGTACACACAGGCTCCCACACACATTTCGACCTGGCCGATCAACAGGCAGTTGCCCCTTCCCCCTCCGCGAGCACGGAATTCTTATACTATCTGCCTCGTAAGCGACAGCTCCCGGCGGGCCTTTAATTTTCGAGCAGCCGGAGCAGCTGCCCCTTAACCCCTTGCCGAGCCCCTTACCTTCGTAGCGGCCTGTCTTCTTCGATGATTTGTGATTTCTAATTTCCTTTCGAATGCCTGGCATTTTTTCGCACAATCCCTTTCTAACCGTTTTAAATCTTGGATGAAAACAGTCGAAAAGTTCCTTCTTCAAAATAAATTACAAAACCTCTCCTTTATTTATTTGGGAAAACAAATCTTGCGAATTTCACAAACAAACAGTGATCTAATGAGACGAGCGCTATTAAAATCAATCGTTAATGGAGAACTAGCCGTTAAAACGGCCGAGTCGGCCGAGTCGGCGGATCGGTGGATAGTAAAAAGAGAGCTTCTCCGCGCAGAATATAATACGTTAGTTCGTGTATGTGTGTGGGGGGTTATTTACGAGGCAGCGTCGCCGCGAACAACGAGTGCTTGCGCGCGCTTGTGTCCGGGACTTCGGACCTTCTCTCCCCCGCTATCTCTCTCTTGCACTCATCTTTCCGTCCTGCACTCATCCTCGTGGTGAAGCTCCGCGTCGCTCTGCGTAACAAATACGATTGCCGGGAGAGAGTCTCGAAGCCCCTTTGCGCTCGCCGCCGCGCAATGCGCTATATAAAAGCCGCTCGATCGCGAATTCTTTCCGCTAGTTTTATTGCGCAACCCCTCGCGGAAAGCTATAAAAACAATGTTATTCGGCTTCGAATGGCCGTCGTTAATAATATTTGACTAAGGTGAGCTTGGCGCGCGCGATCAATTTATTAAGCGATCGGCGCTCGCTGATAAATATGCTTTTTTAATTGCTCGCTGACAGTAAGCGGTGCTTTTTATGCGCGCGCATTATCGCCCGGCGGAATTCGTGCGAGCGTACGCCGAGGATCGCGCTTATTGTATTCCGAGCGCTGATGTCACGCGCGAATAACCAGTTCCCTCGTAGTCCCTCTCTTTTCCCTCCGCCTCCCCCGCCTCCCCCGCCTCTCCCGCCTCGTCCGCTCGCGCCAAGTTACATCTCAATATGGGACGAATAAATTCGATATCCGGTAGTTTTCGGCCGAGATTTACGATTTTTGCGTTCGCGTTCCCCGGCTATCGCTCGCGAGGCGCAGCTCGGATGGGACCCGAGAATAGCCTCCAGATTAATTCACCTACTGTATTGGCTTATCGAGGAGTAGGAGTAGGCGCGTTTCGCGCATAATAAAAGGAGCGCGCGATTGTAACGGGAGATTAAGCGCTCGAAACTAAGGCAGTTTTACGTTTATTAACAAAGACTACAGGCGACGATCACTCGTCGGCTCTGGCCAGTTAATGAAAGGACGTTATTCACGGGAAGCGACGGCCATACGTCAAACCAGTCTTGTTCGCGTCTGTCGTTCGGCATCCTTCCTTTTCTCTCTCTCCTTCGAACTTGTTTTTTTATCTCATGCCGCGGCGCGCGCGCCGCTGAAAGCAGAACAAAGAAGTCTCGGGGAAAAAAGGTAGGAGCGAGTCGCGATGCGACCGCGGCCCAGACCGCGGCTCGAGGCGAACGTCCGGGTTCGTGCGAGTAGTCCGACGATCGCATTTAACTGTAAAGACGCGCGAGGTTCAATGCGATTATTCTCCTTTCATCATTCTCCCACGCGCGTTGCCCCGTGAGTCGTTTGTATTTAGACAGCCGCTCGATATCGACGTGGTTCCTAAGGGGCTCCACCGTCAGCCTCTCTGTGTACAGCCGATCCTAATTCAGTTATGAAATCGAAGAATTATGACACGGGATTCACTGCTCCTACAATGCCGGCATAAATAATGCTCATTGTGCCTCGCGCTAATTATGCCGCTCATGACTTTCTTTGCTCTTCTCGGTTCTCACGGCTCTCGCGCTCGGAAGATCTTAATTGCCGAAGAGGTGAGACATTCGTAATAAAACATTCGAGCGTTCAATGGCGCGTTTCCGTAAGGGGATCACGAATCCGGGCCAAGAGGTGCGCGATGTCGCGATCTTTATCGGCGCCGGTACTCGTCGATATTCGTGGGCCGCACTTGCGACCGGCGACATCGGCGACATTTCGCGCGGGACGGAGATAATCGATCGGAAATCATCGGCGCGCGCGCGAAGGACGAGCGAGGACAGGCAGTTTGTTAGCGCGCGATGACTTAGTATGCAGGAGGCGGTGGTGCCGGGCGGTGCCGGGCGGTGCGCACAGCCAGTCAAAGTGAAATTTATGTCCGAGCACCGGGAGCCAAGGGTGCATCCTCGATGAGCGACGGCCACCGGCGAACCAGCCACGCACATTCCTCCCGCCCAACTTGGCATTCGTTTATTTATTTATTTGTGTATTTAGCTTTTTTCGTTTATCACTAGTCCCTAATGGCATAAAATAGAATCCGGACGGCGTGAAGAACATGCTTACAATGTATTTAGCGCTCCGAGTGGAAAAAGAGCGCGAGAGCATCATGAATCATCAATTAAACGGGGCGAAAGAGCCCTGAAAGAAAAAGGGGGAAAAGAAGCAAAGGTGCGCTTCATGCCCGTCGCAGGATAATCGGAGCTCGAAGCGCGGAGCGGAAGACACTTATACGAGCGGGCCGAGTCTAACTAGAGAAGCGTGCGACTCTGGAGACTGTCAGCGTAAAACATAGCCGCGACGCGCTATAAAATACCGGCGCGAGCCCCCACCCCCGCCGGAGCGCTCGCGACTAATGGCCGAGGGGAACCGCGTCGCGCGCGACACTGTCCTTTTAATGTCAGCCTGGCGAATTACATCTTTCGGGATCCGCCTCCGTCGCAGCTTTAGCTTTATCGCGACCCCTTAATGCCAGAGGGCACTTTCGATTATTTAGAGCTCCGAGGAAGCCCCGCAGCCCAAGCCTTTGAAATACCGTTTACGCTCTCTTTAAATTTCGCTGGCTGACCAATGCCACCCATTCCATTATTTTCGCGCGAATTTCTCCCATTCTTCCATTAGAATAACAATAAGAGTTTTGGTTAGTAACTAGCAGGGTTAGTAAAAGGATTGTTAAGGTAAATCATCGGGGACCAAGGCGTTAATTAAATTTATATCTGTATCCCGATAAAATGAACAAGAGTTAATCGTCGAACAAAACGAGAGGCAAGAATGGCGGTAGGGCGGGGGTCGTTAAAAAGTAGAGGGTCCCGCCTCGACATTGTATTTTAAGGAAGAACGTAAGAGCAATAAAGTGGAGGAGGACGAGGCTTGCGAGGCTTGCGAGATAGGAGAGGCCCGAGCAGAGGTCGCAGGCGCGAGAAGCGAGAAGCGAGAAGGCGAGAACAGGAAGAAATAACGCGTAATCTTAACGGGCCTTGGTTTTGGTAAAGGGATTAGCGTGTAAAGCGGTGTGTCGCGGTCGGGGTGCGGGGATCCTCGCACGGTGGTGCTTACGGGCGGCCGGGCGGCGCGAGCGCCCGAGCGGCCAGAGAGAAAAAGGGAGAAGGCAGGTCGTATTTCAATCAGTTTATCTACTTGTCGACGCGTGTGGTCGCGTGCACGCACACACGCCGCGGGAACGCGGGATCGCGGCATCGCGGGAACGGGGAGAGGCGCTCGACAACGGCGCGACGCGGCCACAGAGGATGTCCCGCGAGCGACCGGCCGAGCGCTCCTTTTCAGACCCGTAAAACTATATTCGCAAGCAAAAGCGCACCTTTGCAAGCCCGATGCCGATAACTCAGCGGCCATTGCGTTTCTCAATTAGCCAGCCGCCTGGAATAAATCAGTGCCCCCTTGACCCCTCACAATACCTCGATTATCGCCCACTCTCGGCCGCCTTTTTCCTTTTTGCCTTTTTGCCTTTTTGCCTTTTGGCCTTTTTACCCCGCTTTCAGCTTTCTTTCTCAATCCGAACACTTTGTGAGCCGCGTCTCTCGGACATCTCCGACTTGTCTGCTGGAATTGCGCCCATATTCCGCCGAGCTTTATCCGCGATTCCTTTATGCAATTTCCGAGGAAGTAGTATTTTAGCCTTTCCTTGCCCGGCGCGCCCGGCCATGCCTGCCAAAAAAGACTTGCTATTTTCCTTCCTAAAAGTAGTGTCAAATTAGAGAAGAACAAGAAAAGTTATCGCGTTTCAACGTGAAAGCTCAATTTGCGAGGCATAAATCAAGAATACTGTAGGGAGAAAAGTCGATGACGACACGAGTGACCTCGTCGGTTGGCGGTTGCTCGTCTCAAAGGTGCAGGCTATCTTCTCACGTGCGCTCGCGTAACGAGCCGCAATCGTATACCATCGTACACTCGGGCCGCGATAAAAATGTCCGATCTATGGAAAATAATGCGCCCCATAATTTACGGCGCGTAATAAAGCCGTGTGTATTTATATTGTGGTCCGCGCGGCAATAGCGCGGAGAAACTCGCTGCGGCGTCGCTTATTGAGCAGCGAGCCAACTCATTGTATTGTGGCCTTTGACCCACATATGCATGGGAGGCGCGATAGAGCTTTCGCGCAAGCACCACAAACGCTTTCATGAGCCTCGCGCCTCCGTTTTTCGCCTTATGCTAATCTTCCCGATGCTCTTTTCAACGATTATGCTAATTTTATGTGGACACTCGTAACGTTCGATAGCTATTTTCTCATTCGACGGAATTAATCCTTTTTCCAAATTCCTTCTTCTTTTTCATGGAATGAAATTTTGCTGCAGCCAATACTTTAATGATTATCTCAACTAGTTTCAAGTGTAAGAGTATGTATATGTAAAAGTGATAAACAGAAGAATAATCCACGAGCGATGCGGATCCAAAGTTGGACTTTTTCTTTAAGCGCTGCGCAGCTCGTAGGATAAAATGAATAAATTCATCGCACGAGTTAGCCGAGCAGAGTGAGCAGCAATAAATAACGGCGCTGAATCTCAATAAGTCCGAGGGTCCGATCAGCGCCTTATAGAAAAGCAAACAGTTCTCAATTAACGCTGAATTATGGCATTGAGAAAAAATGAGGAATAAAAAGCAGCAGACGCGGGGATATCAGTTTTTTACCAAGAGCCGGCGACAAGCGACGAAAAAATAATATAACGTCTAGGTTATAAGGTAAGAGGAGAACGGATAGCGGTGCTGCCGGAGAGTAGCGATCGAAAAAGCGAGAAAGCGAAAAGGCGAAAAAGCGAAAAGGCGAAAAAGCGAAAAAGCGTGTCGCCGTCCTGCCAACACTAAAATTGCATATCGCGCGTGTCGGGCGCGAAAAAAAGCTGCTAGCTGCTAGTCGTTGGGTACTTTGCAACCGGCGAAATTTCGCGCGACGGGAGAAGCAGTGGATAGGAGGGGACTCCTCTCGCTCTGGGTCTCGCGCCGATCCATAATTTACCGCTCATGACGCTCGCGAGCAGCCGTTTGCCTCGAATTTATGTGTTTTTAAAGACGGCCCGGACTCGCCCGACCGCTCGCGGCCCCCGGCTCCCCGGCATTCAATTTTCGAACGATTTTCGCGCTGCGCCGGCGATACGCACTTGGATTCTCACGCGCGATCGTCTCCCGTTTACGACGCCGATACGGGAAATATGAAAATCACCCGATCGATCGTAAAACGCCAGCCGGTCCCGTGCCTTTTCGCAAATACCCGAGGCGTCCTCGGATCCTCCTATCGGTCGATTTGCATTTTTAATGCTAGCTCACTCCCGATTTACCGACGCAGACGCCAACTGTCCTTTTTCTTAGCTCTAGCTTCGCTATACATTTAACGCGGAGAAAGCCGCGATAAACTAAAATGTTTATTTATCGCTCTTTTTGCTTTTCCTATAAGCTTTACAGCTGATTTAACTTTTTTACATAAATACGCGTTAGCAACGTTTTATGGAAATTTTCTCACGGCCTGAACTCTAATCTTTTCCGCATTTCAATTTTAATGCAATAAGCAGTAACATTCATTCTTTTAAATCCACCAGAGGATGGATCATTTTTTAAGCAAAGACAAAGACACTTTGAGCCAATTAGAAGGAATTAGAAGAGTGATTGAGTTGTGCCTTCGGCGAAATTAATAATCGCAAGCACTCCAACTTCAAGTCCGCCTATGACTTTGCAGCAAGTTACATTACAAACTTATACTGCCTCTTAAATAAAACCTGTACTATTCAGTTTCCGTTTGAGAGGCTGTAGATGCTCATAATGACGTTCGAGCCGAGTCGCATTGAAAGGCGCGTCATAACGCACGCCCGAGACTCGATGAGCCGCGGGAGGGTTAATCACAATACCTTTTTCAAAAAGACGCGAGCTGAGGCCCCCAATGAAAAGGCAACGCGAAAAAAATTATTTTCTAAAGATTTCAAGTTTATGCTCGAGTCTTGGAGCTTAGTTCATAAAATTCCTGAAATAGTACAGGAACAATTGATGTTAAGCAGTCGCCGCGACTGCCTCGCGACGTCTCGCTCGAGGTCTCGTTCTTGCTTTACCTCGTGCGTTAGAGACGTCAACTTCAGTAGGATCATTCTCGAGGGGAGTCCTAATTGCCGTTTTTTCTCTTTTTCCGGTTACTTTCATAGTTACAAGGATAAGTTATGCCTTGTAAATATGAATTAATAGATAATAGGTGGAATAACGATTAATTAGGAAAATTTTATTTACAGCGCCCAAGGAAGCTCGGCCATATGCCGCTTTAACGGGGATTAATTCGCATTAAGCATAGATAATTTACGAGCATAATCAAAGAACTCGCGGGAGACTTTTATAGATCCGTTTGTTATTCTCTAATAGTCTCCCTTTACTGTTTCCCCCTAACGCCTCCCTCCCGCGCACAGTCGCGATTTTTCAGCGATTTTATTTTTGCCGTAACTCAGGGCGGCGCGTGCGATCCGAAAGAAAAGCGCCGGAGATTCAAGGCGGAGTGCGGCCCGGAGTGCGCGGCGGCATCTGAATGCAGAATGGATGGTGCACTGGCGTGGCAGCACACCTGACGACAAAGTCTCCGAAAACAAAACTCGGAATTAATTCGGCGTATATCACCGAGGAGGGCGTCGGCTCGCACACGCATACATACATATAATCGAGCTCACGGAGCCGCGGCGCCACAAAGGGAATACATTAAGCGCGAGCCCTCGAGCTAGTCGATCCTCTTCGGCGAAGAGAACTCAAGAGAAATACTCGCTTTGCTTTGTCGTAGGATCAGCTCCTTTGCCTTTGACCCGCCACACATGTACTCAATGACAAATTCTTCTACTCTGCAAATGTACAATTATTAACAAAGAGGCGCCTCTCGCAGAGACCTCCAGTTTCATCGAGCAAAAGCTTGTCTCCGCGAACGATGACTGTGTTTCTCCTGCCATTTATAATACAGCCAAATTTACATTTTTATTGAAAAGTTTTAATTGAGGCAGGAGGCGGAGTCACGGGCGCTGGACTCCAGGTGGGCCAAAAGGCCAAATCGACACGCCGCGTTTTCCCACAATTTTTTTCGGCTCTCTTTTATGAAGCGATCACGCTTTAAATTATAACTGTTTGTTTTGCATACATTTTTATGCGACAAATAAATTCAACTACATTTTATTGTGAATAATATAAGACATGTTCGCCGAAGCGGCTTAGCATAAACTTTAACTTTTTATCAAACTTTAGATAATGTATATTAGCGAATTAAATATTTGCAGGAGCACTAAATCAATTTTAATTAATCTTACGGCCATGAGCATTTGAACATTTGAATAAACTTTAGCGCAAAGCAACGTGTCACTGCTCGCAACTGACTTTCCGTCTAGTTTTTTTATATTCTTCAGTAAACTAACTAATAAATTCAAAAAAGGTTGCTGAGCAATGAAAATTAAGTAGCTTCCTTCACTTGTAATAATTTCCACATAAAATATAAAAATGCTGTCGTAAAGAAGTTTCTAAATTTGCTTCGGGGCCGCCGTATAGATTTGTATATTACATAAGCTGTGCGTTGCCTTCCATAAGCGCTAAAATCAATAAGAGCAATAAAATATGAATTAATCGAGGTCCATTAATTACGTCTGCTTCGCGATCGGTCGAGCCCACGCACGGCGCGTTCCGAGCAAATAAATGAATCTATTAAAATTCCAGAAAAAGCCGAATATAAAGGTCGCGGTTTACATAAAGCTATGGCGAGAGGTGAAGCGCCCGTGGCCAAACTTCTGCCGCTTCTGTCCTCGGGGCATCGATCAATGGGTTAAGGAAGCCCAAAGGCGGAAACCGAGTGCCCAGCGCATGCGTTTGACGAATACCAGAAAAGTATAATGTCAGCAATTAAGAATGCGGCTACTTTTGTCGGGGGGAGCAGGTCGGAGAGGCTGTGCGTGGCGCGCACGCGCCATTAAAAGTTCGTTTTCCTGGCTGCAGCCGAGTTTTAGGCCCGAGTTTTAGGCTTCCCTTTAGAGTTCCCGGGAATTGCCGGCGAGAGAAGGAGGCTGGAGGTACCCCCCCCCCCCCTTAATTGAGGAGACCCCGAGAGAAGGCCACTGTGAGAAGCGAGGCGGAATTCCAGCGACGGGGAGCTTTTCGCTCGCGAGCCCGCTCTTATAAGCACTGTTTAATAAGGTAACAATTATATGGTAGGCAGCGCTTGCGGAGGTGGCAGGGCAGGGACAGCCGCTCGGGCAGCCGAAATTTCGTCCAAAAGTCGCTAGCCGAGTGCCAAGTTCCAGCAGGTTCCAGCAAAGCGTTTATATACAAGCCAACACAATATAGGGCCTAACAACCGGGCCGGAGCGTCTTTGTAGCCAATTAAAAGTGGGAACGTCCAATTACCCGGTGGGGTTATGACTCGTGGCCCCCTCGCCCCCCGAACCCGTAAACAGCGGGTCTTTGGCTACTTTTTTCCACGGACTCGCCTCCTTTATGCTGCACCGCTGCCCGGGCGCGCGCTCGCGCCGGCTCCTCTCATTCCGTCGGCGTTCCCATGAACCCGGCCGGCTCTTCGTCTTCTTCCTCCGAATCCTCTCTTCCGCCCACCTATGCACAGCATGCGCCCGACCGGGCCGCGACTTTAACGCCCTTAGCTCGCAAGCGAGACGTGCACTCGCCGTTCGGAAGCCCGACTTCCTTGTACGCGCTCGCCCGTCTGCCAAACATTTATTGCCGCAATTAGAAGCTTTCTTCCTTTTACACGTGCAGTGCTAGAAATTTTCATTTTTATTTTAAAAAATGCACACATATTAGGTGGGTGTGTTATTAAAAAATCCTTGCAAGGAATGAGCGGAAATTAAGGATTTTGACTACTGCTATTCAGTGCGGATGAAAAAATCTCTAGAATTAGAGTTAAGCGAGCGAGCCACACCTGTTTGACGCTGTTTCAAAGCAAATATTTGTGTCCGTAAGCGTGGCAGTAGCTCGAAGGAACGAACATATAATGGGGGCTAAGAGAAATCCAGCTAAGTATATGTCCCACTGCTAGAAATCTGGCATTGGCCCTAGAAGCCTCGCGTATAAAGTGTCGATACGTGGGCATTAAGGCGAAATGACATGCAATCCAAGCGGGAGCGTATCTTTATGTAAATGGCATCGGCGGAAATATTGCTTTAGGGGCAGCTGTGTAATAATCGGAGATTTCGTTAATAAAGCCGCGCCTCGGGGTGGGTTACGATGTCATTCTCTTTGGTTTAATTGGCGCGAAGCTCGATGAGAGCGTGGCCGCCGGTATTTATTGGTGCGCGCACGGCAGACGTGTCAAGGTCCCGGGCGCCTCTTGGAAGCGAGAGCAGCGAGAGCAGCGAGAAGAGGGGGCGTGAGAGAAAGAGTCCGGAGGTAACTGCGAGCCGTGGAAAAAAATGCGTGGTCGAATATCCTCCCAAGTGGCAAGCCCGGAGAAAAGGATCGCAGCCGAACGGCGCCCTGTGTTTACGACCCGACGGGAGCACGTCCTCCCCCCTCTAAAAAGCAGGTACCGCGACTGCCTCTCACTTGCTGTAATTCGGAGCGACCTAGACAAATCCTCCGAAAATCGAACCCCGGATCCCCGGATCCCCGCAGACTCGTAAATCTCGCGACTGCAACCAGACGCGTGAGAAGAAAGCTCTCTTATCGCACCGATATTATTCTCAACTTTTATCCAACTGGCCTGGATTGAAAAACAACCTTCGAGTGTCAGCCTTGATAATTCGCAGTATCGCTTTACGGCGTTCTGGGTAGCCGCTTTACAATTCAAATGAAGAAACAGAATAGTCAATTAGAGTGCAACTTTGTACCAGTCGAAATCGATTTTCTTTAAAATAGTTTAAGCCAGCTAGTGGGTAGCTAGTGGGCAGCTAGTGGCCAGCATCGGGGATCGACAATAATGACCCGCAGGTTTTTGTAGCATCGGCAGCAGCATATCTCTAGTTAAAGAAAACCATAGGTTAGGAACGTTTATCTTGCACTTCCATATTACGGCGGAGAGAGCAATTCCGTCTAGGCTGATTCCGCGAAGCCGTAGCGATTCCTCCTCATTGCTCGTCGAAAATCGCAGCGCACTTAAGACCGCCAGGGGGGTGGAGAGATTTTGGTCGGCGGCAACCGGCGGGTGGGTAGGCGCAAGAACGAGCGACCGATAAATCGCCCCGCGGATAATTCTCTCCTTCTCTCAGTCCGACCTCGCGCTCGAAATTGCCCCTCGATTTAACGCAATTAAAAAGAGCTACGAGCGGAGGCGGCTAATAGGAGGCTAGCTAGACATCGACTCTTTGAGTGACAGCTCCCTCTGACCTCTCCCACAATGCACCCGCTTCCCTTTATTATCTTTTGCTCTCCTTCTCGCCCATCCAGCGCCGTTTAAGTCTTTACGCACTGCTTTCAGCCAAAGTCGCCTTCTCCTCTTCCTGCAATTCGCGCTCGCAATCGCGAGGCATTACTTTCTCTTCTTTGTATTCCATAAGTGAAAAATAAAGAAACTCGAGTTCGCTGCAAAGGCCGAAAATCGCACTGCACTGTTGCAGTTGGTCAAAAGAGCAAAGGCACAAAAGGTGCCGGTACCGAGGACAAAGTAAGGGCCAAGGCTGCAGATAGCATTAGGTCCTTCTCGAGGGAACGCGCCCGTACAAAGCGAGGGCGGCAGTGCGCGCGTGCGCGTCCCATTGTGTCCTGCCTCGCATTGTGCGCAGACGATTCGGGGGTGCATTACAGCCGGGCGAACACGGCAGTTGGGAATCGTTTTTCCAGCTCGGCGGACGCTCCATTGGTAGCTCGTTAAAGCGATCCCGCCGAGCCAACGCCTCCTGCGCGCTCGGCGCCTGTCGCCGGCGCAATCCCCAAATGATCCTTTAACAGCTCGCGCCACCGATTGCAGCTTCCAGGTACGAGGGCGAATCCCTTTTTCACGCTCGACGCGCCTCAATCGAGCTCGGCCACGGCGTTAGGTACCTTTTCCAGGATACGCGGCAACAATGGCACCCGCAAACACTGCCGGATTCACGGACTCGAGAGGGTGCCGGCATTGACGCGAGCGCAACACCGGTAGGACGGCCGCTCCTGCACAATGGCTTTTCTTCTTTCCTTCTCGAGCGAGTTCTCGGGGGATGCTCTCGCGCTCTTTTACGCCGTTTCTTCTTCTTTTCGGAACTGAAGAGGCCGCCTCTTTTTTCTTCTCGGTGTTTTGTCGCTGCTCTCTCTCAAAAGGGATGAGTCCCCAGAGGAATTGTCACGGTGGTCCCCGGCCCTGCGCTCGGCTACCGTGCGCGCTCACACCTACGGGGGGCCACTTTTGCTCCTATTAACATGCGACCCCGACTTTTTCTGCCCTCGGCTCCTTTGCTTTTCTCGCTCTCGCCGTCTCGGTTACACGTCTCGAGTTCTCCGCGAGGAGCCTGTAGACAAAGCCGGCCCGGGCAGACGCGGAGAGAGAAAGAAAGGAAGGAGAATTGCGCGCTTCAAATTTCGGAAGCCAAAGTCAAGTGCTCGCCGCGCGAGCCGAGCCTCAATAAGCATTCCACTCGGGGGTATTTTTCGAGGGCGCGGCCAACTGGTACCTCTGGCCGCAAGCGACCAAAATTACAGCTTACCCGCCCGGCTTTTATTGCTTGCCCGCAAGCGAACCACGGCTTCTCCCTTGCTTCTTTTTTTGCGGCTATAAGAATTTTCATGTTTACCAATTTGCGTACTTTTTTAGCCCCTTTTCTTTTTTTCGGCTTTCGGAGGAATCCGACGCTGCCTTCTCTCACAGCGTTAAGGTGTCTGTGACACCCGATCATTATCTTTACAATGTAATATTCGCTCTTGGGAACATCAATTTTATTCCAAGGTAATTTAATTAACGCACAGACTGCCGAGCACGCTTTTTCGTTTAGGACGAATTGCGTATCAGTTGTCGGTCGAGTTGAAAATTGTAGACGCGTTTAGGGCGGCAAGTGGCCCGGAATAGAGAATAGAGAAAAGAGAAAAGTAAGAGATTGTTTTGGCGGCTTGGAAGTAGGCGCATGCCAGGTGTCGATCCGCTATTTAGAGCGAGATCAGTTTTACGAGATTAGTGGCGGAAAAGGGTATGCAGCTCGATAAAAGATCGGGGAGCGCGACGGCTCAATAGAAATCCCAATTAATTCGATTCGATTGGACGGCGCGCATGACTATATGACTCGACTATAAATGAGAAAAGAGTAAAAGAGGGGCTCGAGACCCCGGGATCTCGGGAGAGAAAGAGTTAAGAGTCGACAGAACGGATTGTCCGTTTGCCTATTCATCGGGAATTTTCGAAGGGCCGGCCGTGTTTGACACAACCGACAAAGGGGCTCTCGCGGGCGCAAACGAGTTGCAAGTTCCTTTGAGGTGCACAGAGCGCACTCCCCTCGGAACTAAATAAACTCGACCTGGAGACCTTTCTCCAGCGAGTGAAGGAGTGTGCGCGTTGTGTGCCTCGGAGGAGAGGAAAAATCGGTGGGAGGGGACCAAAAGGAGAAGAGGAGGAGCTCGTCTCGGGAGAGAAAAAAGCAGAAAAGCTGCTATAATAGTGGGCTTCTTTGCGATTAGCTTTGTGGCCTCCCCGATGAATGTGATTGTTGTCCGCGGCCGGGCTTTTCGGGCACAAGCCACAATGAGCCCACGATGACAAGTATTCCAGGCGCGCGCTCGGCATGTTTTTGCGCAGACGCGCGGACGCACGCACGTTTATAATGCGATATTGCCCAGCGCCTCCTTCAAAGAAGCGAACAGCGCGTACGTCGTCGGCCGCCAGCCGCCTTTTCTTTTGTACGAGCACTCCCTCGGCTCGGTATTATCATCCCCTTTCTTCGAATATTCTCCTCGCTTATTAGCTCGCTTACTCACTCGCCGTCATCTTATTGTCGCAGCAGCCCAGCGCAGCCCAGGCTCACTTTCGGCACCTTTGCCTCTCCACTTGTCCATTAATCTTGCCTCATAGACTGCTAAACAAGTAAATTATAAGTACTCGCGACTCTCTATTAAGTTTTATTGTTCCCGCAGCTCCTGGCGAGACGCCGCTGTAGGCCGTTTGCAGGCATTAATAGGCTGCAGATGTTCCGGACCTTTGAATAAATCGCTTAAAAGTTCCCCGCATCATCTGGTCGCATTAAAATGAAATCGAAAAAGTATTTGTGAAGAAAGAGCCGAGAAAGGAAAGAAGTGGGCTTTGGCCTATAAATAAAGTACAGCGCGTCACCATGCGTTTCCAGGTTGCAGTTGCAGACTAGAAGGACGCCTTCGAGGAAGCGCTGAATGGGCGCGTAGGCGGAAAATCGATCGCCCGGATCGGGGCGAAAAAGGTGAGAAAGGCCGCGAGCGCTTGAAAAATATCGGGGGCGCTGCCACGGGCCGAAATAAATAAAGGCCCTCGAGGAGGTTTTACGGTTAATTGTCGCGGCTGGCTGCCGACGGGCGGTCCCGTGTAGCGGTCCCGTGTAGCGGTCCCGTGTAGCGTCGACCGGGGAGGCTTCCACTGCACCCGCGCCCCTTTTCCCCGTTTCTCCCCGGTCCTCCGCGGTCCTCCCCGGCTGCCGGGTGGTCGTCGAGACGTCGACTCGCAGCAGTCGCAGCCTTAGATTCTAATCTGCCGGCCCGTCCGTGCGCTGCGTGCGTCGCCTTGGCGCTAGCTCGCTGCATGCGCGGGGCAAACATGGAACACGAAAACACGGAAAAGCAGAAAAGCAGAAAAGCCGGGGAGCTCCCGGGGTGCGCTGTTTGCTCGCTGCACTTTTCCGCCCGCCGGGCGGCCAAGGGCGACGCGGATCGACGGGGGACCACCCGCCTGGTGGCAAGAGACAATCTTTCCGAGAGCAGTCCTTTCGCATTTCGTATTTTATTTCGGAGCGTGCCCCCGACGCCTCGCTCTGCTTTTTATTCCGCACGCACGCGCTTGGGTCCCGCTCGTCCTTTTCATCTCCATTCTCGCCGCTAATGCGCCTCTTTACACCTAATATTGCATTATGCTTAGATTGCGCCCTAAGTGCCCGCAATAAATTCACCGCGCGGCACTCACGCTTCTTTGCTTACGTTCCCTTTATAACAATATTTTTCGCATTCGAAATCTGAGCGAGTGCGAGCTCCCGATAAGAGCGCGCGAAAGAGGAATACAAGAGATCCTTCTTGTATTTTTAATTTTCCACGCATTCTTCCCTGCTGTCGAGCTCATACCTCTCGAGCCTACAAGCCGGGCGCGCGTGTATTCTTCGCGGAAAGCAGGATCGTTCGCAAAACGGGGCGCTCTTAAATTCAGGCGCGCGCGCGAGCGAACTGACACCGTCGACTACTCGATTACCGGCCCACTCCCTCTCTCTACAGCCCCTCTCTGGCTAACCTATGTCCCAGGTCCGATACACGCGCGCACGGCTATCCATGACAAGATACTAGCTTCGCGCTCAGCCGGACCACACAAGGACTATCTCGCGCGGGCGACCGGGATGCAAAGAGGAGATGGCAAAGAGGAAGAGCAGAGCGAGGAGCAGTGCGCTCTGCCGCTCTCAAAGGTTCCCCGGGCCGAGAATATGTAACGCGCGACGACCACCTTGCCCGTCGACGTCATTAACGTTTTATTATTATCCGCTCGAACGGAGCCAAAACTTTTGACGAGCGCGCGCTCTTTCTTCTCCAAGGCTCCGTAAGCCCGCCAGATAATCTTTCTCGGCAAATCTTTTTATGTTCTCTTGTCAATAGCGTCCCTGCAATTTTTTAATGGCCTGCAAAGCATTCCTCGGATAAAAAATTATTTTGCAATCCGTCAATTTTAAAGCTTACCCCCTCGTCATTCCACAGCCACTCGAGTGTCTGCTCAAATATTCCAGATTTCTTCGCGTTTATGCAAAATATCAATTTATTAGCATCGAAATTCGCGAGGCGAGTCTTGCATAAGCGCCTGCTTTGCTATGTTACCATTTTTCGGTTTTACCGCCGACTGTAGATGACTCAGAATTATCATTTGGCACATTTTAAACCGCGATCAATGATTGATCGATTGTTGATCGCTATCTTTTTGACTTTGGACGATTTACATGCCGACTTTATTTATTCAAAGAAATGTAGAATTTTTTAGTATTTTTATTGAAATTGAATATACACAGCTGGCAATAAATTGGCACTTGATGATAATGATTTTTTCTTTAAAATTCTTTACGTAAAGAGCAGCGTGTATAAGCGAAAATAGGTATCGGTTAGTAATGAGCAAAGGTCGAAGCGAGCTCGGAGAGTCTCGCAGGAAGGAGACAATGTGTAATGTATTCATCGAGCGGTATAGGGCGCTCGTTCCGGCATACTAATAAGCGCATAAATCGAACGCGCGTCTCGCGAGTCGCGGACGCGCCGATAATAAAGCCCGCTCGCGCTTAGCCCAGACGCGTTACATCCGCACTTGGGAATCCCTCCGCTTGGCGATCGAACTTCCTCGTTGGCCGCGTCCGCCGCGGCGCGCGCCCGGCAATTATGCGCCGCGCACGCACATGTAACGGGCCCCGAGCTAGGAGTGGCCCCCCGAGCCTCCTCCGCCGCCGCGCTCGTTTCCTCGTCCGCGAGGCCTCTCACTTTTATCGCCGGCGATTAACGAGCCACGAGCGCGCACGCGCATAATAATGCACGCGCCGCTCGCCAATTTCCCGCACGCCCCCGCCAACCCGAGTCAGTCCATTAAAGCGCCAACTGGAAACTGGGCCGCCTTTTTCCGCGCCGAAAGTGAAAAGACCGATTAGCAGCATTTCGCCTTATTTACTTTACCTTATCTTTTCCTCTTTTTTTGCGAATGCAATATTTCTTCAAACTGAATAATAGCCAAATAGCTTACTGACGTTGATGGTCGATAAATAAATAGTTTATATCGTAACTACAATTATCGATGCTTATATAAAGCAATAAAAGCTATCATTTTACGAGCTATAATTTCAGATAAAACGATTTGGCTGGAGCTTTGAAAAAATGCCTATTTTAAATGAAAAAATAAGGCAAAAGTAAAGTCAGCACAGCGATCTGTGCGTATTGCGAGGAAGGTTGCGCGGGTGGACGAGCCGGGCAGGCGAGAGCGAGACAGAGAGCGTGCTCGTGCACGAGGAGAGAGGAAAGAGCGGGTGTTCGCGCCACATAAGAGGAGCTCGGGGGATTACAGGTTTGCGGAGAGATCGGGATCTGAGTCGCCGGTGCCGATCGGGGCATTCGAGGCGGACGTGCGACGGCGACGGATCACGGCCGGACGGACGCTCGGACGGACGCTCGGACGGACGCTCGGACGGACGCTCGGACGGACGCTCGGACGGTTCCCACACGTCGCTTAATTGATCGATTCAGAAATCTCGCTGATCGCCGGGGGATCTGCTCTCGAGCATTTACCGAGCCTCCTCCTTCGCTGCAGGTTCGCCCGGGGAATTCCAGCTCCGCGCCTTTTTATTTTTAGTCCTCTCGCTTATGTAGCTTCAACTTTGCCCGGGAATCCATAATCTCGGCCGGGAGAGCGCTGGGGCGCGGAGGATGCGCTTCGAGAGGCTCGCAGCTAACCGCGTGCAAAAGCGCGAACGCAACAGCCAGTCGAATATTTCTTAAGATTATGACGTCAGGCTGCCAGTTAGCCCCGGCTTAGCGGTGTAATCCCTCG
The DNA here is from genome assembly GCA_035586675.1 of Eurytoma californica. Taxonomy (NCBI): domain Eukaryota; kingdom Metazoa; phylum Arthropoda; class Insecta; order Hymenoptera; family Eurytomidae; genus Eurytoma; species Eurytoma californica. The sequence goes on from JAXIUT010000048.1 coordinate 5,864,349, forward strand.
TAATACGCGCGTCGCTTCGGAAGGAGAGAGAAAGGGAGAAAGCTCGCCTCCTCTCGTGAGATACTTCAAATTAGCGTGCTTTATAGCAAAATATATCGTGCGAGAAGAGAGAAATGGAAGGAATTTTACACGAGCGTTTTTCGACCTGCGAAATTTCATCAGATTGAAGCAGCCGGAATCCACGAATCCACGAATCCACTTAATAAAAACAAATGTCAAACAAATCTTCCGGAACATGTGGCAGTTAGTAAAGTTTCGAGTGAGGCTAATAATCCAGCAGTGATCTGGGCAGAAAAAAGCTTAAACATTCGGACCGGGCTGAATTAGCGAGGTGTCACTTTATTAGCTGCGATATCTCGAAAGGCCCCTCTAAGGACCATATATCAGCGATGGACGAGGAAATTTACAATTCTTATCCGGTATCCGGGCGCGCGCTCGGAGATAAAACTCCCGGTAAAGGCGGCCGTAGGAGCAAAAAGACAGGAGGTGCCTCGCATCCTCCGGAATTTCCTCGCGCGCCTCCGCCCGGCAAAAATGGGCAAAAGTGGCCAAAAGTCAGCACAACTGCTGGCGATTTTTATCTTTATAGTCCGCTCGCCCAAGTGCAGTCGCGCATATTTCTGCGCTGTATCGGCGTTGGCCACCTTTCGTCTTTTCCCTTTTGCTTTTTTCCCCTCCCTCGGCGCTCCAAGTTTTCCCCCGATCGGGCCTGAAGTGGCTGCCGCGCGTGCATAATCAGCGGCCGGTGTCGCGGCTATAAATAAGCCGAGGAGCCCCCAGAAATGGCGAGCGAGGGCCGATCGAGGCCAAGCCGGCCCGGCCGAATAATGCAAGGAGTCACTCCTCTGGCGACTGCTCTCCTCCTCGTCGCGTAATTTGATCCGCGTGCCCGCGAGCGGCAAAAACAAGCGCGCAGTCTCCTTTCGGTAAGATTCGGGCCTCGGGGGCAAAGTGGGCGCGCGCGCTCGCACTCGTAAAAAGCTTGCCGAGCGCTCGTCTGTCACCGACGGCACACAATCAGCTCGCTCGTGCGAACATTCTCATCTCTCATCGTCTCGCCTCTGCTTCTATCTCTTCTCCCGGGCTCCCTTTTTATCCTTTTTTGCTTCAGTCGCACTTCGAAATCGCGCTGAATTCGCGCTGAATTCGCGCTAGAATCAGCATACGGAGATCAACCTGCCCAACCACGCGACTAATTCGTGCAAAATCTTC
>JAXIUT010000048.1:5883096-5919931 GCA_035586675.1 Eurytoma californica
CCTCCGCCGAGCCCGAGGGCGCCGCGGGCGCCGCGGACGCCGCCGGGGCCGGCGCGGCCATGCGCTGCAGCAGCGGGCCCCCCGCCTCGGCCAGCAGCGCCGCCTCCTCCTCCTCCAGCAGCGCCAGGTCGTCCTCCGGGTCCGCCACGAACTCCAGCTGGTCCTCGTCCTCCAGGCTCGGCGTGCGGCGCGCCGGCCGCTCCTCCGGCTGCTCCGCGCCCGGCTGCGAGCTCGCGGCCGCGCTGGCGTGCAGCCGGTGCAGCGTCACGTAGGTCTCCAGCACCTGCAGGTTCAGGGCCGCGGCGGCCGCGTGCCCCGGCGGCAGCAGGGCCGCGCGCTGCAGCGTCGCCAGCAGGGCGGTCTGCAGGTTCAGCGAGACGCTCTGCAGCGTCAGGCTGGGGAAGTCGGGCTCCGCGGGCGCGGCCTCGGGGGCCGGCGGCGGCTGCTGCATAGTGGCTGCTGCTGCGGGCACTGCGCGGGCGGCGGGATCGGGCGGCGGAAGCTGGGTCCGGCGCGCGCCGGCATCGGGACGGCCCGAGAAGACGCGAACGCGATGCTCGCCCGGCCGTGGCGCTTTCGCGACTGCACGCGGGGCCCGCTGCCGGCCGCTGCTGGTGGAGCCACCTGGCGGTGGGCCCGGCTCGCGCGCGGCGCGGGGGAGGGACGGCGGCGGCGGCGCGGCCGGCCCTCGGGGACGCTGTCGCCGCGACGGCCGCGACGTGGGACCGCCGGCCGCCTCGCCGGACGCTGCGCCGCGCGCGAGACTCGGGGCAGCAACAATTTACGACGGCAATTAATGCGCGAGCGCGGCGAGTGCGCCGCGTGTAGTTAGGTGCACTTATTGCAGCGGCTGGCCGCGGGGGGACGGAGGTGGAGGCGAGGGGCGAGGAGGCGAGGAGGAAGAGGCGCTGGCCGAGCGAGAGCGAGAGGACCGTTATGCCGGCGCGGGAGGGAGAGAGCGCGGCGGCGCTGCGGCGCGGCGAGGGGCACGGGCAGACTAAATAATATTATAGGTGCTGTTCTCACGGTCCCGGGACGCCCGCGGGCCAACATGCGGCCCCGGCCCGTCGCCCACGCCGCGCTCGCGCCGAGCGCGCCGGCGGAGGAGGAGGCAGGCCGGAGGGAAGGGGCGCGGGTCAGGGGTCAGCGCGCGCTCGCTGACCGTCACCGCGCGCCGGTTCCTCGGCCCGCGCCCCACCCGGCTCGCGTCGACTCGCGCCGACTCGCGCGCCGACTCTCTCCACCCGCATAGCCCTCGACTTCTTTTTTCGGCCCCGCACCGGCGAGAGCCTCGCTTAATCACCTTGCGGCCCTCGCCTGCGCACCAGTGCTTCTCTCACCTGACGAGTGCAGCGATCGAGCCGCCGCCTCGCGATTTTCAGACTTTATCGTTTCCGGCTCCACCAACACCGAGTATTCCCGATTATTTTACTTATTTTCACTTTCGATCTATCTAATGGTACATTACGCACCTAGGGAGGCAAACAAATTGACTAGTTATTAAATTATTTCATTGTAGCTAATTTGCAACAATTGAGCAATTTTAGATGAGCTTGACTTGTCAGAGAAGAGAGACATCGGTAAGCCGTCGGGGAGTCGCGAGTTGCGACGTGAAACACAGGCTCTTCTGGGATCGAGACCGCAGTTTTCGCGCGCTCGCTTCGGCGTCCCGCCGCGCTGATAATTAGATCGCTACCAAGCACTGCTGCACTTTCATGGGACTGCCCCCCTTCTTTTGGCCTCGTAAACAGCTCGCGCGTCCGAACTCATTCCAATGACGAGTCAGAGAAAGGCGCTACGGACCCCTTGCCGAGCGAAACGCCGATTGATTCGTCCAATTACACTAAACAATTGACGCAGAGTAATTCGATCGCACTCTGATTTTCCCATGTTGTCGTTCATCCGTCAGCTGGATTTCTTCACAGTTTTTCACGTTCTTTAACTTAATTAAGCGGAAATTCAAACCTCCATAGAAGTAATATTTTCAAAGCGTTAAAATGCTGAGCGTTTTATAGTCCTGCAAATAAAATGAATTGACTATATAATAGCAGCGAGCGTTTGAGTAAATTCCAAGAGACGAGTGAGCAAGTGACGAAGGCGAGCTTTATATCGGCGCCCGGTCGGTTGAAAATGCGAATAGCGAGCTTTCATCGCAGCCGGCGTGTATAAAGTTTGTCTCGCGCGTCCGGTGCATAAATAACGCATAACTTGGGCAAGTCGAAAAATCCGACGCATGTGCGCGCGTGCGGACCACGGGGTCTCCGAGATCCTCGAGATTCATGCCCGCGGAAGGCATCACCAGGAGGCGGAGCATGATTCCATTAGTCAGTCCCGAGGCTACTCGCGCGCCCGCGAGATTTACAGCGCGTGCGCGCGGCTAATGCCCTAGCGAAAAATGAACGATCGCATAGTTGAATAATTTACTCAATTTCGTAAGAAGACGTCAAAATATCTATTTCATTAAGGTTGATGGATGAATCCGTTGAAATCTGAAATATTGGAGTGCGCCAGCAGGTACTGGCAGCTCTGGGCCCCCGGGAAATGCAGGCTAGCGTGCCGGCGTTAATTATTCAAGCTCGATGGATTTAATTAAGCCGAGCGCCTCGCGGTTTCATCAGAATTCACTGGGTTTCTCTGCTGTACCGGTGAATGATGGCTCATCGATGAGTCGGAGAATATAAGCAATGGTGAAAAAATGAAAAAATGTAAAAGCGAATAAATGAATTGGCACACGGTATGGCGAGGAATATTTTAATAAAGTCCTCGAGGGCCTAAAGACTCGGTTTCACGCTGACTAATCTGGGAGAATTGCCGCGTCGCGTGACACGGAGTTTTTATCGTCGGAGGCGCGATCGGTCATTTCATTGAACAGATAGGATCGGGCAAAAAGTTCCCACAGTAGCATGAACGCGGCTCGACGCGGCTATTCGTCCCGGGCATAAAGAATTGTAATTCATTTTCGTCGATACAAGGTACACAAGTGAAAAAGCGTCGCTTATTCTAAGAAGCGGGAGCCGCCGAGCCGTTTGTTATTGGCGCCGGGCGCGCTTATTGCGTAAAGGAGCGAGGGAAAAAAGTAAAGAAGCGGACGGAGGTATGTCGAAAGAGCGGGAATAAATGAAGGAACTTATTATAATAAAGATCAAATGTAGGCGGATCGAGAAAATCGTTAAGGAACCGTATCATAAATAAAGCCAGAGGAATAGAGGGCCGATTCCTCGAGGAATTTTCGTGGCGGGGGGATACGGCTACTTTTGAAATATTTTTTAGCACGGTAGTCCTGGAGGAGGTTGGCGCTTGCGCTTGTCGACTCTGCTCGACTCCGGCGGCTCCGGCGGCTCCGGCGGCTCCGGCGACTCCGGCGACGGGGACCCTGCTAGCGCCGAGCGGTAGCAGCGGGGAGTCCACTTCCCTCTCTTTCCCTCCCGTTCCCTCCTCCTGCCTCCTCTTATAAAAAATACTACCGTGATTTCTCATAAATACGACTCCCCCGAATACTGACCCGACTTCTGGCCCCGAATACGGGCCCCAAGCGACACGCGAGCAGACGCGAGCGGCGTATCATTGCTTTACCCGATTTACGGCTTTTATATACTCGTTATGAGAACTGAGAACTCGCCAACTCGCCAACTCGCCAACTCGCGACCGGCGCGGCAACTTCTGACTAATGTTAAACTGGTTGTGACTTGATTCTTTACTTTAAAACCGATTGCTAGTAAACAATGCTCTTTCGGAAATATTATATTATTCGACTCTCTAAAGGTTGCTTATTTGTGGCCCTCTTAAAAACCGAACGGCCAGCCTCTAGATTTACGTTCTTTGATTGAAACATAAAGCTCTTTCCATCGCTTACCTTCTGTCTCTAATGCATAATTCCTTTTCTTTGAAAATTTTATTTTTGCTGCCAAAACTTTCTTGTAAACAAACGAAAAAGGAAGAGCTAACGAACGTCGGAGATGCGGAAGGTGATTTTAAAAGATTTATTGATTTATTCATTTGTTGAATGAAAATTCAACTGCGCAATCCCTAAATTTTCGTTTGAAATGTAGTGCAGGAGGCGAGAAGTCGGCCTGTCAGCCGGCAGTGATTTGTCGAGGGAATTTGCATTTTAGATTCGACCTCCGCTCTCGCCTGCTCTCGCCCGCTCTCGCGTCTCGGAATCATCTTTCCCTTGCTGCTTTTCTCGCTCTCCTCGCTTTCTCTCCCTCATCCTCGCTCAATTTCCGTATGGGCGCGGTGGCGCGCTCGTGTAGCGCTTGTACGAATGGCATTAGTCATGCGTGCTCTCGTACTCTCCACTAGGAACTACGCTGACCTCCTCTATATATCCTCTAAAGAGCTCCGGGGACTTGTTTATGCACGTTTAAAGAATGATTAGGCTGCGGCGTCGCGACGGGGGGCGCATATGGAGGCCGCCGAGCGAGCGAGATCAAAGTACCTGTGACTCGCTCTCGAGCAAGCTCGCAGCCTTGTTATTATTATTAATTTAGGCTTTTTTGCCTCGCCGGTAGTTATTCGCCTGCCGAGCCGGCCGAGCGTTTACTGCTGTGAGAAAGCCGACCCGCCAGCGGACCGCGAGGGAAGCGTCTCGAGTCAGTGCTCCAGTTCCCCGGGCAGTGCTAAACGAGTCGTCATCATTGCCAGCTTGCGATTGCGCAGAAACCCGGGGGCCCACTTGGCTTTTCGCTACTTCCTTAATATCGCCCGGTTTCGCCGAGTTCCCGCTCGAGTCACTGGATGCTCTTGATTCGCAAGCGGCTACCTTCCTTTCATTTCTCTCGCTAGCAAAAAACTTTATGCACTTTATGGCTCTCTTCAAGGCTTTCGTTACCGACAGCGAAACAATCTACTGCTTAATTTCATTATAATCATTCAAGTTCATATTAAACTGCTTCCTGCTCAAGCTTCTCACTTTCTCGGTAAACCATGCTCGGTATGTTTAAAAACTGAACCAAGTTCTTTATAGCGAACTAATTAAAAAGTAGAAACATTATTTTTTACGCCTCTAAATATGAAAGAGTGATAATTAGTCAATATCTAACAGTAGAATAAGTGAATACTGAATCTGACGCGGTCCCCGGAACTTGTACACGCTGTACGCGAAGACGAAGATGTGAGCTCGCCGTGCGAAAGGAAAGAATCGCTGCATTCGCGGCGCGAGCAAAAAGAAAAGGAGAAAAGGAGAAAAGGAGAAAAGGAGAAAAAGAGGAAGGTGTATCGAAAGTCGAGGCATGAAGGAGGATCTGCAGAGGAGGAGGGGCGCGATTCGTCTTGCATTCCGGACTATAGCTGCCCCCTCCCCGCGAACCGCTTGAATGACAGATCGATAATTGATCGTTATTGCGTGGCACGAGCAGACCCCATTGTCGCGGCGCGGGTCAGGGGGCAGCGCCTCACGCTGCGACTGTCGCGCAATCCTTCGGCAGGGTACCTGCTCTCCTTCTTCCTTCCCCGTGTTGCCGAGCACTCCCGCTGACCCGCGCTGCGTCGTAAATTTGAAAGCACTTTCGCAGCCGATCGCCGTACTGCCTGTAGCTCATCTAGACGGAAAGGGAGCGCGAGCTACTGGTCTCGTCTTCATTACGTCCGAAACGCGCGGAATCGGCTGCGAGTACTGCGATTGGCACTTGGCAGCTGCCCGGGCGCGGCGTCAGCAGGAAGCGGCCGAGCCGAGCGCTTACTTTGTCAGGTGCCCAGCATGAGGCGCAGCAGAAAAAATTAATCGAGGCGCGCGCGCTCGCAGCTCGCTACCCCTTTAATCATCGGGTAATTGCCTCGGACCGTCCGGAGCGCTCGGCGGTTCGACTCTTTCACGCTCATCGATTAAAACCGGCTCCTTTATTCCACGCGCTCGCTCCGCGATCGCAGCGCACCTCGCGTAATTCAGCCCAATTAATTAATCACCGGCGGCCGCGCGAGTGCGCGTTTCGCGGGACATTGCGAGTGGCCCGGCCGACCTCGAGGAGCAGAGGCTGTAGAGGGGAGCGCGCGGAGCTCGGACAGGCGAAGGCGAGCGTTAAAATGCAAGCAGTTATTCATTCGAGGGGCACTGGGGGACGAGGAGCCGAATTGGTGCGCTTGGCGACCTCGCGGACACACGGACGCACGGATTCATAAATTATTTTAGGAAAAAAGGAGGAAAAGTATTTCCAATTACAGTTTTTTGTGAAGGCTTGCCGCGGGCCACGCAGCAGGGGGTCCGCTTAATGGCGATCCGCGCCCGCTCCCTCGGCCGAAGTCATCGGTATTTTTCTCTTGCCACCGGCCACGGCCGCCCATCTTTCTCTGCGAGTCCTTTTCGCCCTTCGCCCTTAGCTCGCACTCGCCCTCGCACTCGCCCTCGCCATCCGAGCCCATTAATCCAACCTCTTCATCTGAAATTGCGATTTTTAATTATCCCACGCTCACCCCGTAACTCTCGGCTGCTATCGCACGCCTTACTGTCTGCATATACCCCGACACCTTCGCGCTCTAAAGCTTGAGCCATTCTCGTTCGAGCGTAGCCAATCCCGCGTCGACGCAGCTGGAGCCGCATTAAATATTGAATTTAAAATGACCGCAAAGCTGCATTTGACAAAGCTAAAGTGTAAAACAACCCCGCGCCGGAGTAGAAGAGATTTAGATGCTCGATAAAAGAGCCGCCATATACTCGCATCAGCGTCGCATTTTGTCGCCCGGCAAATTACAGCTCGGTGCAGTGTGTAAGTCGCAGTTCTCAATTAAGTAAGTGATACGATCATTTTTCACTCATCTCGTAAAGGGGTGCGATCTTGTGCGCGAGGAACAAAGGACCGTGCCCGCGACAGATACTCCACGGCGCCTCTCCTCTTTACGATCGGCCTTTAACGACCGGCTAAATTACGGCCGACTGGCGGCTCCGTACTACTGACCTCGGCCGCGAGTCCGCGACCCCTCCCATACGAATCCGACCAAACTTGCCACTTTTCTATTATTTTTTACTTTGCGGCTGCGCGCGCAACTCCCACGTAGCTGTCGAAGCACCGCGCCAATTTGCTCGGACAAAGGCGTCTCGCGTCTCGAGCGCGCGCGGCAACGATCCCCTCCGCATTGGTCAAAGGTAACCGCGCTCGCGGCGATTCCTCCTGCGAGCGACGCAGATTGCAATAGCGGATAAAAGAGGGACGGGGCTTCACGAGAGAGAGAGAGGTAGGAAGAGAATCGCGCGCGCGCCTTCCTGCTGCACGTCCGGCCGCGGTGCCGAGCCGTTTTCGGTACAGGAGAGTACGCAGCATGACTGATAGACCGACGGCTCGCGACTGACGGGGCGATAAGTCGCGCGCCGAGCGTCGACGTCGCCCCGTTGGAGCGCGACTCCAACAGCCAACTCTGTTTTGACAGCTCGGCTATCGATCCTCCCCATCGCTGAGTCATCAATAAGTATCGTATTCGCGACACTATTTGGAATTTCACGATGACGTGCCTGAGCTTTTGTTAAAAAAAAACTTGCCGTCATGCTGCTACAAACATGTGCATGCTAATTTTTTATTCATCAACGCTAAATATTTAACACCGCACGCTCAATTGGCACAAGAGCCAGATTTTCGAGAATATTTTTTTTAACTCGCATTTCAAATAGCCTGCCATACCTCCGAGTATAGAACATATATAGTTCGAAGAGCAGTTTGTCTAGAGTCGCCCGTTGATGGCGTATTTTCACGCCGAGTCCCATCAAACTCCCGCGGTTTGTGACGTCCGATTGAATTATTTATGAGGAGCGCTCTCGATGGCCTGCAGACCTCGTACCTTATTTTATGAGCTCTACTTTTTATTTTCATCGCCTCCTCACATAATTCATCCATTGTTTATTCGTCACGAGGAACCGATGTAGCAGTCGCGGTGGATCTATCGAAACTGCATTTTTTACTGGCGCGCGCTGCTACTATATTTCATTATTATAATAGGATTGTCAGTCTCGGCTCGAATTGATTGAATACATCGACGAGCTTTATGGGAAAAATTTATCAATGTTACAGATGGAGCCCAATTTTTTACAGATCTGAACCATTACTAACAAAACATCAGTTTTGCATCCTGTAGAATTTTTTTAGACCGCCATTATTGCTTCCGATATTCTCAGAAGCATTTTGAATAATTTACTCTCGCAGTAAGTTGCTGTTAAAAAAAAATAAGCAGATTGATGGATGCATGGATTTTAAGAAATTTATCTATTAAATATTTGTATTGTAATATGTGTATAATGGAAGGCACGGATGGTATGGAATAGCTCGTGGGTAGAGAGTAACTACGGCCACTCGACTGAAGGACCGATCAACGATGCGATGATTAATCGATGATCAATCGGCGATCAGTCGCACTTGGTGGGAAGCACGCAGCAGCGGCAGCAGGCTCCACTCGTACCTCGACGAGTTGTCAGTTTGTCACACAGCCGGCGTAGTATGCGGAAACTACCGCGGAACCTCCGCCTCAAAGGCCCGGACACGTCTAGTCTCTGGCGAAAGTATCGAATTCCAAGGATCGACTCGCGCTCGCAGGGACATCGATCAGCGCCTCAGCGAAGCGAGTGAGCATCTCGAGGAAAAAGACGAAAAAGGAAAGACGCTGTGCCGCGATATTGCGCGCGAGAGCCAGCCAGCAAATTCCTTCTATAGAATAGTTCGGCGGCGCCGGAAAAAAGGCCGTCGCGGACAAAAGGGGGCCAGGCGCGGTGGCTAATTAGCTTCTGACCGCGAGGAAGCTGTCCGCATAATCCCCTCGCTCGCCTTTTCTCAGTCCTTTCTCGGTCCTTTCTCGGTCCTTTCTCGGTCCTTTCTCGGTCCTTTTCGAGTGCCAAGCGTCGGTCGGGCCGCGAGCGTGTCGGTATAATGTCTCGGGGCATTGTGAGCAGGCGCGCGCCTTGATGAGAGACGAGGCGTTGAATTGAGCACTGAAAGGGAAAAAACGAGGAGCGGGGAGGAGCCGCGCGCGCTCCTCGTGCCGCAAAGGCCGCTCTTTTGGAGAAAGAGAAGAGCGAGAAGAGAAGGAAAGGGAAGGAGAAAAGAATGCGAGGGCCGCGTAAAACCTTTCCTCTCAAGATGTCTCTTATTAATTCTTCGAGTCCAAAGACGGCTCCAGGGAAATGAATAGCGGGAGCTACTCGCGCCCGCCCACTTGCGCACGCGGGGGAATTCGCCCGGCTGACCGAAAACAGACGGGAGGTGCGCTCGGAGGTGCGCGAGTGCCGCACGGTGCAGCGCGCTGCTGCATCAAAGGAATCATGGCTGGTCCCGAGTAAAGGTCAGCCGGAGCTCCCGCTACCTGAAAGATCTCATCATTGCCATCACAGGTAGGTTCGACCCACACCTCGTGAGCGGCGCTCACGAGGCCTCTTCTTAGTCTCTTCGACCCGACGATGACACTTTAATATTCAGTTTCGATGTCAGAAGCACCATTCTGATTAATTATTCCTACTCCCAAAAGACTCGTAAGCATCTCGTTCTACTTTTATCTCCTTGTGCAGTTCGTGCGGTGCGACTGCTAGTCCAAGCTCTTCTGTTGCTCTCTTCTAGAGGAGGCTGTATCAAGTTGTATAAAACTACTGTCAATAGTCAATGTTGTTAAGAAGGATATATTTCATTTGAAAAAGATTTTTAAGTGAATTTAGAATGGTCGCATCTACATAAAGCGGTTTTGTTTGTAGTACATTAGTTAATAATTTTGAGGCTGATGAAGAGCGTTAAAGCGAAGAGCCATTGACATATTTGCTTGACAAATCCAACACTTACCCTGGAAGATGCAACGAACGCATGCAGGGCTTATTTTGCAATACGGAGAGGAGAGAAGACGGCGCTGTTTATTTTTATTCGTGCAAGATTATAATGGGGTCCACCGCTGGGTCAAGAGGCGCATGTCCCAGGAGAGAGCTACAAATTCCCGGGCTACATCCAGGTGACGCCCGCCGTCGTGCGGTCCTCGTCGAATTCGATGCAGTATATAGTAAAGTCGGTCGCCTCGCCCGCGGGGGTTGCCGCTCCGACTACCTTCGCGACGATCTGCGAAGGTGGATGAACCCCCCGCTGCTTTCGCCCGAATAATCTCCAAGAGGTGGGACTCTCTGATTCTCTAACTCTTTCTTCCTTTGAGGACAAAACGAGGACAAAACGAGAACAAAACGAGAACAAAACGGGAATGGGTAACCCCCTATTCCTCTTGCCTCTTACCCTCTCATTTAACTCTCACTCCTGCTTTTCTTTATATTCTTTTTCTTCCTTCTAGCTAGTTGCGTTATTATACTTCTTTTATCTTTTAATGATCTTTACGATTCCTTTAATCACCTTTCAAAGTAAATACATTTTTAGATCGAATTTCGATATATGATTTACCCTTTTTTTGCTAATTCATCATTTATTGTAAATTTTTTTATTATCGCTTTTTCTTATATTCACTGAAATAATATTTTGGCTCTCCTTTTAACGCTTATACATTTTCAAAAACACTTTTTGCTAACGTTATTTTTTAATGACGTCCTCTAAAAATTTTAATTTTATTTATCCCAGCTATTACGATATTTTATAGTACAACGTGCGAAAACGCCGATTTATTTTGCGCTTGCGCGTGATAAACGGGCGTTTTTCTCACGACGTGCTGATCCATAATATAATTTCGATGTCGAAGATCCGTCTCGATCTTGATCTCGAACAGAAGAATATCAAGTGTTTTTGTTTACGTTTTTTAATCCAGTTATGGGTAGACCCTAGGACAAACGTAGCACGCCTCAATCCTGAAATGAAAAGAATTCGCGTAGCTCTTAGGAAATTTGAGCGAGTATCTGTGGGTCCGCATTGCGTGCACGCGACGCTCCCTCGCGCCCGCTCGTGCACTCCTTCTCGGAAACAATCTGTTAGAGCGGGACCCACATGAATGGCGAAACGTAAAAATACTCTCGAGTTCCCACGTGGCCGGCTCAATGGAGGCGGCCGGGAGGAGCGCTCGCGCGGAAGGAGAGTCCGCCGGCTCCTCCGAAGCACCGTCGACAAAGCCGGGGGAATAGGATTCGTCGCGCAGTGCGGTTTTCAGCGGAGTCCATTACATTAGATAGCGAGGCGGCAGCGGCGGAGACGTCGTCGCCGCGTCGTCGCCGAGGGGCATAAGAAATAGAGGTGCGGAGCTCCATGTGTCCCTATAATAATGTCTCGGTCCATTATCGCGCGCGCGCCGAATTTTGACAAATGGAACGAAAAGGCAGGACAATGCCCGATTTCACGCAACCTCGCTGCCCCCTCGCGCTTTTGCCTCTTTCGACTCTTTCGACTCTTTCGACTCTTTCGACTCGTTCGACTCGTTCGACTTTTTCAATTAAAAGAACTTTAATGAACTCTGGCCTATAGATAAACGAGCGCGCGCCCTGAAACGTCGCCGGCGTCGAGGCCCATTGTGCGCTATCGACGGAATTAGCATTTATTTATTGGCCGTAAGCGCAGAGCCATTGTGCCACGGCCTTTAGCCGGACCCGACGCTCTCGTCGTCCTTTCAGCACACTCGTAATTTTATGCGCCCTCTCCTAGAGTCCTCACACCTCGCACGGCGGCGGTCCCTTTTGCTCCAAAAAAGTGAAAAAGCGCCCAAGGCAGCTACCAATCCTCGGTGGCTATGGGAAAAATCGCTCGAGTCGCTCGAGTGCATTAAAAAACCATTAATATTTCAAGTAGCCATTATTCGGCGCTCACGCGCTGAGGTAGCGCGCGGGGACATGCATTCTGAGGGCCCGGGACCATTAGCGCGCAGGGAAAAGGGATGGATCTCATCCTCGTCGCAGAGGCAGAGTGAAAGAGGCGCATTGTTGGCCGCGGCGATGATTTCGCGTTGTCTTTGATCGGCTGGCCGAGTCACCGATGCCGGATTCCGAGCCGGCCTCCCAGGGACTCGCCGCCCTTGCGCTGCGTGCTTACCACATAATGCACGGTTTATGCACGCCTTTGCCCCGGAGCTGCGCTCAAAAGCTGTGGTCGCTGCGGGGACACTGAGCGGCCGCATTAATTGTCTCTTTGAGGCGGCCAAGCGAGCCGATGACCGATGACAGCAGCACACTCCTCGGTCCGTTTCAGGTCCATTCATGCCACCCCTCCCCGAAAGCGAGCCTCGCGCCGAGGGTAACTTTGACTCCGATCCGAATTCTACTTCGGCCTCGGTACTCTGATACTCGCAACTCTGATAAATGGGTATAAACGGGCTAGAAGGAAGCTGCGCGGCACTCAGCGACTGTCCCGAACGGCCGAGGTCCCTCTGCGAGAGCGCGAGCGAAAGGAAGATGAGTAATATGGCTTTCGCTTTGTCTCTCCGGCCTCCTTCGCCTTTTTGCTGCTCGATCCTAAAAGAGCGAGGAGTGGAAGACGAGGGTGTCGCGGTATCCCGCTGCGACCTGATGCTCTCATCTAGCCCAGTTAGGAGGAGCATCGAATCCACCTGTAATTAGCTTTCACCCTACCCACTCGTTCTTCTCTCTTTCTTCCTGCAGTCTTTACTCTTGTAAGTGTTGCAGTGTTACAAGGCAATTTGTAAAGCAACCGAGGACGCCGCTGAAGGAAGAAAAGCTGCGCCCCCAGCCACCGCTCGAGGAAAACTGAAAAACTGTCAATGATCCAAAAGAAATATTCATCCTTTTCTATTAGGAGGCGTTACAGATGAGTCGAAATGCTTTTCATTTTCAATTTTTAGTTTACGCATTCACCGAATCACCGAAATCCTTCTATTGTCCGTCGTTAAAAAAATAACCGTGCTCTAGAAAAAATAATAGTGGCTTGAGGTAAAAAGTTGTGAACCAAGGCCAAACGGTGAGCCTTTTTTAACCGACAGTGCCGAGCAGCGAGAAAAAATATGCGATGCAGTTACATCTGTCGGTTTCCATAGTGTTGAGTTAAATAGTTGCACGTCCAGACAACTATAAAGCGTTTGTTACCACTTTGTAATAAGGATCGATCAGAGCCGGTCATCGACGATCGCACAAGGAGACCGCCGCTCGGCACTATTTCCCAAAGGCATATTTTTCATCGCTCTATCGGCGTAACGATAGCAACACAAAGCTGACAAAAGCCCCGTCATTTTTTAGGGAAAAGATTGAAATCAGCCTGTCATTGCGGCGCTCGGCAGCTCAAGAAGCGGCGGAGCTTGGCGTGCTTAGATCGAACAATCGTCGTACGCATACCAAAGTGCAGATTCATAAATATCTTAGCAGGGGATATAAGTTATGGCCGGGCGAATAATTAGACGGCCGTCCTCTGGCTCGGTTGGCAAGTTCGTCGGCTCGTCCGTCGACTCGCTCGCGGAGGCAAAAGACAATTTTGCGCAGCGGGACGTCGTTGCCCCGGGGCCGTTGGCATTTTTTTCAAATTGACAGCTCCGGCATCCGTCAACTGCGGCTCCATTAGCTTGACCTACCTTACCGGGGGCCGTTATGTAAATCAGCCGGGGCGCGTAATTGGCACCGAGCGCCCAAGCTCCGAGAAGGGTTCTGGAAAAAACTAATTACGAGAATCGAGTGCGAGTTCATTATTGGGGCACAGCAGGATGTCGCGACACCTTTTTGCCCCCCGATCGAACCCTTCTCGCCTCCTCTAGACGTCGCCCGCACCGCGATTACGGCTATTTGTATTTTTCACATAAATAAAGTCGGTCCCTTAATTGAGCGCCTCCGCGATAAACAGCCCTCATATGTCATTGGATTTTAATAAGGTATCAAGAGGAGAGATGCGCCGAAGTTCGTTTCACCCGTGGAATTTTAAGCAATTCTTCTCTACGTGGGACTAATAAAACAATCCGAGATTAAATTCGAGAAAGCGGTAAGTATAAGAAAATGCGCAAGGTATCGGTGCGTAGCCATCGAAGCCAGTGCTTGGCTCGAGGGAGGGGCGGTGGCATCGTCTCAGTTGGCTTCGTTAGAGAATAAGTGATTGATCGAGCAATTAAACGGCGTTGTCATGGGGGACGCAGGCGTTGGCTCGAGCTGCGAGCATCGGCGCGCCGCGGGGTGCCGCTGGCACAATTGCCGGTAATGAGCCGCAGGACCCTCCCCGAAAAAATTTGCGTGCTCATCGCGGGCGGCACTAGCGCGCACTAGCACTCGCGTTTCCAGCGACATGGCGACGCGCCCGCAAAGGACACGCCTCCGCCCCACGACTGAAAAGCGCGGGGCAGTCGGGCGCATTCTTGACCCGCAGACGAGAGTCCTCCTCCCATTCTCCGGCTTTTTTTGCTTTTCACTCGACGTTTTCCGCTGATCCGCGTCGCCGGGAAGAATTCAACTACGAGCAGATAGAGCGGGTTTAGAATTTTCAATTTAGAATTAATTGCGGGACTAATCCGCGTCCCCCCGCCAAGCCAGTCAAATAGGCACTGGCAAACAAAGAGATTTATCAAAATGCTATACCTTCATTGCTTCCTTTTCTCTTTTCTCTTTTCTTTTTTCTAGAATAATAGCCTCTTTTTAGCAGCTAAATATAGTCATTATCTCTGACATTTAGCTTGGACTAAATACATTTTTAAGAAATAAGTATTGAATTGAAAATTGTTCTTACTTTGGTCCAACGGACGGATTTTTATTTAAAACGGTCTGCTTTATACGTGGACAGTTTTTTATAGTGATTGGAAATCCTTTTTTTCTGCTAAGATATCGCTTTTATAACGCCTGTTTATCGCACGTTGTACTATAGCACATAAATATACACATAAGCTTATGCATTAACATTTTGATGAAAGGTCGATGATTGATTAGTTATAAATGTCGAATTGAAAGGTCGTCGACACGGTTTACTTAATGATATCGCATTAATAGAGCGCTTCTCTAGTTCTGTAATAGTTAAGATCCCCTCCAGGGGATAGAGTATATGAATTGAAGTAGCGCGTTCGGACACAATGGAAATGACATAGCAAAGTGAAAAAGGCAAAATATCGTGCACATAATGAGGCGCAAACGCACTTTGAAGTATTTACGATGAAAGCGGCGACTGGGCGAGCTGACAAAAGGATAAAGCCGGCGCGTCGCGGGAATGGATGAGCGAGTGAAGCGAGTGAAGCGAGAGAAAGAAAGAAAGGAGGCCGCTTGGTGCAGTCGGTCGTTTAAAGCTCTTGTACATTGTCAATGGAGGGCATATAAAAAGGGCTCGCGCGGTCGCGCGGTCGCGCGGACGCGCGGGAGGGGAGGCAGGGGCCAGGGGCTGCGGGGGAGGGAGGCGGCCCAGCACGACACTTTATTCCTGATATATCGGCGCTCACGCAGCGTTGCGAGGACTAGCGGTGCGCGGAATATATATTGGTAAGATTAATCGACGTGAAAAGGCCGCGCGTTGTTACAAAGTGCGCCGCCCGCCGCGACGCAAACCCATGCATTACTCGGGGAGCGGCGGCAAGTGGAAGGGGAAGCGCTGAGGCGCTGAGGCGCTGAGACGCTGAGAAAGAGCGAGAGGATAGTCGAGGGTTCCGATCGTGTTTCTAGCGATCGCCGACGTAAGCCCGCGCGATGTATCCCTTTTCTCCGGGGATACACCTACGCCCAGAGTAAAACCTCCGCGACATTGTGCCAATGCCCCGACCAGAGCCCCGACTTGTCGCGATTCGATCCTGCAAATCGCCGTGTATCGACAAGCTCGGAGATTCGATACTCGGCATTTTTCGAGGCCCGAGTTGCCCGAGAGCCGTAAATACTCGCAGCATTTTTAATACCGACAAGGCACCTTTTATCAAACATTTGAAAAACTAGTTCTGGATATTTCTGCTTTCTCACTACTGCTAATCGATGCAGACATAAACTGACGCTCTGTTTGAGCTTCTCTTGGCGTATCTGTAATCTATCCCGTTGCGCGAACGCATTATTTTCAGCCGATGCGTAAATCTCCTCGTGTGCGCTCTTACCGTTAATTTAATGTATTTTGATATATTGCCCGGGGAGCGGTGGGGAGCCGGCGCGATAGGTCCTTTGCGGGGCACCCGAGTGCACCTTCACACTTTTAATCATCGGCGCCGCGTGAGACTAGCGTCGCAGTCGCAATATTGATTGCGCCTCGCCAAATCCTTCAGCTCGGATGCAGTTTAACCTATTTGTAGTATTTTGACAATTACGCTCAATGTTTTTAGATCGATGAATTGCATTTAGTCACGCGTCTTACATCAGCATTATCGCTTTCAAAATTTAAAAGTAAGCCCCGCTTACTGAAAGTTCATTAGCAAGCTGGAGAGTCCATAAACGTGTTTACTCGTGGCTGGACTTTGCTCAGTTGCGCCGTAAATGGGGGGGGACTTTGTCGCGACAAAGGGCACACTCGGTGCGGTAGCTTTGGCCACCTGTCGCGCCGGGCCGAGGTCGAGCGGCGACTCGGACCCCCGCTGCCTCCTGGTTGACCTTGCACCCGCGCGGCGCGCGCCGCAGTTGCGACGAGCACTCAAGGTTTGTTCATCCATAAAGACGAGATCAATTCGGAGCAGGCGCAAAAACTCCGCTACGCCACTCCCACGCTTGCGTCCATTCACCAAGCGCAAAAACGCTTAGCGAGCGACTGCGCCGCTCTAAAGTCTCGCAACTTTCCGCGAGAATTCACTGCTCCATTCAAGCGTTCGGTCGCGCAATAAGGCTGGAGTCGCAGTGGCACTCGTAAATTCAGCCGGCTCAGTTGGCCGCTTATCTGATTCCAAAGAGGATTTTCACCTCGGCCATTTATCTCATTTTCTTCTCTTTTTCATTGCTCACTGTAATTGAGTTATTTTTCAAAAAGTAAATGTCTATTTGGCCCGTTCAAGCAAAACATTCGAGTTTTATTAATTGTAAATCACTTTCCACTAGAGCCTCGACTGGAGCAGCAGCAGAACGATTACTTGCGCGCATTAGGCCGAGATCTGCCCAGGGTATGATGCGTGCTTAAACCACGGTAGGATGCACTGCTAGTAGTCCGACGCCACCTGCACGGGCGTATGCGTAATTAAGCGCAAAAGGGGCAAAGCGCAGAGGAAGCAATATGCATAATACGTTAATTATCCCCCGGGTGCGCTTAATGACGCTCCGCTTGTTACTTAAGCTTCGCTGCCGTGGCGCTGCCGATACCTACACGCTGGCAACATGAGCTGCACAAGGGGAGTCTTGTCTCTTGTTGATTATACCGAAAATAAAAAAAATTTAAATATATAATAAATTTACTAATTCTCAATGCACTCGTGGCGTCTATCCTACATTATCTGCTGCGGAAAGGCGGAACGACATTGTTTGCACTATAAAAATCAAGTTTCAAATAAACGAGCTTTTTTAAAAATCGCATTTGGCGCTCCTAAAGCTTTGCATCGCAAAGATTTTCTCAAGATCCTGGAGCGCGCACTCGAGCGAGCATTACAGATTATAAACATTACATCGGATGCGCGCGGAGCCGCGAACGATGGGCTTTTGAATCGTGTATAATGTTGAGAAATAAATGAGGAGATAATCGTAAGTCTCGTTCGACCGCTCGCCGAGGAATTTT
Source organism: Eurytoma californica (assembly GCA_035586675.1). Lineage (NCBI taxonomy): Eukaryota > Metazoa > Arthropoda > Insecta > Hymenoptera > Eurytomidae > Eurytoma > Eurytoma californica. Next base: position 5,900,550 of record JAXIUT010000048.1, read on the forward strand.
TTGCGAGCGGTGTATACAGCCCTACAGCCTAACGCGTACCTTGGCGCACTCACTGCAGCAGGACGGACATAATTCCGGCGCGCTTAGGAACATCGCAACATCTCAATTCCCAGGCAAAGAATGAAGGGATCTGAAGCAGGAGTAACGAGTGTCGCTGAATGAAATTTTTCACAATACTCACTACCAGACTTTAATAATAAAAGTAACTTTTACTCTAACCTCAAAATTAGTCCAGAATATCCATTGACTCTACTTTATTTTTAAATGTAATGCACTTACTACTATTTGAGATAGCATCGTAGCGGATCAGTGACGCGAAGAACATCATACTCTGGGCCTTATATATGGGGTACCTTGAACGAAACTATAAATCCAAGACGAAGAGTCTTGTTACGAGCTAACAGTATTTCCGTAGCACTATCTGAAATAGAAAATGAAAAAAAAGAGGATCTAGTTGAAATTTGAAAGCAAGAATCCGTTTCAATTAAGGGCGCATGTAAAGAAATGGTTGATCTTGATGGGAAAGTAAATCGCGAAGGTGGGTAAAAAGGCGAAGAGGCCGAGCAAGGAGCGGGTTGAAGACGGGGCTCGGGGCGATCGGGGCGATCGTGGCGATATCGTAAAAAAGAGATTTCGCCGGGCTCGCTCGCGAAGGACGCTGGCTGGGCTGCGGGTAGTCGGGCCGGGCAGGCGGTTCGCCTTGGCGCGCGGTGCAGAGGAGGAAGCCGCCCGAGGGTCCTCCCATGACCCCGGCGCGCCTCCTGGGAATGCGGCTCGCGCGGCCTGCAGCTACTCCCGGCAGCTACTCGCGATGGGCTCGCGCCATCGCGTCGGCCGCCTTAATTGGCTGTCGTCGCGAGGGGGCTGTGGGAAAGGGGGAGTCGCGCCCTCGCGACTCGCGCGCTTGCGCGGCCCCGACGTGAATTACGAGATTGCGCGTACGTGGGAGTGAGCCTGCAGTGGGAGTGGGTGCGCGAGCAGGCGCGAGCAGGCGCGAGTCGCCCGCGGGCGCAGGCTAATGGCGGGTCGGGGGTCACGTAGTCACCGGGGTGCGAGGGTGCCGAGAGGGCGCCGTGGGAACGCGCGCCTCCTCCGGCTCCTTCTGCAGCCCCGCCAGCCGCTTACACCGTCCTTTCATTACCAGGCGCGCGCCGCTGCGCTGCTGCATCCCCCGGATCGCTCAGCCGAATCAATTATCTTTATTTATCTCGCGCTCTCCTTCTCGAGCTTCTTCGCGCAACGAACTTTCGCGAGTTTGGCCGGCTAGCTGCGGATGGCGCGGATAAGATAACAAGTACAGGCGCTGCTAAAAACTTTCCTGGCGTCTGCTTTCCCGGCTCTGCGAAATTGATTATTGCTGGCGGTAATGATCCTTTATGAGCCGGGGCCCAAGTCCGAGGGCAGGTTAACTGACAATCACTGTCGAAGCTGCCGTGAATTATTAGCCGATAATGCGCGAGCGCCGTCTCGAAATTCTGCCTCTACTTTGCTTCTCGAATTTTTCGGTTCGCGCGCCTCCGCGCTCGCGAGATGCATTTAGATTAAAAATTTTGCTTTCGGATATGTGAGAGCTTCGCCACTTGGATACAGAACTGTTGCTCCGCGGGATCGAGGCTGCTGGGAGAAAGAGATCGTAAATCAAAGTCAATTACTCCCACGAGCTGAAACACGAGGCTTAACGAGAAAGTTAGCGTAATGAAGTATTGAGCGACGACATTAATTGGATTCGATCTTGCATCTATATTGGTTTAATCACTCGCAAGGAATTCATCAACTCTGCGAAAAATCTACAGTGGCTACGTTTATTAGCTCCCGAGTAGTGCGTTAAAAACGTGAAAAAGGAAATTGAAAAGAACTTGCTTTTAGAAAGTTTACTCTAAGAAGGCAAGAATCTCAAGGAAAACATTGAAATAAGACTAATTTCTCTTAAGGAAATTGCAAGCTGGTGTGGAAAAAGGATAAAAGTATAAATTTTCTTGTGTTCGTAATATTGTAATAAAGATAATAGGAGGAATTAGGAAGAAAAAAATGTTATCGCTCTTCTATTCTCGGAGCATTAACGATGATCTAACGAGAGGAGCAGATTTCTCTTTGAAAGGCGACTAGGCGAGAACGGCTGAACGTAAAGTGAGTTTAATAGAGCACGAACGAGAGCTGAGAAATCGTTCCATCTAATTTATAGCTGTCACCGCTTTGGGTGCACCGAGGCCGAATAAAGCTGCTGAAGTCGTCCCTAATGAAAGCTGCGCTCGTTACGTTTTGGTAGCGAACCTCCAGTCTCCATGGAGGGTTGAAAAGTGCTCTCCCAGCCGTGGGACTGACAGTCGCGATTGACGAAACGGTGCCCGACTCGTTTTCTTGTCCGAGGCGCGCTACGAGGCGCACTACGAGGCGCGGTAGCGCCGGCGGCTATTCGATTCTTTATCCCTCCGTCACGCTTGTCGGCCGCGAGACAAAGTTTCTCGGGCGAGAAGTGGCGGCCGCCGCTGATCGGCTGAAATCGTCACGCGAGAGGCAGAGGGGGAGGGGACAGGATCTCACGGACACAGAGCCTCTTTGAGGGGCCGGAGGAAGGAGGAAGGAGGGAAGAGCCGAGGGAAGAGCCGAGGGAAGAGCCGAGGGAAGAGCCGAGAGAAGGAACCGATCCGCGGGCAGCGCGAGCCGCGCTCCAATTAAGCGCCGCGAGCCGCGCGGTTCCCACGGGAGTCTGCCCTCGCCGGCTGCAGCGGGCGCCACTTGGCGGATTGCCGCCCCCGCAGCTGCAGCTGGGCCCGCTGGGGTCACGGTCGCGGGGCGACATCGCTCCGCTGCCGCTCACAGCCGAAACTCGAGCCTCGGTCGGTAACTGCACTCGCTGCCGCCCGCCTACCGACCGTTGCCAACGGTTGGCCGCAGGCACCCACCTTTCTCCTACTTTCGCTCGCACCGAGCCGCCGGGGCGCCGACTTTTGACTTTTCCCCACTCCCTGCGGGGAAAAAGAGCTCCGCGTAATGAGCCCGGTTACCTAATTGCTCGCGGCTCGAGCGGACCAATTTCCCCTTTGTCGAGGATGATTAGCCTCCTAAATGCCACTCGCTTTCCTTTTTGAGACTCCACGACTGTCCGCGGCTGTCCGCGCCACGATAGCATCAGGACATTGTTGTATTTGTGTTTCTTATACGCCGCCGCGCTGCTGCCATGAGAAAGCATCTTGCCATTCGCTCTGGCGCTCTCACTGTGTGAATAGACGGTTGGACTCGGTACTGCTTTAGTCGGCGAAATAACGTCAAAAGCCAGTAGAAGTGACATTAGCAAAGCAAGCAAAGCAGAAAGCACGTACGAAAGTTAATTGGATTAATCCACGAGCAGCAGCTGTCGGCGCGTCCGAAGGTTTGTATAGCAGCCGGAAAGACGCAGCTCGTGGATCGATTGACCGATTCGGCGCTTAGCGAATAAGACTAATGAGAGCTCGAATGAGGCGGTGTAACCTTTCGCTTTCCTGGCTAATTGACGCGCAATAATATGCACATAATGAGTCTGACTCGGGCGAAGTATAGGATACAAGTAAAGGAGCAGAGATACTCCGCGCGGCTCGTAGGCGGAGGCAAAAATTGAGGATAGCGGGGAAAGCTGCAACTCCTGGAATTCGAGGAAGCCGCTCTCGGTCTGCAACGACGTGTGCCGTGTGGGAGCCGAGACTGCCGCCGCTGTCGAGGTCGTACTGCGGCGGCGTGACCCTCCGGATAAGCCTCACGCCCTAATGAAAGGGTACACGTACAGTACGAGCGCGGAGATCGCCTCCCTCGCCTCCCTCGCAAAAGACTCGCCTAGTCGGAGAATTCGAGAGGGCCCCAATTCTCCCACAGCTCGGGCCACATACGCGAGTGTGCGCGAGCCCAATCTAATCGGATACGCCGACTAATTTCTCCCTTGCTCGTCCCTCTCTTCTCTTTCTCTTTTTTCTTTTTCTTTTTTCTTTTTTCTTTTTTCTTTTTTCTTTTTTATTTTCGCTCCAGCTCTTTGCGCTTTTATATTACCTGGCCAACGCAAAGCCGAGGCGGGGGAACCTCGAAATTCTCATACGAGGCTTTTCTTGAAAAAAGGAAAATTATCTTAAAGCTGACCATGTACTTGCATTTTATTAGGAAATTATCGAGCAAATTTTAAAACATTTTTATGAATATCTGCCTAAATGGAGCTGTTGGCATAGAGATCATTTTACTGTGTAATTTCTGTGAATCACTCAAGATTTTACGACGTTTATGATTATGCAGTCATTCGTGCATTATTACCACAAACACTGGGCCCCCGCGGTGCCAAGAGCTAATGACCTGAAAGAATCAAATTTAATGCGTTTTTATTATTTTCGTATATCAGGGGTAAAAAAGCAAATAATGCCTAGAACAACAAGTAATACCTAGAGCAGAAAAATAACTGAACGATTAAAAATTCAAGTGGCATATTAAAGTAAATTCATCGCAGCTTTTTTGTTCATACTTTATAGTCGCTCACAGAGTAGACTCCAGGAGAAGCTAGAAAAAAATCATGCTAATCAGAACGCTCGTAAATTCGCTAAATCAAGAGTGCAAACGCTATTGCAGCACTCACAAATACTTCCAGAGCAAAAGTTCTGCGAAATTAAAAAAAATACGCACTAGTTTATAACATTTTTACGCAATTATTAATTGCTTAATAGCACTAGTAAAATGAGTTTAAAAGGAATAAAATGTTAATTTATAATTGGCTCGACTACCGAAGCTATCGTTACGTCGGAGATTTGAACATAGGTTTAGATATATATCAATGTGAATAATTGCATAGTAGCCGAGGTTCTAAAGTCGGTAGATTAATGAATTTCCTCAAATAAGTAGAGTGAGAAAGGGCAGAAAAGATGATTGACTTCTTCCAAGAGAGCGTGGCGCGCGGGGTATATAATAACTAAAAATCCGTGAAATTTCTGAAGGTAAGCGGTATCTCTGTCATTAAGCGCCACGGCTCCGTGTATGCTAACCTATCGACTTTGTTGGGAGCAGAATAGTCGAGTAGCAGGTAGCTGGCAATCGAGGAACTCGACCCGATCCACCTCTTTAGTGGACTCGCTGGAAACGCTTTAATTACAATAATCAAAACAACGCGATTCCAGGGATCCCGGTCTCCTCTTTTTTCACTCTCCCGCTCTGATGAGCCACCTCGAAAGGCAGAAAGGTAATCGCTTCCTAAATCAAAAGTGCTTGTACACTCTCATACACCCTCGCTCTGACCCGAGAAAAGTAATGCTTATACCCTGGATGACACTTTTACACTTTCGATTGTGAATACACACGACGCACGAAACAGTACATGTCACTGCTCCTTTTTTTCTGAGACTATTCGAATACTTTTTTTCGATCTTTTTTCCATCTTTTTTTCCACCTTTTTTTCGTCTTGAGGCACGACGTCATTTTTCATCCTTCCATCGCTTCTTGCAGTGAGAACAAATGTGAGATGTCTCAAGGCCTCTAGTAATTACAGCGCGCGCTTGTACCCAAAACTAGGAGCCTTTTCGTACGAATGATGAAATTGAGAGGAATCGCACTGTGAAATGTTCCTTTTTCGATACTCATAATTCTGAAAACGCTCTTCAATTTAACAAATCGCACAAATCGCCGGGTGAAGGTGCTTATTAGCTGTCAGCTATTAAGCGCAATTCTGCAAGGCCCAATAAACTTTTGAGAAGATAATCTCTTGTTTTGGCATTTCTAATTCGAAAATAACATTTGCCGTCATAACTTTGATACATGATCGACACTTTTAACAGTCTATACCAATCATTTTCTTTGCTATGTTATCTTTTTGATAGACATTTCAAATATCATCTTCCTCGCATATTTAGTGCTATAGCTATCCTTTTGTTAATTAAAAATCATCAAATACTTCAATTACGTTTGTTAAGTCAGTTAAAATTTATTAATATTTCAACTTTTATGGGCATTGACAGTGATTATGTAGCTAGGTTTAATTGAGTGAACATTTAAAGAAGTTGAAAGAAGAATTGAATCCGAGATTTGATTTTGAACAGAAAAAAATTTTTTACTGTTTTGGTATATTTTTTATTGCAAAAGTGAAGACAAATATTTATAAATGAATTATAACTGTTGTGTAGGTACAAATTAATCAGATGAAATTGGCTGATACCGTAAATAAATATATAAGACAACGGAATTTTGATTATATCCTATTGTGCGTAGTAAGAAGAAAATCCCAATGATTTGCAAATAAAGGAAAAGCTATCGAATATACCGGTCCAGATTTACAGCGTCGTGAAAAGAACGATAGGGGGTTAGAAAGGGGACCGACGGGGAGGAAGCCTTGTTGTCTGCTGGTCGCGTTAGCCGAAGATGGGACAGTAGAGGGTGGCACGAAGAGCGCTCGGGCCGATGTTGTTTGCCAGCTTTTTCATCATCTTTTATTGTGCCGTCGAGGGTGAGACTGGGAGAGAATTAATTAAAGTTAAACAAACTCTAACTACCCGAGCAACGCAAGCAAGTTAACTGCCACAACGCCAACCTTTGCAAGCCGTGCGTTCATCTCTCGCCAAATTTTGCGCTAAATTACAACCTCATTTAATTACGTGCTTTATTTCGCTATTAGATTATTTGCTTTCATCTTTCTATCATTTCTTGTCTATTTATATTTTACCATTTCCATTAGTTACAGCTACGTTAACTTTGTTTATGGAGCATTTTGCACAGATAATTTAAAGATATTGAAAAAATTAACTTAGAGGAGAAATAAAATCAGAGGATTTATAATTTTAATTGTAAGACTTTAGGTAGGTAATGATTTCAAACTTTAAGTAAGTGATTGTATTGAAGAATTTCTATTTCTCTATTTCAATGATAATACATAACAATAAAACTATAATACAAGATCGACTAGGGCTGTAGGTTGTTGCTTGCGCGCGGACCTCACTCCTCTTTCTTTTTGGTATAGGTTTTTATATAGTTGCATATATATCTCTCTATATCTTAAGTATACGGTAACATGTGATTTTTGGAGAACTCAGCCTCGCGCGAACTGCACCCACACACACACACAGGCACGCATACACGCATACACGCACACACTTAACAATTGGTTGCGAGAGCTCGTGGAGTACTTATTCTCAGCTTCCTTTCAGTATTTCACGACAATGCCTAACGGATAATACTCTTTTACGCCTTTCGCGCAAATCCAACAGGCCTCTCTCGTTTCCTTTTCCTTTCTTTATACAATAGTCTTAGAGAGCAACATCTCTCAATTTGTTTTCAACGGTTGCGAGGCTCTGAAGACGCATGCATCAGAGTAGTTAAATAGCTATCATAGCGCAATATACAAGCATACATAAATGGTAGGTTCTTAAAGATTAAGACGACGAACGAGGAACGACGAACGGCGAACGATATTTACAGAGAGTTTCGGTAGGCCCTCACTGGAAGCGACAACTCTCGAGTCCTCAATTTGCTACTCTTCCCTTGAGGAAGAGGTGAGGAGCGAAGTGCGCGAGCCAATATCTAGATTAGTACACACTAGTACATGTTTACATATTTACATCGAGACAAGAACGACGTGGACGTAACGCTTACAAGTAACGCATACGAGAAACTATGAATATACGGCTACTTCAGCGGCGCATGATCTCGTCAATGGTGAAGCCCAGCTTGGGCTGGGAAGCTGGCAGGGGGTGCTGCGCGAGCCGCAGTTTGTCGATCTGGACGGCGGTACTTTTTTCCTGGGAGAGCTGCTGGTGCTCGCCGCTGACGCGCAGATCCTGCGGAAGCTCCGCGTGGATCAGCATGTGGCTCTTGAGGTTGCTGCGCTGGTTGAAGCTGCGCGAACAGACTGGACACTTGTGCGGCGACTCGTCCATGTGCAGGATTCTGTGGACCGCCAGGGTGCGGCTCTGGCAGAAGCCTTTGCCGCAGTCGTCGCACTTGAAAGGCTTTTCCTTGCTGTGGATGTACCTGCAAAAGGAGTATTTTCTTACATTTCGATCTCTTATCTAGCGAAATGGGCTTTTCGAGTGGCGACAAGGCCCGATAGGAATGACTTGGCAATGCCGAACGTACCGATGGTCTCTGAGGTGATCCTGCCTTCGGAAGGCCTTGCCGCAAATGTCGCAGGAGTAGGGCCGCTCGTCCGTGTGGGTCCGCTCGTGGATGAGCAGGTTGTAGCTCTTGGTGAAGTGCCTGTTGCAGAACTTGCAGATGAACTGCTTCTTGGGTCGCTGACCGGGCAGCCGGCGCGAGAGAAAGGAGGCTGGCTGGGGCGGCGGCACCCCGCCGAGCGGGCCCAGGCCCATGCCCAGCTGCATCGCTGGGTGCTGCATGGGGCCGTGCGCCCCGGACCCGGGAGGACAGCATCCGCGCACCGCGAGGAGAGCTGCGCCGCGGATCCAGTGGTCGAAGAAGGCCTGCTGCTGCTGCTGCTGCGGCTGCTGCTGCGGCTGCGGCTGGTGCTGCGCCGGCCAGCGGAGGCTGCGCTCCAAGACCGAGTTGTGCGGGGGGGTGTGAGGAGGGGTAAGAGGCTCCATGTCGGTGCTGACCTCGAGTTCCGGGAGTAGAGACGGATAGATAGGTGCGAGTCGGAGCAGAACTGTCTAAAGTCTCGGTCACTTGGCACTGTACGTCATTCTTGGAGCACGCACTGTCTTTGGGTCTGGCTGCGTCGATGCAAAAAAGTAGGCTGTGAGTCTCCGGCCCGACGTCCCAGAAGGTACTGAGGAGTGCCGCCGCGGAGCGGAGAGCGGCCTTTGCTGCCGGGGCTCGGGGCATCTCGCGGCTCCTCCTCCTTCTGCGAACGGTTGGTGTACCGGCAGCGGCGGCAGCCTCGGGGGCGGGGCGTCGCCTAGCTGCCGCTTTGCTGCCTTTGCTGCCGTCGCTGCCTCGGTGCTTCTTCGGGCATCCGTCTCTGTCGGGCGCCACGCGACGCGACCTATCATCGTCATGGCTGCCCGCTGCGATCCGCTGCGATGCGCTGCAACCCGCTGCAGCCTCTGTCTCTCTCTAATACTTACACCCGTACGCTGTTCACTGCTCCTTCCGTCTCTCGGAGCACTCTTTCCGCGTCCCCCCCCTCTCCGAAACGCCGCAACTCCCACGCGCCACGAGCGGCCAGGCGAGCGGGTGTTTCGTGCTCCCCGGGAATTATTAAGGCTCAGCTCGGAAAAGCGCAACTTTCCGATCATTGTGTGAACGACTTGCTCGCTTTTAATGCCCCTTCCCCTCGCTGCTGGCGCTTCATAAACTTAAACGTCGCTAATCGGCTACTATGAAATTACGACTAATGGAAAAATTTTATATTTCAAAGTTCATTCGGTGGCCAAGCAAGGATAAAATTGTTCTCCTTGACTACGAATAAAGAGTAAAGATCAAAAGGATTATTAAAAAGTACTCGACAGGAGGTGTGCAAACGTAAAGCAAAGATTTACATTGTGCCGACGATCACAGAGAGAGAGAGAGAGCGGTAATAAATTCATATCAAAGTGCCGCGCCTGCTGGTAGCTCTATAATCTGCTCTTCTTCGACATCTGCTTATCCGTCGCAATTATCATGGCCGGCTGACACTCTCTGACGTTATACACACGCTGAGCGCGCTCTATCGCTTTCAAAGAAATAGTATTTTTATTCTCCTTCATTTTATCCCGTTTTTTACTCTATTTCAAGACTTATTCTGTCTTTTCCTTTTTAATGGCTTTGAAAAATGATAATTAATAAAAAAAATACTAAATATTTATGTGGGAGAGAAACTGTATGCCCTTCTGTTTCTTTTATTACAATAATAAAAGAAAAATTGCAACAAGAAGAAAAAGAGAAAATATTGGCCAGGTAAAGCATTAATATAGCCAGTATTGCGCATTATCGCGATGTTATCGCTAGCGAACGATGAGGTGGCACGAGGTAAGCTTATCAATTTATGAGCCCACAGACAGCTAGTCACCAAAAGATAAACTCGCGTACTTTTATATAGCTCTGCACGTTTACATTTATATTTTTATACCGGCGCAAGTAAATTATTTTATTTTATTAAATAACTCGTAGCGCTGCAGTCCAGCTTCTCAAAGAAATTGAATAAGCCTTCTCAGTGAAGCTATATTGTGCTTTACATTTTCTCGGATTAATTTTTTTCTAAAAGGACAATATTTTCTTTAAAAAAATAATAATTACTTGACTGCAAAAAGCACGCAAGGCGCAAGGCGCAATAAAGATAGGAAAAATGTTAACTTTTAAGAGCTGAATATTCGAAATTGACAAAATAATTGAGTAATTTCGAAAGAAAAAATAAATAAATATTTCTGAAGAAAAATGATATAACTAGTATGATTTATTAGAGTTTGCGTAAGATTCTATTTTGGTGAAGTTGTAAGAACGCAATAAAAGTCGGTAGTGGGCCTTAAAAGGCTAAATTTCCGAACCGCCGTCGGAAATTCCATGCTGTATTGCTTCAGTTTTGCATGCAATGCAAAGTCAGGTAGACAGTATGGTAATAAAGTCGGGAACATTGGAAGCAAAAATGACCGCGTCGAGGAGAGGAAAACGTCGGATTGCGAAATTTTAGGGCTCGGGCAAGCGTGCGAAAAGTGCAAAAATGTAAGCGAAAAGTCCCGCTTTGCGCTGACGGCGTCGCTCGTACGGCGCTCAAAGCAAAAGCAGCGCGCACACGGAGCGTCGGCCGTTTAGCATTGAACGCGGCGCATAATGGAGCCTCGACTTGGCTGGGCCGCGAGGCCGCGGGCGGGGGAGGCTGCTTTCGCGGTGGGCGGCCGAGCTAACTCGGTTCCGAGTTCCATCAGCGCCGTGCCGGCGCTCTACCCCCGGCCGCGACTGCCGCTCTGCCGCCGCGGCCGCCACGGCCGCGACTCCTGCCCCCGGGCTTCCAGCCACCACCCTTCCCTCCCTCCTTTGCCAAGCGAACTTCCATTATCTTCCTCGTTATTATGCGCACGGCTCTCCTCCTCTCTCCTTTTTTCGATTAACGCGCAAAAGCGCCACCAGTTATTCCACTGGTCGTTTCAATTTCTTCTAGAAACAGACATGTACTTGAAAAAATGCAGCTCGAAGAATCGCGGAGAAAGCCGTAAAATTACGTAAAATATAGGCTTTCTTGGAAAAGGCGATAAGAGGGTTGTGCTCGCCTGCTCTCGAACGGAGACTGAGCAGGCGGCCTGATGACGGGGCTGCCGAGTGCGAGCGTGAAATAACTTTTCGGCCTAATCACCGTCTTCGCGCGACGTCACCGTAAAATACTTTATCGGCGCCCCTTGACTTTTCCACTTTTCCCATCGCGGGAGGCGTAAACCTCGTGCGCCACCCCGAGATTCTCGAGAGACGCTTAGCAGAGCAGCGGCACGACGATCCGACCTCGAGTGCAGATGACGACTTTTACCGTCTCCCCCCGTGCCGAGGGCCTTAACACTTTCCTAGTCGCCGCACGCGCCATGTGAAAGCGATTTGCTCGACTTTACACCGAATCCCTTATGCTTACGGCCAGACGGTAAGTCGGTAAGCTATTATTGTCGGAAGATTTCCCTCCTAAACTCTGTCAATTGAAAGAGACATTTTACATCGATCGTCATTTTTATTAGAGTTATGCATAGATTGCAGCAAGAAATTCGATTATTCCCGATTGTTGGGCCTCGGAAACTTAGTGAGTAAAGTTGGCCCTTGGCCGTGCGAGTAGACACCAGCAGACTGGGGGGTCAGAGCGCGATAATTGAAAAATGAAAATCCTTGTTTAGCAATCCGCTCAGTAGTGTTTTCCCCCAAACACGTGAGCGCGGTCGAGAGCGTGATGAGATGCAACTCAGATTTGCCGGCTAATCGGCTCACGGCTCGCGGCTCACGGCTCAGCCCCGGTGACTTTTGGCCGGTCGTCGGCTTGCCCGGGGATTCCCGCGATATCGACCGACAAAGCCGCCGGAGAACGAGCGAGAGCACATATTTGTCCCTAAAATATTGACTATTGTTTCAGGACGCGTGTGCATGCTCGTCCTCGAATCTCGGTGACGCGCGACTATTCCGTATCTGCGCCCGAGGAGCCCGAGGAGCGCGCGCGCGCGTACTTTCCTTTTTTATTATTGCTACGGGCCGTGTCCTTTCGGGCCTCGGCACGAGCCAATCCTTGCCCCCACTCGCCGCGGCAGCTCTTTACCGAAGACTAAACCCGGCGTCCGGGGTTTATTCGTTTATTGGGCCCGAGTTGACTGCTTGCTTTACTCACTGCCAAATTACCGTCTTCGCTTTTTTCTCTTTTTTCTCACTGGCTGCTTACTGCTCACTTGGAAGCGAAAGGTTACGAAGCCCAGGTAAAAAAGTCACAACTGGCTGCACCCGTCACCTAGCCGTAAAATGTAAAAAAGTTCAATTTTATTGCTTTATGCATCGTCGATACGAGTTTCTTTTTTATACGTTACAGTAAAAGAAAATAACTGTCATTTTGTCGATTAAAAAAGAAATACTCGAAAAGAAATGTTGCAGTTTGCGCGAGCTGTCCTAAGTTACAGCAGCAAAACAGCATGGGAAAGATGATGGAAAGGTCGGCCGGGCAGTTGACGCAATTTGGGCAATAATATTTTTTCTTGACATAACAGGTCGGAAGGAAGGAAAGGAAAGCGTCGAGCGGTGATATAAATTACGCGAAAAGTATGTCGCGCAACCTGAAAATTGGGGCCGCTCGGACGAAAGCAGGTCACGGTGCTTAGAGACTTTTGAAGCGCAAGGCCTATCGCGCACGAGCCTCCGCCGGCGTGCGCCCGGAGCACGGAGGTAGTAAACGAGGAGGCGGTCGTGCCGCTACTGCAGAGTCGTAAAAACAATAAACATAAAATCATAAAGCATTGTTTTTGAGGATTAGAGGAGGAATGTGTAAAAACCCGGGTCCCTTCGGATTTATATTTTCTCTCTCGCTCTCTCGCCGTAGCCGGGACCCGGTGCGATTTTCCAAAATATTGCCATAGCTCGGGGCCCGTTGCCCGTAGCCCGTTCGATCTTAACTGTTGCCTACTCAGTCACAGACGTGGATAATGATAATGCGGCACTGCAAGGGGCAACGGGTTGGGTTTACGGGTCTCGCACTTCCTTGCGCACAACGTCGAATGACCGAAGGTTACGCTACTGAATGACCCTTCAACAACTATGTATATATACCGCTAGAGATATCCGTTCACTCCTTCATCCCTCACTCCAGCACCGAACCGTATTGCAGGCTGCAATTTGCAGCTTCAAACTTACTTAGTCGATCGCGATCTAACTATTTAAATATATCGCTATTTAAAACAGCGATATATGTACTTTTAAACTTTATATCCTTCCCTCCGAATAATGATCGGAATGTTTGCAACTGTTCTGCAGCAAAGAAATGTAATAAAATGCAATTTTTTGCATATTTGTTTTTAAAAGTGCATTGTTTAAGTTAACGTTCGCCGTGCATAGTGGAGCGTGCAGATAGTTCGCAAAGAGAAAGTTTCGCACTGTCCTTAACTGGAGCAGACGGGGAAGCAGGTATAAAGCGCGCGCATTAGAGTAATATAGGGATGGCTGGCCAGGCGACGCAGGCGGCACGGGTTGCATGAGCGCGTTTTCCGGAAACCCTTTCCCGGATTCGGTACGAAGCGCAAGGCCGAGCAGAAGGCCGAGCTTTATAGTCCGGTCGGTGCTCCCGTCTTGCGCGGCTTTTGCGCCCAATAAATCGCGCGAACAATAAGTAACCCGGAGCACTTTGGTGGCACACTGTCGCACACTTTGCCGTGCAAGAAAAACCTCGGCGGCTCCGGCTCGTCGTCGCCGCCGCGAAAAATTGGGTCAACCGGTCAGCCTGGGATTTACTTTATTGCGTGCAATTAAGTTTTCAAATGCAGCAGCGCCGCGTTTACGGAAGCCTCCAGGGAGCGGCCAATGGGCAAGGGCATCTCGGCCATCTCGGCCATCTCGGCCATCTCGGGATCGCTGATCCAGATCGGCTCCTCGACACCCTCAACCTCTAAATATTTACATTTTTATCAACATTTTTGCCTATATTTTCCTTATATGTTTTCCGCTTTTCCTAGTATTTTGCGCTTCGTGAACCGACACTAGATAAAAGCTTGTGTTTCTTTACATAATGATTATTTACGAAATACTGCGCGATGCAGTACATATAAACTCTAATTTATAATTAAACATTTTGTGAAGCAAAAAATGTTACACACTATTAGCGTGGAAGCTTACAGATACGTTTCGCGTCTAGACAGTTTTTTTCCCAATGCTTAGCAAAATCCCAAAAGGGAAAATCGAGGGGCATCGCTTATTCGTATAATCTTTTAATGAGCGGTATTACGTTCGGGTTTCCGATGTCGAGGCAGGCTAGGCGTGAGAAAATTGTGCATTAATTTCCGCCTTGGAGCCCGTTTGGCGTCTTCATTTACGAAATCTCGCCTGGCGCCTCTGAGCAACTGTTTATTTTGTCTAGCAAAAACGTTATGGGCTCTCCGGCTCCTACTTACGCCAGCGCTTATCGATGCGAGATCCGATCGGGTGACACTCGGCTGAGGCGAGCGCGTAGGTGGCATCGCGCGCGCGCCCGTCATATGCTTAGTCTCGTAAGCAAAACAGATGCCCCCAGATGAAATTTCGGCATATCCGCGCGAGTGCGCCGGGCAGGCGACGCGCGCGAGCGTGTCCAATGTCGGCCTTTTTCTGGCCCGCGCGCTGCCCGGCTGAAAATTTCGAATGGAGGAAAAAGAAAGAGGCTCGAGTGCCCGTCGATAAATTACGGTGCAGCGAACGCCCGGCACGTTTTTATACATCGTGTCTCCGATCATGCCTGGCTTTTTCTCCCGCGCGAGGAAAACGGAGCTGGCTGCAACGTGAATCATATCTGCCTGGTGAAACGAGATTCCGCCAGTTATTTACGAGCTGCTTGAGTGCCTTTGTTTTTCGAAAACGCCCAGCACAGAGTAACTTTTTGTCCACGGCTGGGTGACGAGATGAAGAACATTTTTTCCGCGACCATCTGGCTTACGCGCAAGAAAATCGGAAAAAATTGCGAAAAAACGCCTTTCCGCTTTTTTTCAGCGCCAAAAGAAGCCTTCAGGAAATTGAAGGCCACGTGTTCCAAGTCGGAAAAACTCTTCACTTTCAAAATACTTCCTTTCAAAAATATTTATGACTTTCTCGGCTACAAACTTCAAGTTTAAGACTAAGCTTCGACTAATGCAGCTTGAAAAGTACAAAGCACACATCGGGGCATACAACGAGATCAACTTTATCAGTTTTATCGGTCGCCCAGCGAAGATTGACAAAGTAACGCAGCGACGTTCCTTTTCTCTCAAATATTTGTCGTGCACTTCCCTCGGCAGTTCCCTCGGCAGTTCCTCAGCATCGGCGGGCGTCATCCGAGGAAATCGATATAGGCTAGCTACGAAGGTAACCGCCGCCGTACTCGCGAGGAAAAAAAACGAGGAAAGGCTCGGAGAGGTGCAGGTCAGAAAATCGCGCGCGGCCGTCGTCAAAAGTTCCGACGGAGCTGACACTCGAGATAGCGGCTCCTTTGATGTCGGAGCGCGCATTCGCGCCTCGCGGACACCTCGTCCGCTGCGCGTCTCATCCGCGCGTCTGTATACACACTAACCGGCAGACGTATGGGCTCGTGAGGGAGTCCCGGCTTTACCAGAAAAGCAGCGTTCTAAACCTCCGAATTTCGATCTCATTGTTACGATTCAAAGAAACTTCAAATTCAAACTTTTATTTAAAAATATGATTATTTTAAAAGACCTCAAATGAACATTTACAAAAAGTAAATGCCTAACGAAAGGGAGCAATTTATCCTCGTTCGAATTCCGCAAAGCCGGATGAGTATATTCCGCTCCTCGACGCGCTAATTCCTACTCACACAGAGAGAAAGAGCAAAGAGCAAAGCATGCCTCGAGATAAGATAACAGACGGTGTAATTAAAAAAGCAAAAGGAAGCGAGAGAGAAAAAAAATGAAAAAGAATGTAAACTCCTGCCGGCATAGTTCAATCGAGTGGCCCCCTATATCATATTATCATCGAGTAGTCGATTATCTCTCCTGGCTTTCCTAGTAATCCCCGCAGCTCGATCGAATGTCGATTCGAATTCAAAGCACTCTGCACGGAAGTCAAAATCAAAACCCCGCTATCAATCGATATCGAGTCGGCGAGTCGGCGATCAAGCCTGGACGCGCTTATTTCATGCCGCCAAAAGCAAATCGAAATGTTTATCGAACGCTTGGCGGATCAACCGCGCACTGCAATGTCTCTTTCGCGTATTGTATGTCCTCACTGAGTCATGCTTCAATCATTTTATTTCTATATTCTTTATAATGATAAATATCAAAAAACAAATACTTTTAATGAATTTTTAGCAAAATTTTACATTCCAGAATGAACTACGGAAAATCACCTTTGTTATAAAAACATAATATCAAGCCATTAAAACTGCAAACAATATACTGCTAAGTAAGTAAAATATCTTTCAAATCTTTTATAGATATAGGTGAAGCAAGGAAACAAGGCTTTTTACTTTGTCATTATTACTGATTATTTACTGTTCAACAAGTCACTCATTTTTCTTAGTCATACCTGATTGAAATTACAATTTTATCTTACGTACAGCAAGATACAGTATAGGTCGACAAAAATTCTAGCAAATTACTTTTATATTTTTTTTGCTAACTAAACTGAAAGTTGCGGATAAACTAGATGATCAGCAACAAGTTGTAGTACATTATGCAACAAGGAGCGAAAGTTGCAGATTTCTACCGCTGGTGGCTAGACTGCCCAGAGCAAGCTTCGACGTTAATGTTAAAATTTAAAGTCAATAAAGAATTTAAAAGTTCAAATTCAAAGACAATTCTATGTTTTTAAATGGAGTCTCCTTACTCCTAATCACTCAAGGGAGAAATCTACTTTCGACACTTTTTTACCCTTACACTTTTTTATTTATTTATTTTGTTTTATTTTTATTTTTATTGGTAAAAGGGAGTCACCCCTTTATATTTTAAAAAAACGTAAACAAATGTTAAGGAAATAAAATGATGAATTTTCGAGTTAATTTTACTTTCGCCCCGCTGATTTTTACTTTCGCCTATTCGAACCATCTTAAATTTTCCATCGGGAATCTATGAAGATAGCGATTTTTCTTGTTAGTAAAAGGCAGCTCTAAACGTACGTCGAATCTATCTTTTCAATCGGGGTTTTATTGGACAAAGAGCTTTTTAATTATTTTTTAACAACAAATATTCAAAATTATTATCACTTCCTAAATTAAGTTTTTACAGGATTTGTATAAACCTGGGCATTAAAACTGTAATAATTCTGATATATTATTATTGTAAAAATATTTCATGTAAATCTAAAAATATGAAATTTCACTTAGAAAATGTGAATAGTCACATATTGCATGTGAAAAGTCGTTTACATATTGAATAAGCGGACGACTTTTCGCCTACAATATGTGAATATGTCACTATTCACATTTTTAAGTGAATTTCAGATTTTCATATTTAGAGAGATAATTTAAAGTTAAATTTGTTGCGTCCACTTGGGTAAAAAATAGTAGGAGATTTTGAATGATTGAATAAATTGTCAATGGTTAAATCGTAAGATGCACTTAATATATTAAAAAAAAAGTTTATCTGTGATGTACGTCACTGTTGACTCCTGTTGCAAAAATTCCTCTTAAAAGTGGAATTTGAAATGATTTAATGAAGCTTTTTCAATAATTAATATTAAAGTTATCGCTATAGTGAGTTTAAAAGATTAATAGGACGTTTGAGTGGTTGCGGTCGCGCGCTTGTGGTCTGTAATATGTCAGTCGCAGTTGTTTGGTGAGTCGACGCACTTGGAGTCCTGTTTCTCGCTTGAACTCGTTTGCGATTTCACAGGGTCTCCAAAAAGTCTTACACTTGGTGAATAGATTGAGTGTAGAGTGAAGAAAGCAAGTGTGCAGTGAACATAAAAATGTAAAGAGACTAAAGAGACAAAGAGGTGATTTTTGCTAAGTACAAGTTACAGCAGAGCAGTGGGTGCTTTGAGGGACTAAAGAGTGGCACGCTTTAAGGCTGAGTAAAGCGACCTTGAGGCGCAATTTGGGGCAGCTCGGGGCAACTGTGTAAGAGCCACCCGCTGGCAGTCGTTTTAATGAAAATAAGTAATATCGCAAACAGGAATTGTAGGCTCGTAAAGTTGCGCACAATAGGCCCGTAAATATGAAAGTTTCTTGGGTTTCTCGGGGAGAGGCTCGAGGAGAGGCTCGGGGAGAGGCTCGGGGAGAGGCTCGGGGAGAGACTCGGGGAGAGGCCAGTAGGGTGGGAGGACTAGCCTCGACTCGCGCAGCCTGCGAAGGAGGAAAACGAGGCAGGAGAGAGATGAGCTGCCTAGCGGGGGTGAGAGCACCGAGACAAAACGCGAGCGTATTGCGGCGGCCATCATGGCCTCCATAAAACATCTACACGCATAAACGTAAGCAAATTCGTCTCGCCCTCTCGGATCTCTTAAATCTCGGAGCCAGGCGCGTGGCCCCAAGGACGACGTCCTGCTGACAGTGCTGACAGCCCGTCACGAGCCCATTATCTTGCGGAAGTAAACCCGGCACAATATACGTACCTTTACACCCAAAACATCTTTTTTCAATCACAACATCACATACTATGTTTTTTCATATTATTATTTAATACTGAATATGACTTTTGAATATTAGGGAAAAATTAAAGCACTTAGTTAAAAAATAGAAAACTAGTGAGGTTCGCTAAAATACTAGCAGGCTAGAAAGTTTTACTCGAGTTACAAACACTTTATTTCATTGAAATGAAAGACTGTAAAATGTAAGTTTTGGAGGGAGAGAGGAAAAAGGTGCAATAAAGGACATCGTTTACAGCAGTCAAGAAGCATCGCAGGTTTGTTCATTCGATAGCGGATAGAGGCCTTGGCCATATACCTTGACCGGGCTGCAGGACGCGTGCTGCCGAGCTGCCGAGCTGCCGAGCTGCCGAAAGGAAGGGAGGAAGTCGACGGTAGTTACGCGTGCCTGTACCCCCGCTTGCCAGAGAGGCAGAGGCAGTAAAGCGAATGAAAGAACAACGCCACGCGACTGCTCACTGCAGTGACCCTGGACTCAGGGTCAGGACGAGTCGGCCCCAAAGACAAAACTGGAAGATCGTAAGCGCAGCGCGCGTCGCGTGCCACACTGACACTTGCTCACTTGCTCACAGCTCAACCAATTCCACCTTTAATTGCGACCTTTTACGCTCGTTAATGCGGAACCGTTAACTAACAATTTTTAGTTCACTTGTGTGTTGGAATATTGGAGTGATCCCGGTAGAAAATAGAAACGTTGAAATGAAGGTTCAAAATCAACGTTCCGAAATGTTGATTATAAACGTTACAAA
>JAXIUT010000048.1:5921415-5933308 GCA_035586675.1 Eurytoma californica
ATCAAGGTTTTTTCAACGTCAACGTTGATTTTCAATGTACAACATTGATTTTCAACGTTCCTATTTTTAACCGGGATAGCCAGCCTTAAGGTGCAAGTAGGTACGCGGCAGAGGCCCTGGGGGGTACCGCGATTTTCAGCCATTACTGGTACAAACGAGGGCACAAAGCTGCCACCAGATTGCCGTCGGGCCTTTGCGCCGCCTGAGCCGCCTCGCAAAGCGAGCTTCGTTCGTATTCATGATTTAAATTCGATTGGCTTTTATCTGCCGTCTCGCAGCGAGACTCTCTTTCTCTCTAGGTCGCTCCATCGCTCCCTCGCGGCTTCACCCTCGTCAGAGACGGGACTGCGAGTCATCAACCTCCTGATAAACTTGCCAAGATTACAACCAAATATTCCTTTACCTCGCTCGCGTATGCGCTATTCTTATCATTTTATACTTTTTATACATTTCCAGCAATATTTTTATTACTTCTACATTCTAATTTAATATAAGAAACCCAATAAACCATCTAATAAGAGACCGCGTAAGAAGTAACGATTTTACGATGTTTGCCGAACATGCTTCTTCTGTCAGATCAGAATATAAGTCTATTTTTCTGCAATCCCTTAGTTAAATAAAAAATTTAAACATTAAAAACCTTTATAAGTATGTTTGCCCGATAATATTTATTCTAATTTTATCGTGTCATATTCAATATGTTATAACTATCAAAACATTAGCGTAATTGATAACAAGCTTAAAAAGAACTACAGTTACTGGAAAAACTAACTTAAGATCACGTTAACTTAACTTAATATACGAAGTGATACATTGAGATAATTCTGCTCTGTATTACTGCAAAATTAATGATATTAGTGGTATTATTTAAAATATTGGATAATGCAACGCGAAATAAATTACTTGCTCCTACCTGAAAATCAATAACATTAACTAATCATGATTTGATTGCGTTGAAAATTTATGCACCATTATTTTAGGAAGCAGAATTTGATTGTAATTTTCAATTATTAAATTTTACTCTCTTTTGGAGAAATAGTTTATTTGCATTCCGTAGCATATATATTTAGGTATATGAAGTTTACTTCAACAAGCGACATCACATCGTACAATTGTCGACCAGGTATTCACAGGGTTTAGTTTAACAAGTTTTATCATTTTCCAAAATGGTAGAAACATTGACCAACAATTGCACTTTATTTAGGAAAAGTAATATAAAAAAAAATTGGAAAAACTGGCTGCCAAATGTTTATCTTTCAAATGTTTAATTTTGCTTTTAATCTTAAGATAAAATAGAATTAAGAAAAATATTTGTTATGAAGTAATTAATTATTACGTCCTTTAATGGAAATACCGTGGCATTAAAATAATTTAAATTATCGAAACAAGATTTAATATGCGCATGCGTGAAACTGCCACATAATATACGGAACTGCTGAGTCGCTGAGTGAAATCAGAAAGAGCGGGAATCCTCCCGGGCTCCCGCCAGCCCGCCTTATACCCTATATATGATGCTAAACTTTTGTTTGTTGACGGCCTTGTTGGCATAGCCGTAAGGCAGTGATAAAAATAGTCAAAATTTATATTTAATTTGTACCTTTAAGTTTTTTTAAGTTATAAAAGCTATGGACTGTTACGATAAGACTATTTCTCAAAAGGAACATTCTGCAGTAGATAAAAATGAAAGTGCAGAATCCGTGAGTATTCTTGATAATGAGACATAACCTACATACCACTTCAAAATAGCAACTCTAATACATAAAACCGTAAAACGCAATTTACGTAACTAATGATACGACCATGCTTTGCTTTAAACTTCTTGTTGAATACATTTCATTAACCTTGCACATTAGGGTTTATAATAAATATCATAAAAATTTATTTATAGAGTGATGGGGAGCTCTCACCAGAAGTTACTAATAACAATGAAGCTGATTATAGTATTTTAAAAGTGCCTTCGAATATAAATGCTAGTATTAATGAATCAATGTCTCATGAAGATGTACTACTTAACAGTTCTTGGAAACTAAATCAGTTAGCTTGGGCTCGTATGAGCATTTATCCATTTTGGCCCTGTATGATTACCCACGATCCTAACTCTGTGATGTCTTTTCAAAAAGTTCAGAGTAAGATATACATTACTATTAGTTGGTTTTATAATTTATATAAGTGTAATTCTACATAACTTTGTATACATTTTTAGCCCTTGGAAAATCTAAAACTCTTATGATTCATGTTCATTTTTTTAATGATCATGGAAGACATAGTTGGATTCCTTCTCACCATATGCTTCCATTTCACGGGATTGAAGATTTTCGAAAACGTGCTAGCCTTATAACTGATGTGATAAGAAAAAAAGAACCCAAGTTTGCTGCTGCATTAACTGTTAAACCAAATATTTTTGGAACATGGCAGAAAGCAGTTGCAGAAGCCATGGATGTTTTATATGGTCTTGATACAAGCTCTTTAGATAAATTTAAATCAAGATTAAAAGATAGAACAAGTAACATTTCAAAAAATAATACAAGCATTATTCAAAAAAGGAAGAGAAAAAGTGATGAAACTTCCAAAAGTATTAGAAAAGTATGTAAATTATACATTATAAACTTTTATAATTAATAATATAGTTAATTTAACTACTTTTCAATTCAGGTTTTTAAAGTAGATGATTCTAATAATGAATCAAGTACAAATGGAGATGATTCTGAAAAAAATAATGTTGAGTCAAGTGACTTAAACTTGGAGACACCACCAGTTTCACCTCCAAATGAAGATGATTTACGAACAGCAGTATTTCAAAAACAAAAACGAATAACAAAAATGATAAATAAATTACAACCACCAGATTTTGAAGTATATTTTGAGCGTAATTTTTTTACCATAAAAGAACAACACTCAGATGCTACAGATGAACAGGTACGAGAATATTTGTTGGATGTTTGGGAAAATATGGCACCTGAAGAAAAAATAAAGTATCGTGCTACATACAAAACTGAAAGTCATAGCTAGCTATATAGAATTTTTACAGCAATGAAAATTAGTTATATCAAATTAATTTGAATTAATATTGTATATAATCTTTTTGAGTATATTTAGGAAAAGTTAATGAAAATTTTAATATTTGTGGATCAAATTTGAATGAATTGATTTTTAAAAAAAAATTTTAACTTTAAAAATATAAATTTGATATGACTGTTAAGTTAAATTATAATTTACTTATTAAACGTAATTGCAATTTAATAGCTCTATAAATTTTACTAATGAATCAATAGTTTTATTTTTAACATTATTATGTCGTAAAGTTTAATAAATTTTTTTAAACTATGATGTATGTGCATATATTTTTTTTTTTTTTTTTTTTTTTTTTTTAGATATTTTTTCTCAAGAATTTTTATTCATGATTAGATTAACTAATTATACTTTTATTATTATACTTTTTCTAATAAAAAAAAATAAGTCATACTTTAATTATAACTTAATAACTTAAACACAGATATAACAGAAATAACAAATGCATTTAACCACAGTTCAATGACATATTCTCTCTTTAACAATATGTTGGAAGAATTAATTTGAATAAACTGCAGCTAGCTGAACACGTAATTTTAAATGAAACGTAAATATAAATAATAATGTTAACTCAAATGTAAGACTGTTGATATATTTTCTTTGTATATACTGCCTTATTGAAGACTAAGCAATACTTCAATGATCTTCGTAGATAAATTTTGTATACCAAAAGATTATATTAATCATGTGCCTTAAATTAGCAACTAGAGATATACACAAATACTATTTTTTACATAAGTATAATGAACTGATTATTAAAACATAAAACTCGAAAAGTTAATGCAGTGTCTTTAACAGTACTAAGAAATATTGTTACTTATTTTCCTATATAAAAAATCCATTTTCTAAAATGACAAATCATTACTTTACACCGAGTTTTGAAAATGTTGAGCTTAGTAAGTATAACTTAGTTCTTATTAATATTATAATACACCATTTATAATCGTAAATCATGAGCAGATATTTGCATAATTCTGATAAACAATACTTTTTGTTACCGTTTACATTCCATTTGTTTTCGTAAATTTAGTATATCCAATATTTTTGTTGGTTTAGTATATTTCTAGAATATTTATTAAATTTAATATGAAAAGGAAAATGCAATTGTTTCGAATCATTGTTGAAACCTTTTATACACTTAATTAGTATAGGTACTGAATATGCTCATTGATCTGATTGATTTATAAAATTAAAATAAAGATAAAATTAAGCATCTGGAACAGTTCAATAGCCGTTTTAACTATTGTAACTGCTACGATGCAAATGAGTACAAAATAAAATTTTTTATATATGTATATATTAAATAAATATTACAAATTTGGCAGTTAAATTGTTTTTATTTCTCCTTAAAATTACTTCGAATCTTGTAAAATAAATAATCTTCAGATTTATTTTCAACGAGTACCAAGCGAATTAGTTACATAGGGAAGATCCAGAGAATAACATGAGAATAACATTTTGTTAAGCAATAAAATCAAATGAAGAAGACGACGTTTACTACGCGTTTATTATCGTTAATATTATATATATTTATATTTTTATATATTTATATATGTATATATATGTATTTGCATGTGTGTGTCTATATATATACTTACAATTAAGCGCTTTCGTATGTATACATGAATCAATCGAGTTTTTTTTTATAAGATACGTACATGATTTTTCTATTTACACGGTGCAATCATTACTTCTGTCCGATAGTTTGAATCAGATGTATAGAGTAACGTTGAGCACCAACAACACGTCATAATTTCGGCGGTATCTCTTTACAAGTTTGAATGTATTCGTGAATGCCTAAGTTTATTTGAGCTTGGCGAAATCAATCTCCGCGTAAGTAAATCCATCTTTCTCGGAGACAGGTGACTGGGGTGGCGGCGGTGCAACTTCTGGTAGGTCAAGGCTTGCGTAATGAATAGCAGGATGTCCAGGCTGGAGTTTTTCATAACCCTCACTGTCTAGGGGACTGGGTGTGGGTGTAGGAGTGGACGTTGGTGTCGGAGTGGGTGTTGGGGTCGGTGTTGCATCATCACCAACCTTCGGTGAAGCAGGCTTCGGTATTTGCACGGGCTTGAAACCCGTTGGAGTGGGACTCACCATCGGTGAGGCAGTTACAAGGCGTGGTTTTGATACTGACAAGTCAGACAATTTCTTCGTTATAGGACTAAGTGAAGTTACTGGCGGCTTTTGCAATGAAGTGGAACTGCATGCAGCTCGCGAACACTCTTTTTCTTCTTCACGTTCCTTTTCCTTCAGTTTTTGCTTTTCTCTTCCTTTTTCCTTTTCGTGTTCTTTCTTTTCCTGTTCCTTTTCTTTTTCTTGACTTTTTCCTTTTTTCTTTTCTTTTTCTATTTCCACCTTACTTTCTTGTTGTTTTTCTATTTCTACTTCCATATCTTGTTCCTTAGATACTGAATGACTATGTTTATACATTGCGACGAAATTACTGTTGAAATTAATAATTTCAATTAATAGTCACGTAATAATCTAATACGAACTCTTAAGCGTTTGTTGAAAATTAATAGTAAATACATACCTTGTCGAACTGACGGGGTTATCATGGGCCTTCTTCGAAGATGGGCATCCATCTACGCCAGGTAATGGACTCGGTGCCGACATCTTCCTTGTAATCGATGGGGCATTAACCATTTCAGTTTTTACAGAAGACGCAGTTGCTATCGACGAAGATTTTTCGTTAGCCTGCGAAGCGGTGAACGGTTTGATTGGTGACTGTGGGCTATTTAGTGAAAAAGGAAATATTGTAGCAGAGGAGCCCGTGGGAGTAGCGCGAGGTGGTGAAGCTGGAGTACTCGCAAGACTTTCTGAACTCGGACTGCCATTAAGAGGAAGAAAATTAGGAGTTTTACAGGATTTGCTGCCTGCTTGAATCGCAATAGGCATTGAGCATTTTTTCTTGCGGTTGCTGCTGCTATGATGTCTGCGATAGTTACGCGCCAGGCCCATGGTCATATTAATGTAGTCCTGCTCGAGACTTGGCTTGGCTTTAAAGGACATTTCTACGTAACCCTCAGGCGGTCGTCGTGGTTGCGGCAAGTCCATGGGTGCAGTTCTTGTTCCGCCGGGAGGTCCATTCATTTCCATATACTCTTCCTGACAAGGCGACGGCACTTGTTTAGGACTTATCCTCGACTGAGACCAGTCGTCCACAGGTCTGCTCATCCTCATGTAAGATGACTCATCAACGGACTTTAACAACGATGAAACCTGCGTTATAACTGGTTTCTGAGAAGAAACCATTACCATTGAATGATTGTGATTGTGGTTGTGATTGGCAGTGGTGATGTTGTTGTTATTATTGTTGTTATTGATGTTATTGTTATTGTTGCTATTGTTGTTATTCCGATTCTGAAAAAGATGAAAATACTAATTTAATAAAAAAAAAATAGCCGAGAAATTGTATTTTTACGACTAATATTGTCAATATAAAGAAAATCAGAGACAGTGAGGAGGAAAGATTATTTCGAAATGAAATAAAATGAATGAGTTAAGTGGATATAAGAAAAGTATACCTTGACGGGTCCATTCATGTCGACGTAGGGGGCAGTGGTTGATATTGGCGGTTGTCCAGGAGACATATCGACATAGGAGCTGGTATCAATGGCAGTTGAAAACAATTGCGATTGCGAGTATGCGGAAGGAGGCGATGATAGTACGCCTGGAGCATTGGGCCTGGTAAAATCGAGTTCCATGAGGTCTTCCATTCGATCGGAAGTAACGGAGCAACCGGAATTATGACCCCACGAACTAGAGAGAAGGGGTGCTGAACTTGATTTGTTGGATTGCGAGCTCTCCATACCAGAGACTAGAGGAGCAGTTACAATATTGGCGAGTCTGCCGATTTCAGGCCTTTTTGATCGACTTCCCACTGAGAAGGCGCGAACTCGACTTGCTTCTTGTTGCGCAACATCCAGTCTGTAATTACAGAAACTTAAAAAAAATGTATCTCGTTTATTAGAAGTTCTCTTTTACTTAAAGGTAGATCTTGTGCAAAAAATAAAAAAAATAGAAATGATGAAATGAATAACCTTTCGAAGTGAAGGTTTACCTGTTCTTCCGATGCCTGGTCGGTTCTGGCCTTGATCCTACGGAGTAAGCTCTGGTCGGCCTTGCCTGCAGGTCCTCGCCAGGCGCAAGGAAACTCGTCACCTTATCAAGGTGATATTCGGAGAAGCGCAGATCGGTGCTGGGCGTGCCGGAAGTAACTGAGCAGCTGCTGCCGCCGTGTTGTGACATGTCATCGGGAAAGTGACCGTTGTGATTGTTTGCCGGATCCATGTCGACGTATCCGTCGTCGCCGACCGGAGCCATTGGCACGTAGCCGTCGGTCAATGTACTGCTCTCCTCAACAAGGGACGAGGCGCGCGAGTGCGAGTGAATACCTGTCGCCGGACTCATCGGCATGTAGGCTCCTCGACCAGGACTCGAGCTGCAAGGACTGTACATTTCGACGTAGGAACTCTGCTGCAAGCAATTCAGCGTACGTTCATGATTCGTTCAGTAGTAAAAATTGAATTTCAGTACTCAAAAGTAAAAAAGCTCACCTGTGAGGGGGAGCAGGACTTGAAGTTGGGTGAGTACTTGTGCTGATGGGCAACGGAGGTGGGCCAGGGCACATAATCGTCGCCGTTCTCCTCGTGTATGACGGGCTCATCGGGGGTGAGCGAATGGCCATACTTGGAGATGACAGCCTCCTCTATGTTCTCGGAGGTGTCGTCCATGGACAGGGAGGAGCCCGCCGAATCGGTGGAACAAGCAACAGAGGCCGGGCTGATGGGCATCGAGCTGACAGGCGGTGAGTAGGACACGACGCGACTGTGCATAGAGAGAGGCCTAGGTACATGCGGCGCCAGAAGGGCCCCTCGGGAGATTTGCTGGGCCGCTGCGACCGTTGAGACACTTGCACTGCTCGTCGTACTAGGCTGACATTCACTCGTCGTCCGCGCCCTCGAGGGCAAGCTATCGCATCTGTCCCGGACCGTCGGGCCGCCTGAAAGCATAACAAAGTTCAGCGGGCATTTCGTAACTGGCCGATGGCCAATCGATTACAGAAAATAAAGAGAGAAAGAGGCAGCGGCGCAGGACACCGTGCAGCGGGTGCAAAAACCTCTTTTCAAAGCCATTACCATTAAACCCAGCATATATTAAAAGATTCGAGGGTTAGTACACTTATTTTAACTTATTCTTTTTCCTTTGCACACTAATTTCTTGATTGTTGTGCTGGACGCCAAGGCTACGTGTCTTCAAATCAAAATTAAAAAAGGTTATTATGTTAAAGTTTAAATTTTAAATTAAAAGTAAGCCGATACAATTCGTCGCTTATTAGTAATGTACATGTACAAAAATATACGGCTTCCTGAGAGTACCGGATTGCGTTCAACACAAATACGAAAAAGTAAGAAAAAAAGAAAACAGGAGAAATGGAAGGTTTACCTGTCTTACATATAATTGCATAATACAAGTGCATAAACAGGAGTATATTTATGTACACATATATATATATATTAGTTAGGATAAAACACTTTCTCATTTCCAGGTGAAAAAAAGAATAAACAGCATAAATGAATCGTCGTTGCATGCAGGTGAGAAAATGACGAGGCGACACCACCCGCTTAGAGGTGGGAAGCTAAAGGGAATCGGCAGGATTGAACTGCAATTGATCGAAATGCGATGCGGATTGAAAAGTTATAAAGTTTCGCCGCTAAAGAGAGCGAAAGTTGCTTCACGTCGATGCTGTAGTGTTTAGCTGGGTGTGTGTGTGTGTGCATGGTTGCGACTTGCAAGTACGTTAGAAGTTTAGAAGAGAAGGGAGCAATAAAACGAGCAAAAAGAGAAAAGAAAAGAAAAGAAAAGATGTAGATATAAAAGAGAAATAAAAGAAACGCTAGAGAGAGACAGAGAGATACATACAGCGTATCGCGGATCTTTTGGATGATTGCGTTTGATTGATAGCAACAGCGGCTAGGGGCAGCGACAGGGTTCTCTGGTGGGATATTGCCGCGGTAGTGGTTGCGCTTGTGCTCGACGATGATGTTGTTTTGACATGAGTGGATTGGGATATAATGTTATTGACGGAATAAGGGATCGGATGACTTGCTACCGAGTGCCGACGTCTATTTGTCAAGACAGCACTGCTTTTACTACACTCGATTATCCCCATGGTTCCGCTTTCGATTACACCAGCAGCAGCTGCAAATTTACCACAGCCCTCATTTTCCCATTTATTTATTATTTAGCTCAACGCAGCATCCCTTTTACTTTATTATCTCTAGCTTTTCACCTCTCCAACAATCATCATCTGCACTCCCACAAATGTTAAAAACGTCATCTGCCTCCCAAATTTCATTTCATTGGCAATACAAGCATTATATCTCTCCACTAATCTTGAGTCAAAATCACTACTTAATTATCATTCTCATCCATTTTATTATTCCAAAACACTTTATGTATACTTTTTTCATTATTCAATAATTACTGTAAGTGACTAATGACTCATACAAATATGTATTTACAACGTACTTCAATTTCTCTAGATTCTCTTTTGTATCTACTTATCTTACTCGAATAAAATATCTATATAAAATTTTAAAAAATAAAGAAAATATGAAAAATATAAACAATAGCTAAGCAATCACTGAATAACATTGCAAATTTTCTTAAAATTCTATGCCAAATAGCGAAAGCACTTTAAAAGGTTGAGTGCTACATGGTACCATGAAGCATGCACCATGAAAAGTGTTCTTCTTAGCAGATATGAAAGAAAAACCTGTGTACTAAATTATTTTTGCCAAATTTTTAGCACTCAACCTGTTAATTTTCTCCACTAGTAATTAGTATTGGAATAGTTCATATCTTTATTATTTTTAATAAAATTTCATATCCTTTCATGTATGACTATTGACATTCCAATACCAAGTAAATAAAGAAGTTCCACATAGACAGAGTTACAAAGTATCTCCCTCTAAATGGAGTAAATACATATTTTTAACATAGTGACATTTAATTATTCTCTTCTATCCAAATTTAAGAAGTTGCACGAGCACAAGAGAAAGAGAATAAAAAAAAGCGTACAACTACTGAGATAGAACAGACCCGTATGTGTATTGGAGGTAGAAGTAGTCTGTGATTGACTACACTGTGAGGGAGCAGATGCAGTGATGTTCTGATCCTCTAATGGTCCCACCTGCTCCTCGTGCATCCTTTGTTCCTCTGTAAAGCCCGCAACCCAACAGGTGTTACTCAAAAGCCTCTTTTTAATATTTTTAAACCATAATCACTATGCCTTATTCAAGTCATGTGTGGAATGTTACTTTTTTATATGAATTATGAAACTAGTGCAATTCTCACTACTAAATGATATTAATGACAAAAAATAGTGAAAAAACAAATTAAGTATTATGTCACTTAATCATACATTTAAGCAATTTCCACACAAAAATAATCTCGTTTTTACATCTTATTATGAAACGTTTAGTTGATTTATTGCAGATTATTTGTGATTAACGTGAGTCAGCAATATTTAACATAGTATTACAAACATCAATAAAAAATTGTACAGTGAATGCTGGTGAGTCACTAACTGTAATACGTTATAGCAAAACAGCCTTTGATAGTAAAATGATATGTGTAAAAGATAAAGTAAAGTATTTGGAGATTTTACCTAATGGTGAGAAACTGTGGAGTTTCTGTGCAGTGTGCCTTCTTTGAAGAACTGATATCGGTTTGCTTGCTTCATTAGCTGAGGAACTACGCATTCTCTGTCGTGGACCTTCATCCTTATCCTTATCCTTTACAGAGATTGAATTAGTCATTGCATTGTTGATTGCATGATGCATATTTTGTGCAATGTTGTTATCTTCCACCTCCATCCAAAATTCTCCACCGCCAATTACAGCGGATCGTCCCACTTCCATATAGAAAATTCGGTCCATGCATCCCGAACGTCTTATGTAGCTTAGCTGAAAGATGCAACAGAAAAATTGGCAAGAGCTCCTACTTGGACCGAAAGCAATACTCACAGAAAATTCAATAGAATCTGATTTGTCATCGGTTCCCAGTTTCATTAAGCTCAAGGTACGGTCGGTAAGACATAGTCGGTAGGGTCCAAAGATATTCCTCCGCTCGCCGAGTCCCTTCTTCTGCATCATGACCTGCCAGATGTGCTCTGCAAAGTCAGAGGGGAGGATTGTAAAGCAGCGGAACGGCAGAGGTAAACACAAGGGGAGGGTACACAAGCTGAAGTTACCAAAGGTAGGCCTCGGCTGCTCTCCGTCTGGCTGGTCACCATTCTGCAGCAGAAGCAGTGCATTGAGCCAGGAGTCGAGCTCCTTCTCGCTGTCGAGCACCAAGCAGAAGCAGTCGTCCTTGGTGTAGAGCGCTATGACATACTTGTGCTTGGTGTCCCTGCGTTTGTTGATGTTGAAGCAGCTGCGCACGGAAATGCTCCGCTTCGGCGGCTGCTTGCTCTCGTACTTCCTCTTCCTGTCGTAGTACTCGAGGCAGGCCGGGTGGCCCGGAGCCTCGGCCCTCAGGACGAAGTACTTCTTCTTGAGCGTCTTGAGCTTCTTGAGGTGGGCCGCCATGACGACGGCCCCCGGCGACTGGGCCGCTCCGGACATGCTGGGCCGGCCACTGGGGCCTCGGCTGCGCTCGCGGGGCTGGCTCAGGCGCGCGCCTGCTGGCGGGGGCTCCGGGGGCTCCCCGGCCCCGGCAGCATGGCAGGTGCCCTCGGCGCCTCGGCCGAGCACGTGTCGCACGGAGGGCTGGCGCAGGGCCGCGCGTGGACTCGCCGCGCCCTAGGCAGCGC
>JAXIUT010000048.1:5935538-5948754 GCA_035586675.1 Eurytoma californica
AGATGTTGAGTACTACAAACACAGTGCTTTTAACAGTTTTTCTCACTTGCCACGGGATTATTCAGTCAATTCTCAACATATCTTCTTGAAACTTTCAGAGATTATTTATTTTTATATAACTCTTGGAAACTTGGAGCTATAATTTTGAAAAAATGATCCTGATCCTTATAAAGTGGTAAAGTGGTAAGTTGCATTGTCTATATACCACATATATGATTTTTCAAGAAAAAAACATTTTTCTCCAATAGCTATGAATTCTAATAAAAACTAGACATAATTAATTATTATATTTTCAAAGATTTTAAGGTAGGCTGACCCCCTTAAATATTATATTACATAAAAAGTTAAATTCTTATTTTACCACTTATTATCTTGTACAGTGGTTAAATTAACGTGATTTAATATTGTTCTTAGAGTGTTACAATATTAAAAAAAATTTTATTACATAACTGTAGTACAAAAAGGAATGTATTTTAAAAAAATAATACATAATGACTTTATTCAGTTTAAATTTTACATATACAAAATAATGTAAATTTTAATATTCTAATACTATACATATTATGACAATATTCTAATTTCTTTTAATAGAGATAAAGCAATGACCAAATGAGTTTACAAGATTTACAATTTAATTTTAACAATATAATTTAAATGCTTAAATTCAAATTATACAACCAAAATTAATGATAAACTTTACTTAAAATCGAAATTTAATGCTTTTAAACTCATTTTTACTTAAATCGAAAATAATTATAAATGTAAATAAGTATAATCTATTTAAGTTTTAACCTTCGTAGTTGCACAAGATAAATTGACACAGATTTTAATATTTTAATATATTTTATTACATTTACTCAAATTTAATTAAACTAGTTTAATTAACAAAATTACGTGAAGATAAAACTTTATTTAAACAAATTTTAAATATTAAATTTTCAGTATTTTAAACTTAAATATTATTTATTTAATCTTGAGTAAATCTTAAAGAATTGAATCCTAAATATTTTAAATACTTTCACACTTACAATTTAAGCATAGATTTTATATTTTCAGATATACCTTTTATTTTTAAACTACCTTCTATAATCAAGCCTCTTCAAATTTATCTAACTAACTCGTTAAATTTATGAAGCAAGTAAGCCACATGTCAGTTAGTCTTTGACTCGCAAATTACTTTTGAAACAACTAATATTCTTAGTCATATTAAACGAAAAAAAATAAATAAAAAATATACTGCCATCTATCATAATTAACGAGGTTTACAAAGATCACATGAGCGTTCAAAAAAGTATGAAAATGAACAAAGATTTATCTCTAATTAATAAATTAACGTCTATAAGTAATAAACTTACAAATAATACAAGAAATTGTTCAATTCTGCGTCTGGCTCAGCCTTTACACTTTGGCCAACTAAATAAGCCAGTTTGTGAGCATATTGACATGGCGCTGGTACTCTAATAGTGCCAGGCCAATTATAGTACAAATGGCACAATTTATAAGTAAATCTCTGCATGTGATCAGTTTTTACATCAGCTCCATCATGAAGTACAATGTAATGCGTTGGAGTTACTGTACCTTGTCTAACTAGCTGAGGAACAAGATAAAAATCGTATAAGTAACGACGAGTTATGGCGCTATCAACAACAGTGCCTGGTGGTGGGTTGCCCAATTGTCCTTTCTAAAATACAATTGTATATTTAAATAAAGTAATCAACAATTTCTTTTAATTAGATTTGATAATTTTCACCTTCTCAAATATGCGTGTGTTAACCCTCTTCTGCACAATGATAACACTTATCTTTGGTTTATATGATGGATCAAGCATTTCACATGTTTTAAGCAACTGTTTAATTTCATAATTCTTAACAGAATCTAACTGTCCATCTCCTACACCATCTCTATATATAAATATTTTATCAGGATATTGACCATTTCGCTAAAAGGAAAATATTATTAGAAGATTTTATAAATTAAGATATTGTCATAATTTATGAATATACCTCACGATAAACTTTCATTGCTGAAACTAAACACTGTTTCAGTAAATCTACTAACTCTTGATGTGGGGCTTGCATGCACACTCTGCTATGCCATGTTGTCAGCATTTTGTCCAAACTTCCTACAAATGCAGCTACACTTCCTTTTGAGCCTTGGCCAACACCTGCATGATACACATCAATACCACAAACCATTGCATTCGACTAAAAATAGATATTAAGATACAATATCAGAGTAAAAAAATATGAAAGTAAATATTTTAACTAGTAAATATTATTACAAAAGGATTTTTTAAAGCCCATAAGGCTCCACCAATTTTACAATTTATTTGTAAAGCTATTTTTTCCGTCACACTTTTAATTTTTGCTGGGTTTGAAATGGTTTTTGAAATTATTACTTGTGATGGAGTTGGAGATTCTACACAACATATTCTACAAAATTAATTACAATAAATAATCTTTGAAAAATAATTGTAATAGCAATTGATTTATTTATTAGAAATTTTTTATAACTTACTTTTTTACTGCTGAATATTTATCTTGTCGAAGTGCAGGAAAGATTATCACAATCATATTTAACTGATTTTTAAGCAACTTGCGCAGTTCTTGAACATATGTTTCAGTGTTGTCATCTCTTAAAAACGAAATTCTTGGATCTCCTATTTTGATATTAACTTTATGACAAACTGCTTTAAATGTTTCCAAAAAATCATCACAATTTCTTTTATTGCGTTGGGGACATACTACAGCCCAATATTGCATATTTGGCTAAAAAGTTAAAGTAAAAAATATTTAGTAATTAAAAATTCGTCTTTAATTTATTACAAATTTATTACTTACAGTCCTAAGGACTCGACTATTGACAGCAGCTCTGCCCCAATCAGCATTATTTGGAATAGTTTTATAATCATTTCCAAACAAAAGTTCTTCAGGATCCAAGACCCTTCCTTTTAAATCTAGTGTATCTTCTTCTATTTGTAATCCCCAATCAGATAAAATTTTTCTTGTTACTTCTTGTCCATTCACCTGCTGAATAAAATTTCTGATAATTGTTCTACGTTGTTCAGGTTGTACTTTCGTAACCTGCGCAAGATCTTTTGTTATTCTAAAGTCACTTCTGATACTGTCAGTGATTCCTGCTAAATAGCAAAGCTCAGGAATTAATAAAGATATTCTTTCCACAGTCTAAAAAGTAACATTACATATATAAATATACACATATATAAAAAAAATCTTTAAACTTCCAATCATACTTCTCCAGTTGTTTTCTTTATTTTAGTCCTATTAACTAAAAGTGGTTGTTTAACGTCTTTTATAACTATATCATAATGTTGCTTGTAATAATCAACTAGAGATATTTCAGTATCTCCCTTTTCAAACTTGAATGAAGGGGTTGCATCCCAATTCACATCATCAATTTTATATGTTCTATTGTTGTAGTGAGTTATAACTGAAGTTCCAATAATTTCATTCATAACTGCTCTTTTGAAATTATTTGGATTCTTTTGAAACATGTCAGACCTAAAAAAAAATTATTTTACTTTTTTTTTTTTATTTTAAATCTATATATTTTTATGAAAATGTATTTCGGAAATCTTACATAAGATCTCTAACTGTATCAAGTCGCACAACTCGATGTGTAGCATCTAAATTCAATTTAAGACCACCTTCTAATTCATTAATGGCAGTAATGTATCCAGGCCACACTTCTAATCGATGTTGTGGAATCTTATGAGCACATGTAGGATTAAAATCGTGTCTTCCTACTCGTACTAGCGATAATGCTTTCATAACTCGGTTTATTAAATTGTTAAAGAAAGCTATATTATCTTTCATAGCTTGTTTTTTCTTAAAAATAACCGTGAGAGTAACAATTGATTCGTCAGCAGGGTGAACAGATTCCAAAATTGTTCTCTAAAAAAAAACCCATCTATTTCAACAAAGAAAATATACTAAGAAAAAGAAATTAAAATTTGTATGCACTCACATCATCTGGTAGTTTTATTGGTAGGTAAAGAAGCACACCATCAAAGTTTTTGACGTTGCCCAACTGATTTAAATGCTGGTTAAGAAGTTTAAATCTCAAAGGGCGAGAATCAATATCAGGAGTATATTTTACTTCATACTGAAATATCCCTTTATCTTTCTCCACTTTTAAATTGATATAATTGGCTGTCAAGTTTATGCTGAAAATAAAATTTCATAATTAATTATAGTTCAAAAAAAACTATACTTAATTACTTAAATAATAAAAAGAAATAATTTTTATTGAGTGTTAATTCAATACCCAGTTCCAGAATTTCCTTGTTTAGAAACAATTTCAGGCTCTGATATTATCGAAGACCTTGTTTCTTCAAGTGACAAAGATGATAATTTTCCGATTACTCCAGATGGTTCACCTGAACATTCTGATGAGTCTGTGGCAAATCTGTAAAATAAAAATTAATTTTAGATAAATTTTATTAAATGTATTAATAATTTTTGGTAAAATAAAACGTATAAATAAATATTAATCATCACATTAACTTACGGTTTTTTTAAAGCACCTAATAAAGTAGCCCGCCCCTGTCCAGTGGTTGAAGTAGAAGTTGTCTGAATTGAAGTTACAGATGCCGTCGTAGAGGCAATTGGAGAAGAACCATCAGAAGCAGATTTTCGCATTTTCTCAAGTAGCATCCCTCGACCTTTACTGATACTTGCAGAAGCTGACGCAAAAGGTGTTTCTCCAACTTCTTGTTTGTGCCTCAATTGTCCTTCTTTTTCCTGTTTGAGTCGTATTTCTTCTTCATGTTTCAATCTAATTTGTTCTTCTTGCTGCTTAAGACGAATTTCTTCTTCGTGTTTTAATCTTAGTGCTTCTTCTTGCTGTTTTCTTTCTTCTTCTTCTTTTTTTTTTCTCATCATTTCTATTAAGTTACCTCTTCCAAGACCCTTGCCCGCCATCTTTTAAAGAAAAAAAATTTAATTATTAAACAATGTAATTAAAAAGTTACGATTTTTCTAACAGAATTAATAGTAGTGCTTTATATTGTTATGCCTTTTTTTTGTCTGCAAATATTTCTTTTTATTTTATAAAATTTTTATTAATTAAATAATAGTTATTATAAAAATAAACATTCAGATGATTTGCTGAAGAAAAGTAAATTATTAACAGTATTTGTCTCTTCAAACTGTTGCATGTGATGTGTTATAAAAAAAATAAATCTTTTATATACAGAAGCCTAAATTTAGCAGTTATACTAATTTAAAATTAAATTTGGGAATAAAGATTACTTGAGAATTTTTTTTGTTAGATCTCATGAAATATTTAATATTTGATCAAAAAAGAAGTAAAAAACTAAGAAAATTAGCCTAAATAGTACTTTCAGGACTCTTTTGAACCATAGAAAATCCACTTTGAACTACAAAAATAGGCCTGGTAATGAAATATTTTGTCTTCGTACTTAAGATTGAAGATATCATTTCTAATGTACTTAATAAAAAGATTTGAGGTGTGAAATAATTGTAAGTCATTTCTAAGAAAATTGACAAAAAAAACGGGTTTTTAATGTATTCCAAATAGTCTCCATCCTTAAAATATTTTTGGAAATATTGTAATCCTCATAGAAGTAAATCTATTTAGCGTAGAAACTTATAGTAAAGCAATTAGCTTAATAGTATGCTTTAAAATTACGATGAGTCTATTCGCACATAAATCCCCGTATTTTACGTGGATTTACGTGGATATAAGACATAAAATCTATAAAAATCAACGTAAATCAATGTATATACACGTATATCCACGTAAATCTTAAATCCACGTATATCCACGTAAATGCAAATAGCGGGTACAGAGGTACTTGGGTTATTGGGTTATTGGTTAAATCCACGTAAAATACGAGGATTTATGTGCGAATAGACCCACCGTTAAAATTATTTCTTAAAATTTCGCTGATTAATTTTATTAAAATAGAAATCAAATAAAGAAACAAATATTTCTATTTTATAAATTTGATTAGATTTAATTATGGGTATTTTTCAGAACATAAATAATTGATGTTAAAACTAAGGTCACAATAACAAGGTTGATGTATATTTTTAGTTTAATATTTTATATCAGTATTGAAAAATTAATTAGTTACTAAAAATCTTATAATCTATCAAATTACTTAACCCAGTGAAGAAGTAAAAATTGTTTGAATGTCATTCATAGAAAAATGTTTATTTATATATAAAAAGAATAAAATATAAAGTTCCTATAACTTTAGAATTTAAGGGGTTAAAAAGACATACTTCCGTATATGAAAAAAGTGTAAATTACATGCACGTGCTTAAGGTAAGTTGAGACGCCAAGATAGATTTTCTTGGAAATACTACAGGACTTCTACCGGAAAAGCATAGAGATTTAATGAAAGGAATAAGAAAGCAATTACCTTGAATTTGGCTCGCTGGATCAAAGTGAAATTTCAAGACAGTTTGCAGGGCTTTCAAGTATGTTTTTTGAAAAACAAAGGAAATGAAGAGCCGGTGACACTTGCGCCGTACTTAAACCAACAAATACAGTGAACCTATAGAGCTCAGGCGAGCGACTATACGCCGACTGGCGACAGTGGCGACTACGCGTGCTTGTAGATGCGAGCGAGTTTCAATAGCGAATGCGCCGAGCCGCCGAGCCGCCGAGCCGCCGAACCGCCGAACCGCCGATCGGTCGCCGAGCCATACCACGCCGGCTCACCCGGCTGTCGACTCGTCGACTCGAGAAAACGACTCGGCTGTAGGTTTATAGTTATAGTGTTCGGGCCAAACTGATAGCAGGCGACTAACAAATCAGCAAGAGATTAAATAAAATAATATCATATTCGGATTCCTAGATGAAGGAGATATTTATCTTCAACTGTTCATCTTCGACTGTTCAACTCTTTGTCAAGATCTTTTATCCATCAACAATTCTTTCCCTCTGGCTCATTCCCTTATATGAAAATGAATACAATTGAAGGTCAATAGTGTCGTCGATGGTTAAAACTACAGTAAAAATGAATGAACAACACATTTTTTACGACGTCTATAAAAAATTAAGTAGATTCCTAACTCCTCGAGTTTTTCAGCGAGAAAGCAAAGAAGGGAGTCATCCACCTCTCCCACTTCTCTCACAGCCGACGAACTTGACACTTTGTTTACCTACATTTTCGCTTGTTTCTTTCAAATGTCTGATAAGTAGAAAGCCATTTAACCTACCTGTGAATTCATTTTTTGATTGCTCATGTAATAAAATATAAATTTTTTTAAAATTCTATACCAACTCATAACTCATTTTTTTCTTAAAAACCATGCAACGTTAAAAATTCGACTTTCAAGCTCTATTTTCTCTAAGTATTTATAATATTTGACCGCATTTATATCTTAAATTTCTTCAAAATTTCAAATGTAAATGAAAACATAAAGTGTCATCATTATATAAATTCTAAATTCATCGAAATGAACAATGACACATTCTTAGATAATTTCAAGAAAATCAATAAAATATTTTCTTTTACGTGATACAATAAGATAGAGGCACTTTTCTTACAGAATGTATATAAAAGCTTATAATTATTTTGTGTCTATATTATTATGAATCCATTTATTTATTATGAATTAATGTAAATTATTTGCGTGGATGAGCGAGTGAGTGAATGTGCATTAAATGCTCCTAGAGGAAGCTTTGTAATAGTAAAATGTTAAGTTTTGTTTAAACATTGTGGAAACATGTTTAATTTTGGAGTTCGAAAAAACGCGTTTTAGAAAATGTCTATGTGTGTGTGTGTGTGTGTGTGTGTGTGTGTGTGTGTGTGTGTGTGTGTGTGTGTGTGTGTGTGTGTGTGTGTGTGTGCGTGTGCGTGTGTGTGCGTGGGTGGGTGTGTGTGTTCACGCTTTATCTCCGGAAATACATGTCCAAATTCAATCTATTATAGCTCATTTTTTTTGTTTTTTAATTCCGAATTCAGGACAAAAATAATTTTGTATAGGTTGCCGATGCGCTTTTTTTTTAAATTTTTAATTTTCACTTTTTAAAAAACGATTTTGTGACATTTTTTAATGCTGGGATTAAGATACTTAAATTAAATAAAAAGTGGCTCAAAGAGCATAAAAATACCTACATTAAAAAAAAAGAACATCTTATTATCTATCTTGATTCTTTTGTTTTTTACAAAAATGTATATTTAAATTAAATGATTAACTGCATTTACATCAATCATGGTGGTGTAGAATATAAATACCTACATTCTGTAAAAATTTCAATCGATTTTATCAACTGGTTTATGAGAAAAAAATTAAAAACTGAAAAAAGGGGTTTTCTGTGTCCAACGATTACTTGAGTAAAAATGCTTTAATTCACTTCATGTTATAGGAAAAGGTAGATTTTTTATATAGGTCGGATGAGTTCTTTGCGCAGCTCATGAAACCCAATAGGAAAAAAAATATTGAGTCTTAAATTTTTACTTTTATTTTTACTTAAATACTTACATTTTTTGAAAAAGTTTATTCTCCTAAACTAGATGGTCAATAAATTGCACTGAGACAAATGGTGGTATTGTAGAATATAAACACCTATATTGTGTAAAAATTTCAATCAATTATATCAATTAGTTTCTGAGAAAGAAAAAATTAAAATTTGATCAAAAAATGTTTTCCATATCCGACGATTACTTGAGTAAATATAGTTTAATTCACTTGAAATATAATATATTTTGTAAAAATTTCAATCAATTATATTTATATTTTCAAAGAAACCTACAAAAAAAGAAACATTTCCATTAATTATCACGGTTTTGGCTTTTGCTTTTAGTCTCTGAGTATTTATCGGTTACACCGAATTTTTCAGTATAAATGTAATCGTTTTATGGTTAGTAATATTTAGTAAATGTTAATTTACAATTTAAGAAATATGCATTTCACAGTTGTAGGTAAAAAAAATTCGTCCTAATAAATTATTGAAATGACTCAAAACGTCAACCGTTTCTTTTCCAGAAGCAAATTTCGGTTTTTTACCTTTTTTCTACATGGGGTAAAATAACTTTAAAAGAATAAATAGTATAATAAATTAAAAATTAAACTATTTGTCGTTACTAGTACAGTTATTAAAAAATTTTAATGCAGTAAATTAAGTATTGTAAGATGTTATGATTATTTTAAAATATTTAAAAGCCCTAAAATTAAAACAACAGAACGTATAATTTTAATAAAATTTATTTTTAAATTGATATATGTATATATCAG
Organism: Eurytoma californica; assembly: GCA_035586675.1. Taxonomy (NCBI): domain Eukaryota; kingdom Metazoa; phylum Arthropoda; class Insecta; order Hymenoptera; family Eurytomidae; genus Eurytoma; species Eurytoma californica. The sequence continues at coordinate 5,944,775 of JAXIUT010000048.1, forward strand.
ATGCCATGGTCTGTATATTTTCTAAAAATTATTTACATGATTCACTTTGTTGTAAATTTTTTAAAAATAGAATTATAATAAACTATAAAACGAATCAAACAACAATATTAATTCAAACGACCTATTTACGAAGCACTATTGCTAGATGAAGACCGTCATTGACAAGTTCATAGTAAACGTCAACGAATGGCAAGAGAATTTTTTAAAGCCGTTTTGTATCTTACATGTACGCGCGTCAACTCCGTCTTTGATTTACAAAACGTGTACGGTAATGGCACTTGGCGCACTGGCATACGTCTAGCAATATGTAAAAATCTAATTGAGTCAGCGATTATTTCATTCAGATACACTCTAACATCAAAACTATCATTCGTACAGCATGACTTAAACAATAACATACAAATTGAAAAAAAAACATAAATACTTTCGAGAAAAATCTCTCAGCATTTAACAGTGTAAATTTTTCGACAATAAAAAATATTAACGAATTTTTTTATGATTTCATAGTTGTTTAGACACTGTAGCTCACAGAATCACAGGCCTGCAAAAAATTGCAAGCTCATTTCTTGGTTCCTATTAAAAATTACGGTACACAGTAACGCATGCGTATCGCATTGCGTATTACGCTTTAGTGTAAAATTTAATAATTTGTTCCTACCAATAACCGACAGTAGCAAACAATAACGTGGTCCCAAAATACCTCACTTTGAGATCTTCGACAAATAAATTATCAAATATGAGGAGATTTTGGATCGATGTTTTAAGACATACCACGAGTCTTCAGAGTCAGACCTTACTCCAGAGGTCAATATTCGTCAATTATAAAAATATTGTATCTCCGACCCGCGGATATGCGCTGGAGACGAATAAAAAAATCGCTTTAGAGAGCCATAAGGCTTTTATCATTTCAGAAATCATTATCCCATCCTGACACATCATCTGGGGGCGGTGGATCGGCGTCCGGCGGGTACTCGTCAAAGTTAGTCGTATCCATGGGACTCATGACTTTAGGCATTATTGGAGGTTCTAACGTTCTTGCTCGTAGGCCTTCCCAATTAAATCCATCGAACCATCTGCGAAAGAGATTAATCATGAACGCCATTTGTTTACAAATAATTCATATAATGAATTACTCACTTGTGCTTTTGAATTTCGCTGATGCCCCCTTTTTGATAACCAAGGCGCTCAGCTGGATTATCTCTAAAAAAATGAATTATCTATTAGGGAAAGTTATTGCTTTACCAATAGCTATTAATTGCTCTCGACCGTTACCTGCAGAGTTTCTTTATCAAAACAGTTGCGTTGCGTGTTATCGTTCGGGGAAACTCAATAGCATCGATTCCCTTTAGAATAATATTGTACGTTTTCATCGGATCGGCTCCGGTGAACGGCGGAGTCCCGGTCAACAATTCAAACATAAGAACGCCAAGGGACCAATAATCTGCGCTGATATCGTGACCTCGATTTAAAATGACTTCTGGAGCCACGTATTCCGGTGTACCGCAGAAGGTCCACGTTTTCCTTCCATGTTCTAGCCGCTTGGCAAATCCAAAGTCCACGAGTTTTACATACCTAAAAATTTCAGTAGCAGAATAAAACAATCATTTCGAATGTTAGTAGTAGCTGGGCAACTTGTTGTGACTGTTTTCTTTCAATTATTTTTCATTAGCCCCTTTTGAAATTTGACTGCGCAAGTTGAGATAACTATTCGTTTAACTAATGGCTTTTGTAATGTAATTATCCTTAGATATGCCCAAACGCGTTAATCACTTACTTTCTTTCTAGCGTTTAGAGTCGAATAAAATCGAAAATTGAGAAGTTTCCTTACCCTTGGCTATCGAGCAGCAGATTCTCGGGTTTGAGATCTCTGTAGATGATATTGCGCGAATGCAGATAGTCAAAGGCTTCGACGACGCATGCCGTGTAAAAGCGCGTGGTGGAATCGTCGAAGTGGCCCTTGTCTCTGAGCACCGTCCAGAGCTCACCACCGAGACAGGCCTCCATCAGCATGTAAAGATACTTTCGATCCTTGAACGTCTTGAAAAGCTTGACGATGAAATCGCAATCGGCTTCGCCCATTATCCGCTTCTCCGACATTATATGCTGCTGCTGACGCGTCTCCACGATTTGCGCCTTCTTCATCTGCTTCAAGGCGAACGATCGGGAATTGTCCCCGGCTATCTGGACGAGTTCTACGCGACCAAAGCCACCAACACCCAGCGTCGCCAGCGAACGCAGATCTTGTAGACGTAACTCCCGAAACTCCTCGTTCAATCTGTTGAAAAATCAAACAATTTTAACCATTATGATTAAACTTTTCAAAATTATTATGCAGTACACAGTGAGTGTGAGTTAGAATTTCATCTTTTGTCACATTTATACTGTTTAGCTTGAGAACTATACAGTAAAAGAAAAAATTATCATCTTTGAGCAGGAGAAGAGAATCTCATGAAACTTACGTTCTTACACTTGGTTTACGCCCCCATCCTTTAGTTAGGCATGAAACACAGTTAGTTTAGGTTAGGTAAAGTTCGGGGTATCTCAAGCACTGCACTCGTCACAACCTCGTTTACTTATAATTATTGCATTTATCTCACCTTCTTCGTACGACTAGTTCATCCTTGTATCGCATTCGAATTTCGTCGAGCGATGATATTAATTGATTAAAGGTTTCCCTATCGATAACGAGACAGGTCACGCCATCCGGATCGTCCGCTATAATGTTCGCTGTCCTGAGATCGTCCCTGTAGGAAAAGTATGAAATGATTTAGACCTCTTTTTTAAAATATGTTTTTAAAATATTTAAATTTACCCTTGAAGAGCTTTTTCGCCGAAGAAGTCTCCCTTTGTTAAGGATCTAATGTACTTTTCGTCAGTGGTGTCAGGCTGCTTGATGGTTACCTTCACCTGTCCACGGCTAATAATAAAGAAGGTATCTCCTCTCGCCCCTTGTCTAACGATATAATCACCATTGTTGTAGTAAGTCTGAAGAAAAATTGGACTCATAAGTCAAATATTATTTTCGGCAATGTTATTGAGCAAAAGGAAGTTTATTTTTAGTACTATAAGCAGTCCAGTTAAAAAAGTCTATTTTAGTATGAGTTGACGATATATTTCCATGTCACTTCTTTATGCCTAAAATTTAAAAAAATACAAATAGCCACTCACTTCTTCTAAAACGTCCGAGATTTTGATTAAGGTCTCCTCGGGCAAAGCTTTGAATATTGGAACACTGGAAAATGGTGAATGCGTTGTTATTATTGTAATTTGAAAATTTTATTCTAATTGTTTTGTATATAATAAGTTACCTTTTTAAGAAGTCCGTGTATTCTGCCTGCCTCGACAATCCAGTCCTCATCATGATCGTTTGGAAGCATTGCCGATCTATCGCCCACAACTGGCAGTCCGTTGCCGCAGTGATTGTCGCCGTCCTTTTACAGTTGTATAAAATGGCCAATTCGCCAAGCACTTTACCAGGCGCCAAAGTGCTCAGGTATTTTCCGTCTCTCGACACTTCCACCTTTCCCTCTGCAAATAAATAATAGGATTATTCGAAGAATTTTGATCTATTTTTCAACATTACATTTGACGCTTTGCAATTAAGATGGTTGCCGTCGCCTAGCTCAGTTATGGCACAGTGTAGCTCAAGAGAGTTCAACGGTAACAATAAACGTAGGCACGTACAATAAGGCGCAGTTGCGTATATCAATGAAAAAGGATAACGAAATACCACTTCGGTCGCCGATGTCGATGATCAATTCAATTTGACACCATTTCTATCATTGGCGCCTGCATGCCTGCCTCTATCATGCTCTTGAATATTATTCGACTAGTTCTTCCATTTCATTCCATTTAATTACGTTAAATGGATACGTTTTATATCAAAAATTAAATACACACACAAAAACCCTGGTAGAAAATCCACCATAATAGATGATCGTGTCACTAAATATTGACCATATTTTGTGACCATAATTTCT
>JAXIUT010000048.1:5953275-5977142 GCA_035586675.1 Eurytoma californica
ATGGGATATTTAGTGGTCACAGATCATAAATTTTGCCACTTTATGATCTCTTTCTGGTTAATTTTCTACCAGGGAAGGTAAATGAATAAAGGTAAATTCAATAACTTGCTCCTTTGTTTTTTGCTTTTGCATACAAAGCTCCTAATCATAAGAAATGTCAAAATTTCAATGACGAAATTTAGCATCGTATGTAACTGCAATTTAGTTAATTATACAACAATTTATAAAAACTTGAACATCATCGTCGCTCTCTCCAGTAAGTCACATCCGTTGTACGAGTGAAAAAATGGCTTGCAATTGTAATTCACGAGGTGCGCTTAACAGATAAATTTAACGTTTAAACTTGACACTTTCGTTCGGACAATGAAGAATAAAGTAAGAAAAGTAAGAAGAAAAGAAGAAAAAAGAGAAAGAAGCAGAAAGTTAATAAATTAGTCTGATGAATGGCGCATTTAAAAATTACTTTAATCGAGCGAATCTTTTTCGCGAGAGGCTGTAAAAAGGTAAAAAAGAGCTTGTTGCATTCTGGCCTACTTTTTTATTATTTTTACGACTTCTGATAGCCTTGCAACGAGGCGAGCAATTTATCAAGAATGTAATAACGGAGCACTCCTGTCAGTACTAGAGTGAAAATCTGTCGGCGACGGTAAAAACACAGCGTGCGGCAACGATTTATGATGGAATAGGTGATATAGCGCGCTGTGAATTGGCGAATTTTTTCGTCGACCTACCTACCGCTAACGAGAACGCAGAGTTGCAAAAAATACAGAAAAAGTTAACTAATTGGGACATCGGGGCAGAAGGGACAGAAGGGATAGAATGGGGCAGGGGCAATGAAAGTAACTGGCGGTTATTTAAGCGAGTTAATGCGGCGCACAGCGGATGTGTGGTAAATTGAAGATTCAAGATGCCGCTAGAATGAAGCATGAAGCATCGGGTCGTATAGAACACGATTCTCTCTCTCTCCTTCGTGAACTCTACTCGTTCAGTGAAAACAGTCCGCTTTCGCCACCGTTCCTTCCCAACTCAACCCAATCGACAAGTTTCTTACGTTTTTTCCTTCTATCTTTTTCGTAGCTTTTTCATAGCTTTTTCATAACTTTCTCATAGCTTTTTCGCGCAAAGCACTCGCAAATAGTGTTCAATTTTTCAACTTTTGCTAGGAAGCAATGAGACGTATTTTGCAAGTTTGCTTGTAGCGTGCGCCGGTTTTTACTCACTCGAGCACAGATAAGAGCTGTAGGGAAGCTGCGTGGACGACTGAAGCGCCATTGATTGTATATTTTACATTTAACACTCAAGAACTTACGAATTTCGCCACCGTCACGTGATATCATACGCAGGTTCCCTATGAGCAGAGCTTTCGCGCTTTTCGTTTTGCATAGTGTAAGTCAACATCAACTCATATAATAAATAATTTTTTTTTTAAATTGCAAGTATACACGCTTTGCAAAGAATCCCTTCCCTCTGCCTAAACTGATACGTGCGCTCAGCTTTTGATGTAAACTGAGCCGACTCTCCTTTGCTCTTACTTCCTGGGAGCTGTCTATGTCACCAGTGATTGCCAACCTAAATCAAGAAAATCTCGATCTATCTACACCCTATTATAAATAATGGTTAACGTATAGTTAGCAATTATTATCAGCCACTTTGGAAGAGTATCCATATTTAAAAAAGATTACTTTTTTAAACAAATTCTTCACGGAAGTTATATTAGTAAACAGGTACAAACTGAAAAATGTTTTCATTGTGCAGCAAAGAAATTATTGAAAATTTTTTAAACAATTAGTTTCTGCTGATACATTGCGAAGTAATTGGAAAAAAGGCAGAAGAGAGACAAACAAAAAGCAGTGTATTGACAGTTCAATAAACCGCAAGGAATCAACAGCGGAAAAGTTATTTTACTTGCGCGTCTGCTGGTATCTAAGCAAATGCACCGGCTCCGAGTTCGTTTCCGGAGTGAAAGTGGATGTTCCGGTTTGCGCTTTTGGCGAAGAAGTTTCGCCCGAATACAGGTTGCTGTGTATTCAGACACCGAATTACAAACACAATAATTAAAAATGTCGCACTGATGCTATTCCTCCAATGGATCCTAAACTGGATAATTCCTTTTCAACTTTATGTTGTGCCCTAAAAAAATGCTGAATAAAAGCATTAATTTTAAATTAAAATCACGCACAATAACAATATTTTTCTCTATTTGAGTATTAATTTTTTCATGAATATGCAAATCCAAAAACTAAAATTTATTCAGAATATTACATCAATCATTCATAAGAATCTGCTTTCTGTTTCTGTCACACATTTTTTAATATAGAAAATAATACATTATAAAAAAAAATCGTAAACCTATACTTACAAGGATTGCAAAATTAAAAAGAAATTATACAGTAGCAGCTGATTCAGATATTAAGAACCTATGTAACGTGATTTATTCGAAATAGCAGTTAAAGCGCTTGGAAAAGATGATTACTATTTGGCCGTAACAGTTAATTTAATAGCCAATCTTTTTTACGGAAGAGAAAGTTTTGAAAATTGCGACTTAATTTGATTTATTTGAAAATGTTTAAATTTAATAAATATTTCCAATGTAAAACGTGAACGGCTATTTGATAGTAGGATTTGTACGAACTTGTAGTTCGTAATACGGTCAACGAAAATTATTGTGTAAAAATTTTGCTTGCAAGAAGTGATAGAATAATACACGCGTGAATAAATAGTTGTAAATTATAGTATATCTAAAATTCTTAACATACGAAAAACACAATTTGTGATAAAATTCTAATGTATTAAAGACGGCGTGTTTTTTCAAGTGTTTAATGTGTCAAACAAAAGATAAGGGCATCAGAATAAATGTTGAAATGATTGTCAAAATAGATTATTTTCGACACTTTTAACTCCATGATTTTCTGAAAATGATGAAATATCGATTCTAAACTTTATTTAATTGAGCAACAAAATGATTGTTCTGTAGAGCGAAATTCATTCAGTGTATTATTCAATTTTGCTAATCAGTGAAAGTATTCGATCGTTGTGCCATCGATGAAGTACCATTCACCCTGTGCAACCACATCTTTGTAAGAGATAAATGAATCTTTTCTGCAAGGACTGCACACATGCACAGAAGAAGAAAGAGCTGGAGCTCTATGTCTATTGTGTGTATTAAATAATGGGACTTTGCATATTTGCTGGATCCAGTAGGCTCGCCGTGAAATGTGCCACTGCTCTCACTTACGATACACTGTTGCCGTGAGCGGCGTCAGCAAATGTATCGTGCAATGCTTAGAAACCAAGATAAAACTAAATAGGCAGAGTTTGTTGAGTTTGTTTGAGTACTAAATTTGTTTGCCGTCGAAGATGTGTTTGGCACATCCGTAATCAGGGGAATCGAAAGCGGAGCGAGAGCTTACCGCTTGTTTAAGAAATCAAGTGCTCGACATTCAATAGGCGCTTGCAGCACGCGGGGGACTGTCATGAGTATACAGCGAGCATAACGGGGCTTCTCCTTTACGTACGTCAGCCACAAAGCGAGAGGAATTTTTTGAGACGGAAGGCCAAATTTGCCTGGAATATCGGCGTCCAAGGCTAATGCGTCGACGCTCCCGTGGCCGGAGGAAAAATGCGCGCTATTTATAGAACACTTGGCCTGGGTAAAATTTGAGCAGGCCGAAAGAGCGACTCCGGGAGACAAAGGAGGCGAGTTCCGGCTCGGGTGGCTTGGCGGCGCGTGCTGTACCTGTGCCGTCTGGGCGCAGCTGTCGTCGGCGAATCGGCTGAGGGGCCCCGGTGCGCCGGCGCCTCGCGTAGGTGTGCACCGGGACGATGAGCCGCGGTCTGGGTATGAGAAAGCCGCTCTGGCAGTCCGACCTGGCCTCCTCGGCGGAGCCCTCGCTGTCGTCGCTGGCGCAGAGGAGCTCGTCGCTGGCGCAGAGGAGCTCGTCGCTGGAGCGCGCCCTGGAGCGCGCCCTGCTGTGGCCCGCGGACCCGGCCCAGTTGAGGCCGCACTCGCGCCAGCTCGCCTCGTAGAGGAGCTCCATGGCGCGGCCGCGACTGGCCTCGGGGTCGGCCAGCAGCTCCGGGTCCTCGAGGACGGCCCGGCCCGGGTAGCCGCGCACTTTCATCCTCTGGGCATGGCGCTCGGGCGCACTCGACACTCGCGGTAACCGGAGGATCGCGCCGAGCAGCGGCGCGCCGAGAGGACCGAGCGAGACTGTCGAGGCCGCTCTGCCCGCGCCAGCGTGTTTCCCTGCTCCGAGCCGAGGAGCCGAGAAGCCGAGGAGCCGAGGAGAAAGGCCAGGGGTTCTCAGCTGATCGCGCAGCCTTGTGTCCGCTTGCGCGCCGCTCTCTCTCCAGTCTCTCCAGTCTCTCTTTGCATTATGGCCCGGAATTTCCATTTTCCATCCAAGGTCACCGGTTCTTTGTTCGCGCCCACGTTCGCGCCGGCTCGGCCCAGTCAACTTCGCTACTTGCCGAACACTTTTCTGCCGATCTCTGCTTTGCCGTTTTTTTAATCTGCACCATCCCTGCGGAACCGCCGACGTCTTCTTGTCGCCGGCTCGCCGCTTCAGTGCCAATGTAGCACGATTACGCTGTCGCGTTAAGTAATCTCTCCGTTCACTAGGCTTTCGGAAAAAGAAACTAAATCACTTTTCCGTTCATTCGCTTCGATATTCATGTAACGCACTTGCCTTGCTAATCATGTTTATATTTCATTTATACAAATGCTCTTTTGCTGCACTCTTCTGCTTTTATTTTCTTTTCTTGCTTTAGTTTATAATCAATAACGACTTCAACAGCCGCCGTCATATTTAATCGACATTACAAAAATAGAAGAATCCATTATTCTTATCAGATTGCTTTGTTACGCTTTACATAATCGCCGAAGTGAAAGTTTATGCTTTATACGTAGGTAATACTAGATGCAGTTGTAAAAACAGTGATTATTTCCCAAATATTATAATAGAGCTTCCTTTGTCATTGTCATTTATCTAAAGTTCAAAATTTTAGAAAATGCATGCTTATTATTTCAGTTGTAGTCAAATTTTTAAACATTGTAAGTCTATAAAATATTACAATATTTAAACTAAAGTCAGAATGTTCTGTAAGCATGATACCCTACCTATTCTTTCTCCTAGGAGAATATGCTAGATATACTGACTAAGCCTCGTTATACTCGTCAGTATATATCTATATCTGACGCAACCGATCCTGTACAACCATTCCCGTTCCGACTTTGTATCTTCCCCTTTATAAGCAACAATTCTTCCATATAATCAGTCACTCCCTTTATAACTTCATTACAAAATTAAGTAAATATCGTTTAGCTTTTCTAGAGACTTTTTTATTAGTATTAACCAAAAATTTATAAGTTTAATGTACGGAACTTGCAAAAGATAAAAATAACATTCACCAAATAGTCGCTTTCTACAAAGCCTATAGCATTTCCCAAAAAAGGGACGCGTTTAAAGTGCATAACTTATCCCCTCCCGGCGAGAAGTAAAATCGTGTATGCACCATGTGAGAAAATAAAGAATCCCTCAAATCGTATGTTTAAGTCACTCTTTATTTTTTTCTCCCTATAGGTGCGTTATATACTATTTAATGATGTACGTATTCGCATAAGGACTCACCTTCCATAACAAAAACAATGGATCCAACATCTCCTTCACGAATAATGATCGATCCAGCAGGAAAAGAGACGGGATACATGCAGTCGACAATTTCTCGAATTTGTGTTAATTCTAAATTCTTCATAAAATCATTATCCAAGATAGCCGCTTTAATTAGCTCCCGCGACCTTTAAAATAAAGAAAAAATTGTAAGGTAATGTTAATGCAATACAATTTAATTAAAATTTTTTTTAGTAGATATTTTAGTTTTATTCAAAACTATATAAGAAAAAGAAGTCTTAAAATGCACAATGAAAAAAGTTTGTATGATTTACATAGCCCTAAACACATTAGATACGGGATGACAAAAAACCTCGCCACTTATCAAGTTTTAATGTCAATGAATTTAAAAATAAATAAAAAAATTAATTTATGTTGTGAATTTTTTAAATATTTCATAAGAAAACTAAAACTAATAAAGCCATATGACAACTACACAGTGAGTATTCGGCAAAAATCGTCATTGACGCTTTATCTTCATATGTTCGGAATTATAATTATCATTTGTTCGGAAAGTTATAACTCTGTGTATTCCCAGTAAAAAGGCATACATGAATTTTTTTTAAGATGGAGATTTCCACGAATCGCCAATTTTTGGAGATTCATTTTTCATTTGGCACTATCATAATAGGCTCAAAGTTTATACAAAAAAATCAGATACTGAGAACAAAATATTCTTTATTTTAATCGTTTATGTAAATAATTACTTCAACTATTAAAAAAACCGCTGCCAATATATTGGTACGTAGCTTCTTCCAACTTGATTGTAGGTTTCCTTTTTTTAATTTAATAATAAAAAAATATGCGTATAACTTAATAATGATTATGAATTTGTGCGCACGTATATAAACGTGCAAGCACATACTTAATACGTATACATAAACAAATTTACATACATACTTTCTGTGCGTTTGTATATATAGCCATACACACGCACACAAATAAAAATCAAGTAATTCATTCTTTAAACACCATTAAACATATTTTTACTACTAAGTATTTAAAAAACTGAAAATTTTTTAACACCCTGTATAATTAGAAATCGTTCCATAACAGAAAGTAATGAATAAATCTTCAAAATTATTTTCAATTTCAAAAATTTATTGAAAAACAAAAAAATTAGACGTGAAGCATTAAAAAAGACCTATTATTTAAAGAGGTATAGTCACACACACACACACACACACATTTTCTAAAAACGTGAGATTCGAACTCCAAACACCTTAAAAAAAGTTTCGATATGGTTTTTAAGCAACTGAAAATTTTTATTATTACAAAGCTTCCTCTAGGAGGAAACAAAAATTCACTATAAACTGAAGTTGATTTTATTTATACGCTATAGTAGCTCGCGTTATAAAAATATTTAGGACAAGTGACGCAAGTCGTATAATAAAGCGTAGACAAAGATTTTTCTTGAAGAATGACAAAGATATATTCGTTGGTTCTTCTGAAAGTGATTTTTAAATGTGCCTAATTGCCGGACACAGTATGAAGGATGAGCTCTAAAAATTTTAAAAGTTTAAGTGGGTCAATGATAAGATTTGGTATAGGTAACCTTCTTTCTAATCAGTGATTATTAAAACTGTAACGAGGATTACGAATTATAGTAGGTTTCAATAGAAAAAATTTCTAAATATTTATTTGTGTTTATTTATTTTGTTATTTAAAAATGCACTTTTGCAATTCTCGGTAACCTTTTAGATTATTCTGATAGTGTCAAGTGAAAAAAAAATACTTGAAAATAGCCCATGGGGTTATTTTTATTTTCATTAAAAAACTTTAAATCGTGCCTATAGTTATTCTCTTTTGATAATATATCAATTCTAGTTTTATTTAATATAAATTTACCAAATATATTTTGGATAAGTCACTACTGTATCCGCCTGAAACCTGCATCGTTGCAGACGACGAGCATGACCGGTGTAGTTTCATAATAACGAATTTTATTATTTTTCGATTTTGCATGTAATTTAGTATAATCCTTAGTGACGCGAAGAAAATGTTATTATATCTGCTTGATTAAATTCCATTATTTATCATTTTTGCGTGTTTCAATAATAGATTTAATTGATTTTTAATGGATTTTATGCAGACCATTATTAATTATTCAAGCATTTTGCAGTTAACTATTACTATTTTGGTTTTAAATAAACTATCTGGGCGGTGAAACTATTAAATGACATTAAATAAGGGAACGAATAATTATATATTTAACTAGTTTGGACAAAAAATATTTATTAATAAATATCAGCAAATGATCATCTTTTTATATTATATATATTAAAAAATTTCTGACGCTACCAGAAAGTTTAATTTTTCAAATGATAATTATTTTATGACTAGATATGTAACAAAATACCTAGTAAGTTCTGAACTTAAAAATATCGAAATGATTGAATCACATTAAAACAGTCATGTTCATTGATAACGACTGTGACGTGATGAGAAAGTACGAGTCTTTCATTACAGGAATTACGCAAGATCAGCTCGCACATTTTTAACAGTGTCAATTGCAACGAACTCTTAAAGAAAATATTTAACGCCGAAGAAAAAATTGATTGATGCTTCAGTCACGTATGCGTAATCTCTTTTACATTAAAATCATTTATTTTAAAAGAGTGGTAACTCAGTATCTGCGATATATAATATATAATATATAATAAATATTATTTATCGTTTTATTTTGGATTAAATTTATGTACGGTATAAATGAAGCAACGTAAAACGCAAAAGTTCTCGTTGATTACTTGATTATTTGCTATCGATAAAATCAGTTTGATTAAACATAAGTTATTTATTTTCGTCTAATAAATGGATTGACATCAATCGATGATAAGCCAAAGGTGTGGCGGAGAAAAAAAATTCATTCACGATTGAAAGCGTAGCCGAAAAAGTAGCGAACGGATGTAATAAAGGAAAAAATGAATGAAGCGAAAAAGTTGAAGTTTAGTAAAGCTTGGACGAATTGATCAAGAACACGGGTTTAAAATGAAATCGTTGAGATTATTGTGCGATGTGACAAACAGCTCGGCGACGCTTGGATTATCTGACCAGTTAGAGTATCTAAGGTCGAAGTGGAATCGGTTGAATCGGTCGAATCGGTCGAATCAGAAGGGGAGGGAAGGTGCTGGTACCTCTGGGGCTTGCTGTATTTCTGAATGGGCTTGGAGTCGTGGCGCAAGGGCTCGGCCGAAATGGCTTGTCGCTTGAGCCGCTGGCTGGGATTGAGCGGCCCCGAGACGATGCCGTGGTCGACGATCTGCCGGAACTTGTCGATTTCGTTCTGCAGGTACCGGATCGTCGCATCGCGCTCCCTGAGAGCGCGCTCCAGCAGCTCGACCGCCTCGTCCCTCTGGCGCAGGGCCTGCGTCCTCTCGTACAGCAGCTTCTTCAGGTCGTGAATGGAATCCATCGCGCCGGCACTCGCACACCAACACTGCACCTTCCGAGTGAGCTTCCGAAGCAGCGATTGCTCTCATCGGTCTGCGCGGCTTACCGGGCGGAGCGCGGGGCCGAGGCACGTGCTCGGGCAGGTGGGCCGCGACCGCTGTGCCAAAGAGTCGCCGGTGAACTGGCCGAGAAGCGAGAGCGCAGAAGCGCGCGTCTCCCCGCGCGCTGCCCGGCGCGTCCGCGCGGCGCGAGGTGCCTGCGCGCGCGCCTGTGAAAAACTCATCGGCTCCGAAAGGGCCGAAAACGACACGCGTCTATTTTTAAGGCCACCGACTCGCGCGAGTGCCTTTCACCGCGCGAATCGCCAATCCTGACGCGGCCCACATAACCACGTAACGCAACGTCGCGCCGCGAGCTATTTTTTTTCGCGACGGCCGGGGGGGCACCCTCGGGCGGTTTCGGCATTTTCCATTCGAAAGCAATTAGCGCCTGCGGGCCCTTTGCCAATTGAGCGCTCGAACCGCGCCTTTTGTTAAACAAGTGAAAGAAGCCACTTCAAGAAGCTTGTCTTGCTTTGGCAGTGCGAACCTTGACGTCAAAGGCGAGAGTGATTTGGTTTGCATCGCACGTGCCGCCCACGCGTCATCTCCGTGCGGCTTCGCGGCTTTGGATTTCTCCACTTGCCATTTGCCAGTTGCGAGCTGCGATCCCTCTCCCTTCGGGCGCCTTGAGCAAATCATAGGAAAATTCAGACTCTGCGCCGCTATTAAATTTATAATAACAAATAATTTTTGATACGATCCAGATCTAGTCTGCACTGCGCTTTCCGGGTTTATTTTTACACAGATCTGTTTGCCCAGCAAATATTCCGTCATTATATCACTCGATTTATGCATTCCCTAGTATGCATCAGGATCACACACATACGCAGTATACGTTTTTTAAGCTTATTTTATATTATACTACCTGCTAACCGAAAATAGACGTCGAGTTGCTGATACTACTAACGCTCTTGCAGCACTACTTTGCTAAATAATGTAATAATAATAAACCTATAAACGGGACTAGAAAAGTAAAAATGAGTACTAAACTAAGCTCATAAGATAGCTTGAACCCGTTGATTAAGCGATCCGCCAGTTTTGTTAAAATAGTATAACTCCATTACGTATTGCTGACTACTTTCGTAGGTACACACTGATTTTGTAGCAAAGAAGCATACGTGTTGCCTTTTGACTTTCTCAGTGGCCAGTGCCAGAGGTGTCAGTTGTTCGAATCCTGCAATGTACCGATCGGTCCTAAGCCACGGCGGTGATCGCTACATTATCGAGCAGGTGTGCGCTGCAAAGTCGACTAATGGCATCGAGTCGTAAACCTCCGAGCGGCCAGCGCGAGGGGGCGCCAGTGAGCGGCGAAAGGAGTTGACGGAGCATGGGCGAAAAGCAGAAAAGCAGAAAATCGCGGAGGAGGCTAAGCGCGAACAAAGTGGCCAGGCCAGCGAGTGGAGATATAACGGCCTCGCGTGGTGGGAGGAACTCGTTACTCGTTCGCTGCCGGCCGCCGCCGCCGCCGCGATGGTGCCAGTGTGGCTTTAACTTTTTAAAATATCGCTGTTGGCCGTGACAGGGGCTATTTTTAGCCGCCTCGAGATAAGCAGCGCGGCGGAGCGCAGCGAGGGGGGTGGCGAGGATCGGCCGAGCACACGAGTGACGGAGAGGTCCGAGAGCCAGTCAGGCGGTCGTCGCGCGGCTCGAGTTCGCAGGGACTGGCGCGCTGGCACACAGTCGCACGAGCAAATATTCTCCGCTTCTCTAGTTTTCTCTCTCTCGCTCGCGGAAAGTGCCAGAAAGAGAGAGGCCCGCGGCTGGACCGAGGACACGAAGCTCTCGCTCGCGCAGTCGCGTGCGTATACGTGCTGCTTCTGCCATGCCGGTCCACGGGCGCCCGCTCGCACAAAGAGAATGAAAGAAGTAATTATACGTGACGTCAAGAGGCGGCGAGCGAGGGAAGCCGCTGCTCCGCTCCTCGGAATTCGCCGAGGAGGCGAGGACGAGCGGCCCGCAGAAGGCCCCTTTCCGCGCGTCGCCGCCTCGCTTTTTCGACGCGTTAGCACGCCCGGCAAAAGCTTCGCCGCGGGAAACTTCCGCGCTCCCGTGCGCGCTCAAGGCCTAGCAAATAAAAGGCTGAACAATGCGGAGCACCGCGGAGCATCGCCGCGATAAGCGCTTGCTTGATTTCAGCGGCGATTAAGTCTCGACGCGAGCCAACCGCTCGCGCTTATCGCCGCCGCTTTTGAGCCGCTTTGGAGTCGCTTTCCAGCCACGGGCAAGCTTGCTCTAGTTTCAGCTCCTTTTGTCGAGGAGCCACTCGGAGATGCACCTATTGCCGGGCTCAAACGTTCGCACGTGTCCAACGGCAGAGTCACGGCCCGACTATCTGGCTAATTGCTAAATGCTACCAGTATGCCTTCTGCTAACTTTCTGCTGCGTCTGCCTCCCCGACTCGCTTTCGTTTATCTTTTCCTCGTTAGCGTAAACAAATTGGGCACTTGCATCAATATGATAACATGAGAACAATCAACATTTTATTGCCAATCGTTCAATCGTTCAGCTGCAACTTATGCCTTTATGAACTTTAATTCGATTTTATGACTCCAGCACGAAGCAAGTTTAGCATTTCCTGACAAAACATTTGACTTTTCAAAATATTTAGACGTCTTGCAAATATGTCTTATTGCAATTTATTCATGTACGCCGGTATTTTTAATCGACATTTTTGGCACCGTCCTACATTTTTACGCGATAGAACGTATTTATATTAATATTCAGAAGGGGAAAGTTAACCCTGAAAATTCTCAGAAAATTAAAAGCAGTCGATAAAAATTCCAACCTCCATAAGTCTTCCTAATAAACGGACTTGTTTTTAAATTAAAATGCACGAAATATCTCACAATCTTAAGGCTTCATAATAAAAAACGAAACGCTTTAGAGTGACTTATTAAGAAATAAAAAGAAAAAAGTATATGATGTGATCTCACTGTGCCTTGTATCAGTTGGCTGTACTAATTTTTTCCATTTTATCTAACTAGACCGTTAGTGTCTCAAGTTTCGCGGCCCATTATATTTAATAACAAGACGTATTTTCTTATGATTTTCTGAATTATTTACAGAATATGCTTAAGCTGATGTTTTATAATGATAAAATGTTCATAATAATTATTCAATTATTGAAGTACTCTAGAATTTGATAAGTTTTTTACACTGATAAAAATTAAAGCAGCATTATTTTTTAAACTTGATGTTAACTTTTTATGCTTATAATGACCTAAGGCGAACAATAATTTCATAATATAATAATAATGCAGTTAATAGAATTGCACAATCAAAATAGATAAGAGGAAGATAATAATTGCATTGGAGTAATCGATTGGAAATGATATGTCGGTAAGTGTAGTCCATGCACAGGCAAAGAGCAAAAGCCATAGAGGAAAATTAGCAAGTGGGATTGGCTGTTGCAGCGGCGGCGGCGGCAGTTTGAGTAGTGGAGCGCGCATATAAGCGAGGCGGCGATTGCGATGACTCGCTGAAGGCTTTAGGGTCGCGACAGAAATAGCTGAATTACACGCGACTCGACGACATCGGTAGCTGTTTAGCCAAGAAGAGTGTACGGGCCGAGCCGGAAAATGCATGCCACTCGCGTTGTCCGGCTCGATAACGTCATAAACGAACAATGTTCGCGACGGGCTAGCTTCCTTTGAGGTTCGGACAAACCGGTTTCCTAACCAACGTTTCGCCGCGAGCCCGTCGTACGCTGCGTTGCCTACTCCAACCTCCTTGGCTCTTCCTTTTTCTCTTTTTTTCAAGCCGCGCGCGGATCAATTGCGAATTAAAATGCCGATCTACACTTGCCGCTGAGCTTTTTACTCGCATTCCCCGGTCACACCTTAACGTCCGTTATTTTTATAACTCTCTGCAGGTTTACGCAGACGTACTGGGCCTGCTAATAAAATTGACAGCTCTTATGCGCTTTCCCCTTCTCAAACTCGACTGTTCAACCATTTCGGCACAAATAGATGGCATTGACTGGTGAAATGATTTGATGCCGCCGATGAAAAACAGTTTGGATAAAATAGCACTGCGTCAAGGGATTTCTTCGGAATTAGTATGGCCTACGTTGGAGGAGGCTAAAAATAGAAATAATTTGAATACCAATAAAAACCTGTTTAATGGATCGCCGCTCTATCGCGCGCCGTGCTCTATTCAAACTAGCAACTCTACAACTCCAGAACCTTAAACGCAATGCGACGCGCCTCATCGTGACCTTGGGTTACATGCAATCCAAATACAGTTCCGGTTCGCTACTACCTTATTACTCTGCGCATTTACACATTTGAACGCCTACTACAGCCTAATATGTGTGTATAATTCACTTAAAACGATTTCAACTGACAAACATACTTTTATTCATTTTCAATGTCCTTTGTTCACCAATAATCTTCTCATATATACGCATGCTCATGAATTATAACTTTCAAATTTAATGCCATTTTTTCTTTATTACTTCATATGTGCTTACCATAATATTGTAGCCAAAACGCTTCATACAGAATTAATTACAAAAAATCCTACTGCAACAAATTTAATTTGTATTTTCAGAAGATAAAAATAACATTTCATTTGAAAATGTACATTGCGTAATAATGTTTCACATCTATCTAACTTATCTAATTTGAAGATTTGAAGAATCTTTGGTGAAAAAAACTATGAAATCGTACGTTTCAGTTTTTCATTCCTTCGTATTCTATACTTGCTTTATCACATTTAAAATTACATAAATATATTTTTACACTTTAAGCAATCGTAGGAATATTAATTTTATAATATTATTAATTAAATTAAATTAAAATATCAGTCTTTAATACAATTTTATTATTACAATTTATAGTTAGTATTTTTTGTGTTAAGCGCGTATAAATTGAAAATATTGTATTAAAATTAATATTTTAGATAAATTTTGACATTTTTTAATGTTGATTTTCTCAGTCTGTATTAAGTGAAAAAATAGTTCGTATATTAATACTGATAAAGTTAAATGACAAAATAAAAACGAAAATTAATGCATTATGTTTTTTTGTGTATATAAATACAAATTGAAATGAATCACATATGGATTTATTAATTTTGTTTCATCTATTTTCTTGCTGCAATTTTATCATCTGGGAGAAAGATTTATTCGGTACAGATTTAGAGTAATGTAAACTATCTTTATTATTTTAATTTGAAATAGAACTTTGTTGCTTAATCATAATAAAGTATATTTCCTATTTTTCTCACTATGGCTAAATCTGATAATTACATTAAGTCGATTTAAATGAATCTAAACAATTAAAGGAATTTTTAATGTTACTCTCAGTTTATTACTAAATAGTTTAAAAATTCAAATCTGGATTAATATAAACATAAATTAATACAATTTAAAGTTATATAAAAGTAACAGATATTACAAATTTCAATTGCAAGCATATGTACGTAATTGTTATCCTGCCGTTCTTTCTATAAAAATTTTTATCACAAGATTGAATGCCAGTGTAATTGCGTATCAATTTGATAGCAAAGTATACTGTTCATAATCAAATGAAAATTCACAATTAAATTTATGTACTCTAATAAAAACTTCTTTAACGAAATATTTTGACAAAAAGTGAAGTTATTTTTATAAAAAAAACCGAAATATACTATTAATGCTAAAAATCATTTTCTCTCATTTGTATCAAAATGTATTATTTCTTGAGATTATGTTGAATTTTGAAGATATGAAATTTAAAAAAAAAATCGCAATATGATTGTAACTTTTTTTAACTTTTTTTATGACATATATTACAATTTTAATTACTTTCTGTACAGTACTAAAATGCAAAAAAAACAACAAACTTAATAAAACGAATCTCTTTAAAACTAAATAATGTATATTGATCAAATTTTATACAAGAGTTAGCTATGACACCAACTATATTTCCTGTAAATTTCAAGTCAGTACAAAAAGCCGTTCTCAAGACATCAAAATTTGAAAAAAATATTAAAAAAATTAACTTAAATACTTTTAAAATTTATTATTAGATATACCTAAAAGATTTACAGCAACGCAGGTGTGTAAACTCTACTTCTCCACAAAGTTCAAAGCAATTCCATTAATTTTTCTCCCGTAATCGTTGTACATAGAAAACTCATTCTTTCAGTTTTAAATTTTTCAATTTGAAAATAACTTAAATCACCTAAAAATTTTATGGTCAATAGTTCTTGTGATAACACGAGAACTATTAACATGGTTTTTTTCTTGAGGTTATTATGTTTTTTAATTTTAAAGATATGAAATTTTTTTAAAAAATCACATTTTTTTATAGCAAAATAATGAAAAGGTCTATCTAAACATAAAAAAAGAATAATATAGGTAATTTTATACTCTTTCAGATGCATTGTTTCCGAATTCATTAATTAAAAAAAAAAAAGTTTTTCGAAAATCAAAAAATGAAAATAAAATAAATAAAATGGGTGGACAGAATCGAAAATAAATCGAACAGAAAAAACAAAAAAAATGAGACATTGTAGGTTAAAATCCAACCAGTACAAGCTGATATTTTCCAAAAATAGTGTATTTCGCTTCCGAACACCTTAAAAAACATTTATAATATATTTTAAGAAAACTTCAAAAATCACTATTACAAAGCTTCCTCAAGGAGGAAGCAGTAATTAACCTTTAACCTTTTGTTAATCTTGTATTTTTTAAAATTCTTATTTCAAGCAATCGAAATTTTCAATCTAGGTGTTACTTATCATCTACGATAATTTGAAGGCATTTTCATGTAATTTGAATTGATAGTGAATAAGATTTTATTAAAGATGTCTTAATTTTTGACTACTAATAACCGGAATAAAATCTATTTCAATTTTTCACGTAACCAATATTTATGGCGAACATTGTTATGCTATACCCCATAACTTATCCATTCTTTATTCGTATATCCTGATAAAATCGCAAAAACTTCCATATTAATAGTAAATTATGTAACTGGTTTATAATAAAATAACCAAGCCAACAATTACACAAGAGCAGTAGACATTAAATGCGAGCTACAAATATTTCTTGATATATTTGTGTTTTTCTATTTTTTTAGTACGAAGATAGCACTAAAACTAGAACAATAAGTATTGTAAGATAATATTTTCTACGTGACTACGTGCATCTTACTACAGTGTACAGCTTATATGTTATCCTCCAATATTAATCACAATGGCTCTTTTATTGCATTCTAAAAATATCCAACGCAGGTATTTATATATATATTACGACTAAAAACGTTAAGATTGCATTGTACAAATGACGTGCAAGTTAACCGAACATTATAAAAACGTTATAAAGACGTTACCAAAAAGACCAAAAAACGTATTTTATCAATGTGTAAAATAACATCTTCTTAACGTCTTTTTAACGTTACTTTGGCCGCGGAATTTTTTCCAAACAACTTTAAAATAACGTTTTTATGATATTTATTTGTTTATTTATTTATTATTATAAATATCTCGGAAATGGCGACAGATAGAGCAAAACGGACTGAATTTTGAGAACAAATGTCTATACAAATATTAAGATTCAAATATCCATGTATATTTGCTAAAAACTTTTCAGTACATTAAATTTATAACAAATAACTAAATAAATAAATATCATAACGTTATTTTAACGTTTAAAAAAAATTCTACGGCCAAAATACCGTTAAAAAGACGTTAAAAAGACGTTATTTTGCACATTGATAAAATACGTCTTTTGGTCTTTTTGGTAACGTCTTTATAACGTTTTTATAACGTTCGGCGTTAGCAGGGATGTTCTGTCACAGCAGAAATCCCAATATGTTATTTTTAGAAAGTGCCGTGTAAGTGGTTGTGATGCATTTGTGCAGACTTATACTAGTTAAGTAAAGTTCTACATATCTTAACTCGGCGAAACTCATATTATTCATCTATTCAAGATGGAAGAAACGATGACAGCACTTTGAAATCAGTTGTTAAATTTTTACATAAAATATTCTGTGAAAATGTTACATTCTTATTGCTATTCTTGTTGCTCTATATACTTTGACAAAACAGCATTATCGTTTTCGAGCATTTATAAAGGGCTTTATATGAAAGGTAAATAGTAATAATTCAAAAATAGAGAAACAGTTGAATACTAAAAGAAGATTGATTCCTTTAAAGCGATAAATGCCACAAATACTTGAGGAAATGATTAGAATGATTACGCGATCTTATCATTTCGAGTGTAATTTAAGCCCACTTAACGATCGACAGACCTGATTAGTCAGTATAGCCAAGCGAGGAAGCTCAGAAGCAAGGAGCATCTTGAAAAAAGTGAACAGCGATAAATTGATGGTCACTCTCAAAGAAATGGTATTTTTCCACAATGATGAAGGTGGCCGGTGAGTCTGTATGGTTAGGCCAGTTGTGCGTGTAACATCCCCTGTGTTCTTTTAGTCCAAGCCTGTGATGATAGTCCAGAGCAGTACGGAGGGTGCGGGCGAGGGTACAGAAGGGAGCGCGCACGGGCGTAAGTCATAGGCAAGGTCCAGCGGGCAGTAGCAGGTAGCAGAGACAGCAGGGAGAAAATCCAAAGTTTTTCGGAAAAGAGCGGGAAGGCGTGAACGAAACGAAAATAAAAAGCAGGGTTTGGCCAAAGGGGGCGCTTGCTTGGCCAAGAGACTGCACGTGGCGAACGGGCTTGCGGGAACGCAGGCGCGCAGTGGTGGGGTGGCTAGTCCGGAGGTGCGCTGCATGCAACACCAACCTGTCACTCTTGTCGACTTGGACGAGCGGCGCGAGCTCCTGCCTCGGCGGCTCGGCCGAGATGCCCTGGGCGCGGTGCTTCCTCGGCCGCGGCTTTGTCGGTGCGAGCGGCGACTTGAACGGCAAGACGCTGAGGAACTTATCGAGGTGGCTGCGCAGTTCGAGGATCTCAGCGTCGCGCTGCCTGAGCTGCGCCTCCAGCTGGACGATCCGCTCGTCCCGGAGCCGCAGCAGCTCCTGCAGCTCCCCCGTCGCCATTTCCGCGAGCGGCTGCGGCGGCGGCTGCGGCGGCGACTGCTGCGACTGCGGCTGGGCCTGCTCCTCCTCCTCGTCGGCGAGCCGCTGCTGCGGCGACGAGAAGCACAACGAGTCGAAGCACACACGCATAGACACGCAGGCGTCGCTGATCAGCCGGCACTCGGCCCCGTCCATCCACGCTGCTGCGAGCCCGAGCTGCGAGCTTCGAGCACTATGCTGCTGCGAGGGCATGCACGCGGCCGAACCTCCGCGCTGCACTGCGCGCCGACTGCGACGCTGCGACACACAGCCAGTCCCGGACTCCCGGCCCGACTGCTCGAGTGTTCGCAACCCGCGACGGCGCGACTCGCGACTCGCGAGCGGGCCTCCGCGCAGATTTGTTTTTCCGATCTGCGCGCGGCCCACGTGCCCAGCGATGATCGAGCGCGCACGCGCACTGCCGCGGCGACTGGCCAGTGGCCTCTGCCAAGCCTCTGCCAGCCACTGCGGGACCCTGGCAGGCCGGCCTGCCCCAGACTCCTTCGTCTCTCCTGCAGCCTGTACTTCGAAGAGCCATCCTCTCAACTGGTAAGGTGCCCCTCGGCTTCCCTTTCGCCCTAGCCTTGGCGTATTCGCTGCTCGACCATTGGAGCCTCACCTGCGAAGTGCGAGCTTCCACAGGTGTGCCTCCACCTCCATTCGGCAGATTTTTTTTAACCGACCGTAGGTAAGGAAGCGCGCGGCCGACTCCCAAGCTTGGCTTCGCAGCGATTTTTCACCATAGGTGGCAGCAACTCTCATTTTTCTGATTTTTCTGCCTTTTTTTAAATTCCAACTTGATTGCTCTAAAATATAAGACCACGCTTTTCAGCTGCAGTTCCTTTTTATTATTTCTGCTCCAAAAGAGAGAAAAAGATTAATTAAGTGTAGAAATTTACCCTTCAAAATTGTTTGCATGGTTTTTCTACATCCCTGGTTCACGCTTCTTGTTAATAACTTTTCCAGAAAAAGCAGCATCTCTAATATGGTAAAATAACTTCATTATGATTTGCGAGTAAAAGAGAGATACTGTTTGACAGTATTTAAATAAAATAATAAATGAAGTTTAGAAAGATGTGCAGGGAAGAATATAATTTATTATAAAATGATAAGGGCTCTCATAAGGAGGTATAAACTATAAATTTTTAACGGGCACAAATTGCTCCCATGAGATGAGCTCCTTCGGCGCACCCCGATTCCCCGATTCGAAAAATAAAATATGAAGAACTCAAGGAACACCCGCCCCCAGAAAGTTTACAATATAGGGTAGCATAAATCGATTGCAGTATAAATTGGTCATGCGGATGCAAGATGAGCAGAAAGGAAGGAAGGAAGTAAGAATTGGCTGCGGCCTTGCGGTGGCTGACTTCGGCAGCAGCCTGGGTCCAGAGGCTCGGTCAGGGGCTCGGTCAGGGGCTCGGTCAGGGGCTCGGAAGAGGAGAGAAGCGAGTGAGCGCTTTCGCTTAGCCTCGGGCCAGGTGTCCGGGCTCGGCGCTAGTTAGCGAGTTAGCTGATTGGACGCCTGGAGGGAGCGGGGCGAGGCGCGGCGGCGGGGGCGCGCAGGGGCGAGGCGGGGAGCCGACGCTCGCGCTCGCTCTGCGGCTCGGGGAACCGTAATATCATAATAGAATAGCGATGTTAGTAATAGCATCGTGGCCGCGCGGGTGAGAGCCCGATCGAGCGAGCGAGTCAAGCAATTTGCATCGCATTGTGTACTCGTTATGCCTCCATCTGTCCCTGCCCCCGGCACCGCGAGGGTGCAAGCCCGACAAGCGAGAGTGCCGATCGATCGGCGAGCATCCGGATCGAAGATCAGGAGCCAAGTAGTCACGCGCGCGCGGCGCGGAAGCGAACACGGGGAGTGTAAAGAATCATTTGGAGAGCAGCGTCCCTCGCCGCTCCGCGCGCCTGCTTTGATCTCTTATCGTGCCCCTTTTGTACACACCTACATACCTATACGTGTGTGCACGCGCGCCTCTGACAAAATATCAACTAAACGATAACCTTATTTATTATTCACTTCCACGTTCCCTCCCTTCAATTTACAAAGTAGCTGTTTCGCCTTTAAATTTGCGACTCGCTGTGCGCCCGTCACTCGCCTTCCCGCTCGCCTTCTCCTCGCCTTCTCATCATCGTTTCAACTTTTATCTTTTATTTGTCAATTTTAGACTTCTTCATTGGCAAAAACATGATAAACTAAAGTTCTTAGAAACTTGACAATTTCAAGTCACCATAAATTAGATCTTGATAATAACTCGAGTAAAAACGCCACAATCAAGTGAAATTTTGGATTTAGTTGTATTATTTGGTATTTTCCTCTTTTTCTTTGTGCTGTTTATTAGGTTCGATAGATTTTCAGATAAATTATTTAATTTTTTTTCATTTTTTACAAGAACTTTTACATTATTATTATTTATTTGTTATATTATCTACGGGAACAATAATTTAGTTTGAAGGAAGCTGCGGACCAATGAATTTGCGTATTCTTTCTTTCCGCTCAAACAATTATTCATCACTATTTTACTTTCCCTAGCTCCATTTACGATTGTAATAAAGTTTATGTTGATCTTGATGGTATTCTTAATATATTAAGATGTGAATTTCGTTGAACCTTGACATCCTTTAGAGAATAAAAGCTCTTCAAGTCGTTGTGTAAGATTTATAATGTATAATCTAATATAACGTTATTTCAATTCATCAAAATTAACTCTTATTTAGCTGTTATTGCCACAAACTTCGAATTCCTAAGAGGACTATAGGTTATTAATAATTATTGCTTGGCGGCTAATTATTATAATAATTGCGTGACATGATATAATTGAATATTAATATTTGTCCGAGGATTAATAGAATATTAATAGAAAAGAATAATTGTCGTTAATCATGCATTGAATTTTTTATTAGTAATTGAATATTCAATTGATTCGACTTGTAGTTATAATAAATAAAAGTGCAATTACAAATGTATATTTGGAAGGAAACTAGAAATGATGAATTTAGTATAATCAGTCGGTTAAAAATAAGAAGGGGTATTTATTATTAAAAGCAGAAATAATCAGGTGAAAGACATTGAGCTGAATGCGTAATGAAACAGAAAGCTATTATGATTTTCGTTGGATTAAGCGTCTATAAACAATTGAATAGGCATATAAGGCGATTAAAATAATGGAGGTAATTTTGAAAGGCTGACATTCGAGTCGATTAGTATATTAGTAGGTTTCAGCGAAACACAGTTGAATCGGTGAATGAATTTGAAATCCCGAATGGGAAGTCGCAATATCAATTACTCTGCACTGTCTCTCTCCGGTGGGTGCACGCGGGCCTCGACGCGGGCCGCCAGCTCGCTCGACATCCGACATCAGATTAACTCGGCTTCGAAGGTCTTGAGATTTTCCATCTAGGCGGGATCTCGGGATATATCCCATCATCGTTCTTGTGCTGAACATCCAGTCGACTGAGATGAAAATCCAGTTTCCAGCACATCAGCTCCCTCGCTTATTTCGCTTATTTCGCTTATTTCGCTTATTTCGTTTCCGATGCGAGCGCAGAGAAATTATACTTTTCCTCGGACTCGCATCTTTCCTCCTCCTCCTCCTCGCTCCTCCTACGCGCTCCTCCTCCGCGTCTACTCATCGGTTATACATGGGAGCTGCGGAAATGAATTTCCATGTTTCGCAGGCCTCTCTTCTGGGGAAAGAGAAAAGGGGAAAAGGTCGATAAGCAAAGATGATTTAGTAAATGCTTAATGGGAATACAAGATCGGGAGCTAATCTGTGTGGATTAAGCGCTCAAGTGAAGAAGTGATTTTGAAAACAGCCGGCATAACAACACAAGAATGTCGGATGTAGTCGCAGGGATTGCCGTCGAGTGGTAATCCAGTTTGTTTGATCAATAAAGGGGCTGAGGCGTGCGCGCGCCAGTCACACGCAGAGGGGGAGCTTATTTGTACCTGCTCGCGCCACTCGAGTTTCTGTCTCTCGCCTCCCATGGGTCCCGATTGACATTGAACCTTCGCGGCGATCGGCACACGCCAACAAGCTTTTGCTTCTTACACGCTTCTCTTAATCCTCCAGCAATCGCTTTAAGCGCAAGCAGGCTGCTTCATCAACCGACAAATTCATTAGGGAGCTTGGTCCATCGATCACACTTGGGGACATTGTCGCGGAACTCAAGAGCGCATCGGCCTTCTCGCTCGGAAGGTGAGTCGTCGGGAGTGCGACGTCATTCCTGCCCTCGACTCAAGCCCCGAGCTCCGAGCCCCGAGCCCCGCGCCCCTTCCAGATAGCCTTAAAGCTCACCCGCTCGCGCTTGCTTTCAGGTTGGCGCGTGGCCCGCCGCCCCTTAGCCAGCCCCTCGTTGCATTTTAAATCAAAGCCCGGAGGTAACGCAATCACCAAGCATCACGACGCTTCCACAATTTTCTACTTTAAGCTACTTTATGTATTAGTGGCCCCTACCCCGCTCTTAGTGCCCCCCCCCCCTCTCTCTCTCTCTCTCTCTCTCGCCTTTCGCGTTTCGCTCCCG
Source organism: Eurytoma californica (assembly GCA_035586675.1). NCBI lineage: Eukaryota > Metazoa > Arthropoda > Insecta > Hymenoptera > Eurytomidae > Eurytoma > Eurytoma californica. The sequence goes on from JAXIUT010000048.1 coordinate 5,975,966, forward strand.
GACCCGATACATTAGTACCCTCTCGCAGGCGGCTCGCCTAACCAAGTTATTTTATTAAACAACCTCTAAGCAGCCAGCGCTGACGCTGATGGCGGCCGACTTCGCGTCCGCGAGTTTACGCGCATCGTTAATTATACTTTTAGTTACAGCGGGCCCGAGGTCTTTCACACTATACATGTATACTGAATTTCCTGCAGATTCCTAGCAATACCAATTGTTCACGATTCTTATTCTTTTTTTATCATTCATCAGCTCCTTCGAGCTTGTCAGTAACGTAATTTTGCCCTTCGTTCTCACCTTTCTTCCTAAAATTTCTAAAATAATTCAAAGCCTGACTTTATAGAAATAGCTATTATATTCTCAAGCTTGTACATATCATCATTCAAATAAATTAAATGACAATGCTACGTGTATTTCAAGTTTTAAATTGATTCAATACCATGTTAAATCGTACCCACAGAAATTATGAAATAGTGTTTAATCAAATGATGTGGGAAATAACTAATAAATTATCTTTTTGAAGATGAGGGATATGCGGGCCCTATTCCTTTTACACTTTATTATTTTTATTTATGAAAAAATTCAAATTTTTTTCAATTGCAAATTCATATAAATTGTTTTTAGTGTCTCACAGATTTTAACAATATTTTCCAAAATATTTTGATGTATCAAAATTTGAAGAAATAAGTTCCAGAATATATAAGGTAAATTCGGGAGTATAAACTCTCAAAAGCATTAAAAGATATAAGACTAAAATTTTGGAATTTGCCTTTTTTGAGACTTAAGAAGTTTCAACAAAAAAGAAAAACAAAAAACAAAAAGATAAAAGTCGAAAAATCTTTTTTTCTTCCAAAGTTGTTTAAGGAGTACTTGATCACAAGCTCCGATAACAACTTAGGGTTGCGGAGACTATTCAAAAATCGTTAAAAAAATATCTGGTTTTTTAGTGCCAATTTCTTCAAACCTGACCTACAATAATTTCACACCACAAATCTTCACTACGAGGACCATTTTGAAAACAAGTAATTTTGAAAGTTGAAATCGGATTTTCTCTGTTTGTAAAGACTTTTAAAAGCTCTATTTAGGCTAATTTTTTTAGTTTTTTAGGCACGGCCGCTACACGGAAGTGCCTTATATTTTCACTAGAGCAAAAAATGGGTGTATGTGCGATTTTGTT
>JAXIUT010000048.1:5977242-6003444 GCA_035586675.1 Eurytoma californica
GTATGTGAAGCAGTATGTGTACCAGAATACAGTGCTGGTAAAGAAAAAGAAGATTTGTTTGTAATACCGAATTGTAATGCCGAAAAAATCGAATGTAATTTCCCTGGGCGAATGTGCGTCTTCCATTGCGGGAGAAAAACATTGAAACGATAACGCGCAGAACGGCAGGCGATGGAGCGCGAAACAGTCGGGAAAAATCAGAAGCCGTGTATATACAAGCCCCGCTCTGGTTGATCTGCGGTGCAGGTGTCGCATCTCGAGTAACGCGATCAGTCGGCTAACTCGCGGCTAGGGCGGCCGGGCGGCCGGGCGGCGACGGCGGCGGCGGCGGCGCCTCTAATGAAAAAGCAATCGCGGCGCCTTTCAATTTGTGCCTAAGTGACAATCCCCCGCGGATTATCGAATCGCTCGGCGGCCGGGGGCGGGGGTGGCCGCGCGTCTTGGCCCGGCGTCGAGGCGCGCGCCAATCCCGCTCGCGGGGGCCGGGCCTGCCGGGGGCGGGCGCGCCTGCGCTCGCCGCCCACCCCGCTCCGTCGCTCGGCGCGCCACGCGGAGCGCGGAACGCGCGCCCGCCTCGCGCCCCGTGGGCGCGCGAGCCGCTCGGCCAGTGGGCCGCCAGGCAGCCTCGGCGCTCGCACGACGCAGCAGCAGCAGCAGCAGCAGCGGCAGCAGCAGCGGCAGCGGCGGCAGCATCGCAGCGGACTACGGAAGCCAGCTCTCGCGGCGAGGGGCCCCGCGCGCCCGCCTCCGAGAGCCGCCCTCAGCCGGGAAGCTGTTGTTCAGCCACGAGTCCAGGATTCTCAGCCCCGGCGCAAGCGGGGCCGCGGCGCCTGCCGGCCGGACCAGCCCGCCCACGACGACGCCCGGGCCCGCGAGCGCCCCGGGCCCCGGCTCCACGACGACGCTCTTCCGCCCGGGGGCCGACTGCTCCTCCAGCCCGCCGCTGCTCAAGGTACGCAGTTGGACGCATCCGAGGATGTGGCCCATTACCCGCCTCGCGCCCCCCGTCCGGCCGACTTCCGACCTTGGCTCGAGCCTCTCGGAATCACTGCGCCGCGAGCAGCTTTACTCGTTCGGCCAAATTCAGCGCCGCTGTCTCCTGCAGTCCGCTCGTTGTAACGCTCGTATACACTTTTATTTAGCTCTCCGTCCGTCGGTGGCTCGCGACGCTCGCGTTAAGCGAGTTATTTTATTTCTGCGCCCGCCTGTAATCGACAATTCCATCATTTCCTCGGAGATTACGCTTTCTCGTTTGCACTGCCTGCGTCTGATTAAACTACCGCTGCTAAGTGGTAAATTACGTGCTCTCATGAGCGCTCATTCAATTATCCATGAACTCGCGCGCGCTCGGGGCGTACGGCGCGCCAAACTCGCTTTTCCTTTCGTTCAACTTTGCCCGAGTCTAGCCGAGGCGACGGCCCCTTCCGCCCCTGCAACCCACCGCAACCCACTGCAACCCTCTGCAGCATCCTCTAACTTTGCCTTTTTCACCTCATCAGTCAACTGAATCGCGCCGATCACTATTTCATTCTATGCCTATTTTGGCTGTGGGTTACACTTACATCCGCAATCGAATAGAGCGCACAAATTCTTGCACAAGTACTATATCAACATATGTTCAGAAAGAAACGGAAATTGTAAACCTCGTTCTGTTGATTATGTCCATTACTCCGTATTCTTAACGTGTTTAGCATTTCATTTATTCATCTTTAACATTTTCATTATTATTCTCATTCAATGTTATTTCTAAGCTTATTTGTAGAATATGGGTCAAAATTAGATCTATTTTTAGCTTTTACAATGAAATGCTTTTTCAAATGTTTCAATAAAAATGATTATAGTTCCACTGTCGTTGCTGTCTGCAAATAAATTTAATATATGCATACACATACTTCGGTTCATTTAATTTCATGTAAAAGTATTCGATTCTCAGTGTGCTAATTCACGGTTAAACGGTTTAACTTTACCACTTTTCCAATGTACAATGCTGAACTTTGTATAAAGTTTGGAATCTAGCTTAAGCAGTTGAACAAAATTTCATTTAAATGTCAATGATATCGATGTTTCAACAATTAATTCACACTTTTACTTCATACAAGCGTTAAGTAATGTTCTTCTTGCAGGAATATTTAATGTCCACTAATTAAGACTTTCATTTCATTTAATGGATAATAAAAAAGGATAAAAATAATAAAATCTTTTGCAAGCATATTATACGAATATCAGAACTGTTACTCATAACAATTAGTTGAAGCGAACAGCCTTTTTGATGCACTTATACTTACTACTTTTAATTCTTGGTATGTAAACCCTTCCATTCTAAAATATTTTTTTATAGAATGCTCAGAATATTTAATTAATAGCCGAATAAAGACGATTTTAAACTGGTGAAATATTTTTAAAAATTTATAAAGTGAAAAATCTTGAGATAATGCGGCCAAGGGGACGTGAAAGAATTATGTATAGTTGTAGTTCATATTCATAACAATAATTACACTCCAATACAATTACGGTATAAAGCTTGAATAATTGTGGCGGCAGTGTAAAACATACAAACTATTCTATTCACTAGATTAATAATGACTGAATATTTAATTAAATTGAAACGCTTATTCATTAGATTGTTAAGCAGTGATATTTAAAGTTATGAAAATAATAAATATACCTATAAAAGAGATCTGAATTTGCGAAAGCAATCTAGATAGAAATATATTGGTTTTATACTAATAAGAATGATTGAATTTTGGGAAGCTTAGCAGATTGGTCGGCTTTGTTTAATCTATGAAGTGATCACTTTGTTATTGATTGTTTAGATTGGTTAGAGGTCGCTATAGAGGCTGCGCGTACAGGGAGAGTGCATACAAATTAAATGTTTACGTAATTAGACTTGATTGTGTATTTAACGCACTTAATGTTGGATTAATGGAATTTAAATATAAATTAAAATTCTCTGCAATTTTTATCTATATGATGAAATCGAGAAATTGTCGAATGTTTGTAATTTATGATGAAAAATAGATGGAAGAAAAAGCGGAAGGGTGGAAGCTCGGATGGAAGTGAATTTTGATTATTTTGATACAGCTGTATAAAGGGGGTTCACCTAATAAAAGTAACTGTACGATCGCGGCAGCGAAGATCCCGTGCTCGCTGAACTAGAAGTGCAGGGTAGTTTGAAAAGTGATAAAAGTGGGAAAAGAGATCAGGGAAGCCCGGAAAAGGTTAATACAAAAATGTTGCTCGGTGTGTGTACGCGGTGTGCACGCGGTGTGCACGCGAGGTCAATAAAAATGCGATTTTCGAAGGAAGGAGCCGGAGGGGTACAATGTATTGCCGGTCGTATTGCGGTGGCGGCTCTGAGAAGGAAGGATCGGGAGGATCGGGAGGATCGGGAGGATCGGGAGGAGCGGGAGGAGCGGGAGGAGCGGGAGGAGCGGGATGAGCGGGAGGAGCGGGAGGAGCGGGGGCGAGAGATAAAGAAGCCGCTCGGAGAGAGCAAGACACGCCTTCATCCTGCGCTCGGCGGGCGCCGGTTGGAGGATCGGACGTTCTTTAAGTGTGTATCCTCGAGCCTCGATGTGCAGTGCTTCTTCTCGTGGCCGCCACCGCCGCCACCGCCTTGCTGGCTTGAAAAGCCGCGCTGTTTTACGCTTTTCGACTTCTCCAAGATTTATCCCCTGAGCTTCCTCGCTAAATCGTCTTCCGGTCGAAATTTACGGCCGAGCAATAATGCGAGAGACTCGCATTAATTCTCGGCACGTTGCTCTTCTAACGTACCGCACCGCCTCTCTACATGCACCTATATATACTTGGCTCAGCAAAATTACTTTTCACTTTGCACTTTTAACATTATTCTTCATTTAAGGTTACTGCTTGAAAGCTCGGAGAGCGGTTCAGTTTGATCGAAGTACTGGCTGGTACTGCTGAATGCATAACGAAGCACGCGCTGAACAGTTAGATCCGGTCAAGCACGCAGTCGCCAAACAACACAGTATAAGCTCCGCGAAGTAACTTGCAGCAAGTCAGTTTCGAAACAAGTTAGCTGCAATTATTTATTTATTCGGCGACTGAATTGAAAAGCGAAGCTTGAACATTTGCTTGATGAAGGAGGAAAAAGAAGGTTATCGCATAGTGCCTGGAGTTCGATGAGCCTCGCTGCTCTGGCAGTCGGCGTAGTACGTACGGCGAGTTCGTAACCGAAGAATCAATACGATCCTCCTCTTGGTTCGGTGTGCCAATTGAGCTCGTTGAATCTGTGCCTCGAGCCTGCACGCTGTTACGTATTGCGGGGCTCCGATATCGCAGCATCGCTCGAGCTTCGATCGAGGCGTCGATCGAGGCTTCGATCGAGGCTTCGATCGAGGCGCGCGCAGCTCGCGCTGCTGCGAGGGGCTACAGCTGAGCTATAGCTAGGAGAGGGGAATTAATACACACAGACTCGCGGGGTTCGGGAGGAGGGAGGCACGGCAAACGAGAGCAGCGGCACCAGCAGCACTAGCAGCCCAAGAGCCGCGCAAGAGCCGCGCCAAACAAACTCATCCGTGTAATTGCTAAATTGACAGATTAATTCAATCAATGCCTTACTGGCTCCACATGATCCAGCATGCTCGCATCCATGAATTCTACAAGCTCTCGCACCACCGCACCGACACAATGCTCCCCTCTCTCTCTCAACATTTACTCGCTGCTTCTATCTCTCCCGATTTATCGACACAGAATGCTTATTCAAAAAGTCATAATTTTTACCTAAAAACAATATTTGTACACTTACTAGTCTGTCACACCAGTAATCCCAAAACAACTGTTCGAAATCCGATTATCCAAGATTTTCAATAAAGCTTACAGAGAAGCATACAGACTGTATTTATAATCAATCGAAAATGTGTATAAGTTGTACCCGTTAGGTTTATCGATTTTAAAGGTCTTCAATTAATCACAACTTCATTTACTACCTTTCAATCTCTTATTTTGTTGATACGGATTTTGATTGAATATAACCAATTGAAATGAAGTTTTAATTTAAATGTATGACTGAAAAAATGGCATTTAGTAGTAATATTACGAAACTAACTTTTAAATTTTGCCAGATTATTTATATAAAAAATTTCTTTCCAGTCAATAGAAATGCAATATTAAAAAAAAAAATCGTGTATTTTGCTGAAAAATAAAGTAGAACGTCTAAATACCGGCCAGTGACTGCATTAAAATACGCAATTCATTCAATTAAGTGTGTTAAGACAGTGTAGATCGCACAATTCAATTGGTTACTAGAGACAACTAGTTTATAAAGTGAACGAGTTTGTTATTTCTTTTGCTAACTCTAACTGGATGATGTACTAGATATGGGAGAAAGAAAAGGAAATATACAACTGTGGCTAAGAGAAAAAACGGAAAAACGGAAAAATCGGAAAAACGGCAGAGGTCTACGAAATAGATAATAATAATGTTTGCACCAATCTGTGCCATTCCTTGATATATTTCGACATATAAATATATTTACATGAAAAAAATGGGTGGGCATAATGAGATATCCTAACGGTAAACTGGAGTTATTATCGAAAGTCATTGTGCACTTTTGTAACTCTGGCCTGAAAACAATAAATGAGAAATATATTGATGTTTAAGATGTAAAAGTAATAACGGTTCTAAAAAAAAACTTGCAGATATGATAATTGTTTGTTTTGAGAAACGCGCGGAGCGAGGCGTGAAGAAAATATAAGCGCCGGGCGGAAGGTTTGGCAGAGTGATCGGTCGAGTACTCGGGGGTTGGACAAGCGGCAAGCGGGCGAACGGGCACACGAGTGGGAAATGAAGCGCGTAGACAAAGCGCAAAATAAAGCGATAATAAAGTGAGCAGCGATCTCCATTTAAAGGATCACGCTCGGTTGGGCTCTGGTGTTTCTGGTGCGAGCTTGTCCTCCGGCCGGGCTCCTGGATTTGATCGAGCGCGAGAACATGCGTAATGCAGCGGAATAGAGTTGAGAGCCTCGAGTCGGCTCTCGTTCGAGGACCCCCGCGCGCTCTGGGGCGCTTTGGGGCGCTTTGGGGCGCCCTGGTGTGTCCGGGGATCGGACGCCCGCGCCGCTATCACCGGAAGTCAATCGGAATCTCAATGACTCGTCGGCGTTAACCTCGGCGCAAAGCTCAGCCGGGAACTCGATTTCGTCACGCTCGCCCGCGCACCCAATCTCTCGGACGTCGCTCGGCCGTCGCTCGGTCTTTTCGCCAAATCCGCCGGCGCGCGCCTCCGGAATTCCATTTCTCAATTTCTCATGCGTTTATGAGTCCAGGCACCTTTTTTCTCCCTCTTATAATCTTATACTCAATTTAAAATCTTTAATAATTCGCAGAAGAAAGATTGAATTATTGTTAGCAACGCTAGCCACTATAGTACAATCCTAATTTTATCATAATATGATTCCTAATATGATTATGCACAAAGGTGATACAGTTACAGAAGCTTTACAATACCGTAAGCCTATTAAGAGGATCTCCTCGTTAACGGTCCATTAATGCGCTCCATAAATGCGATCTAATGGAAATGTTCATGCGGTAGCAATTACTTATAAGCACACATAGAGTTTACAAAACTTATTTTTAAATGCCTATCTTTTTCTTCTTTATGTATTTCGCAAAATCGCAGTACTAGCAAAATTTGTAGCAAGTGTGGCGGTTTAAAAATAAAGAGCAGAGTGGCTGCGGGCTGCGAGCGTCAAGTATGGAGATTTAAGATGAAGATAATAATTGATGCTCGATCCCAATTCTATTCTATCTCTATATCAATTTAATATCTGTTTTATCTTCTCACTTATAAGCAGTAAGCTATTTATTGGTATTGGAGGTTAAATTTGTATAAATGAAAGACGTTCGCTTGGATAATTAAGCGAAGCTCATGAGGTTTAACAACTATCACTTTGGGAAATAATAACTAGTAAATGAATATTAAATATTAAATATTAAATAATAAACACGTTAGAAAATTCATGCAAGGCCTTACTACGCAATTTATCACATTGGCGGTGTGTTCTCTTTTACGGAGCTCTCTATTATAGGGTGCAGCTATTTTTCACGGATGATTTTTTTACCACTGGCCCGTTCGCGGCACTCGGGGATGAGCGACTAGCCGAGTCGCAAAGCCGCCATGGCGGTTAAAGGGGGCGCGCACGCACCTGAGCCCCGTCGCTACTGGCGCGGGCGGCGCGGGCGGCGCGGGCGGCGCGGGCGGCGCGGGCGGCTCGAATAATAAACGGAGCTCTCAGTTACTGCTGTAACGGCCATTCAAGTTGCGTACAGACTCACGCCAAGTTGCACTTTGCTAATAAGCGGAGCGGCGAAGGTAGCCTGCAGAATTTCGGATATTTTAGCCGAGTGTTGCCGGAAATTATGATTCGCTGAAATTGCCTGTAAACAATTCTCTCAGGCTTACTCTCTGCAGGCTATGTGCTTCTCTAATTAATTGAAAAACTTTTTTATCGGTATGCTACGTGCAATGCTTGTGTTACTATTTCTTATTTATTCGCGTATTGTCAAATGAATAGCAATTTCAGGCTCCTAAAAAATATTTTATATGATTTTTTTTAAAACGCCTGTACTTGATTCTTTGAAGTTCGATTGTGTACACAGCCCCTCACATTGCGGCTTCTGTGCTGGGAAACTTATGGAAGGGGACGCGTCACGCCTCAGGCCAATACGGGAGAAATAGGAGCGAAAGAGATGCAAGATCGAATGTAGCGTGCAAGTGGATGAAGCAGGCGCCGGCATGACCTCAATGTATAAAATTTCTTTCAAAAGCCTAATAGAAAATGAATTTGACGGCAACTATTTAGAATTTCCGAGTAATATTGAGTTGTCGTATTGTTTGCCTGGCGGATAAAAATGAATATGTTTGTTGGCAAAGTCGAGCGATGTAGGTGATCGTTAAACATATTTGAAGTTAGATTCAGTGGAATTAAGCGCTCGGTGGTTGTTCTGGTGCATTATCGGGCTAGGGGGCGGGCTTAGAGCAACATCTGGCTGGGAAAGTGAGGATTGCGCTCGAGGCCTGAGAGGCAAGCAAGTCAGCAGCCGGGCTCGACGGCGTCATCGAGTGCAAAGGCATGCGAGCTCGCGAACGAGTTGAGTCGCGAGTCGCGAGTCGGGAGTCGGGAAGGGAGAGGAGAATCTCGTAATGCCGTTATCCCGCATTAAAGTGCTATCACACGGTGACGGCGAGGCGCGCGTAGCGGACGGGCTTATTGAATTGTGTCATCCAAGAATAAGGGCTAACGCGCTGCATCCAATTTCAGATCCTTAATTAATTCCCTCCAATTCGTCCCCGCGCTCTGTATTAATAAAGCGGGCCGTCGTTGTCAAGAGGCGCATTCCTCACTTGCCCCGACTGCTGCTTTCGCGCTTTCCGCGCCGCCGAGCGAGCCAATAAAACATTCAATTTGCCCGCCGAATTTCTTTAATTGACCCTCCAGAGCAGGCCTTGCCCCTTGCCATTTCTCCGTTCTTCTTTGGGAGAACATTGCCGCTCGCACGTCTCCTTATATTTGCGGCTTTCTTTCCTTTACTATAATACTCTATAGGCTGACTAGATTTTTCCTAGAAACTTGAAAAAGTGAAAGAGGGGGAAAACGGCAAGAGTCATTCCAGCGACCGCGTGAAATATCAGTTTTAATTGCGAATCGCGATAATTGCGCAATGGCAGGCGCGATATTGTCGCGATACGTCGCGTGTCAAATTATTGAATGTTGACGTCAGCAGCAACTCCGAGCGAACGCGCCGCGCCGCCTCGACTTAACGTTTCGCTCGTTGCCGACGGCAATTATACAATTAGCGGCTCAATATCAAGCGCGACTGTAATATGGAATCCAAGCGGGTTTATTGATGCTTTTCGCGGAAATTCGACACGTTTCTCCGTCATTATTCGGAGAGCTCCGGGATTTTACGATCTAAATTATCGCGAATCCAGTCAAGGCTGCGAAAATAATTAGCAAATTCAGTCTCATTTATTTCCGCTGTGCACTTTTTTATTCGTACAGCAATATTCATTTTGAGTAATAAAATAAGAGTAATCTTGTTGAAACTTTGGCTCAAAATTCCATTGACTCATTGGAAAATAAAGACAAGTTTTCATTTCTCTTGCCAGGCATCTCAATTTTCAAACAAGTAAGTTTAATCATTAGGCTTGCTCTTGAAATAAGGGGTTAGCTAAAGCAAGCAACGAAATTGGGCAGGCAAGTTTTTCTTATCGAATTCTCCTGCGTTCTCGGAGGAATTGTTAATCCCGTAAAGGCACGCATTCGGAGGAGTGATCTTTCAGCTTTCAGTTTCAGTAAAAGTTAGCTCCGACTAAGCGAATACGCGCGGAGCTCGACGATGAGCTGACGAAATAATTTACGGCGAGACAGGTATTAATGGGGCGCGCGATCAGCCCTTTACGCAATCGGATGATCGCGCAATAAAACAGCCGGTGTAATCCTCGAGCTGTGGCCGCGGGCAAACACGCGTCGGGCAAACAGGCCGAACGAAGGGGAGCTGGTGGGCCCGAGGCCTGCCGCGCCGCCGCGGATTAGCCTCGGTCCATTTGGTCCCTTCTGTCGGCGCGACCCCGCACGCGCCTGCAGTCGGCCAGCTCGGGCTTTAACCCGGCCTCGATCGCCGAGTACAATAGGGTGCTAAGTACCCAAGTACTGAGCGACTCGAGGGTTACGGGGCGCCGCCGGTTCGCCACAAGCCGCTCGGATCATGCTGCGTCCTTCAAATTTCAAATTTCCTCGCGCACCTTCGCTTTCCGCCGTTTTACTTTCCCGAATTTGCTTCGGTTAAGGGCTCGTATCAGTCGATCCAAATTACGACGGATGCATTAATAATTCAATATGACTTTCGGCTCAACATTAACTGTGTACGCTGTCTCGTATTTCAAATTGAACATCTGCTCGAGGTTTATAATCGGATGATCTCGCTGCTTCGACTCGGCTCATCGTCACCAGCGTGCGTGCACTCTGCCTGGAGTAAAGGAGGAAAAATCGGAAAAAGGTTAGGAGGGCAACGGCAGCGGCACCGGCAGCAGAATCCGATTAAATTTGACAAGAATCGGCCGGAGACGACGGTGGTCTCGCGCCCAGGCGTAATTGCGTTTGGGGGCCAGCGGTGCGGCCGCCGCCGGGGGTAGTAATAATTCTCTAATATCAATTTCAAATTTCAATTAGTATCATCTGCGTGAGCGGGCGGCCTCTGCATCCCGCGCGATCTAAAATTCAATTTGTCCCTTCGCGCAGCGCGCAAAGCCGTCGCGGAAGCCGTTACGTAAAGGCTCGTCGCTGCTGCTACACGCGCAGGCACACGCGCAGGCACACGCGCACGCACACGCGCACTCGCATTACAAATTGACGACTCTCGGCTTATTAAGTTCCACGAGCGATGGCTTCAATACCCTCGTTACTTATTTACGCGAGTTTAGAATGCTCCCCCCTCGGCCGATCCCTCGCGCCCGAGCTCGCGCCCGAGCCCGTAATGGGGATCGACGTGTTATCTCGTTTCGACTCGGCGCACCGGAAGTCCAGCCAGTGCGCAAAACCACTGCGGCTCCTTTGCTTTTTAACAAAATCTGCTTTAACGAATTTTACGCTTTTTCAGATTGGCTCACTGCACGCGCAGCAGTCCCAACGAAGGCAGGAGCAGCAGCAGCAGCCGCCGCTGGCCGGAGGGCCAGGGGCTGCCGCGGGGGCCGCCGCGGGGGCCGCCGCGAGGGCCGGAGGGATGTTCTGTTACCACTGCCCCTCGGGTCTTCCGGCCCCGAGGCTTCCTCCTACGCTCGAGTATCCTTTCGCCCCGACGCATCCCTGTGAGTATAAGAAAAGCAGCGCAGCTGCACCTGCTGCAACTGCTTTGCAATGAGGGAGCTAATCTATCGAATTACATTATCCGCCGGTCTGAAAGAATAATAAGCTCCATAGGCATTATGTTTGCAAGTGGCCACTTCCTCGGTCTCGTAAAAAAAGTATTACGAGCTCAATTGGGTTAGGGGCGAAATAAGTTGCTTGCAATATCGGCATGCGTTGTACCGTTGTGTAAAGAGAGGCTGCGAATTGGTGTGCGCTCGTCGAATTGGCATGTCCTTCGCTGCCGGAGAGCGCGAAAGAAGAGGAGAGCAGACTCAACGTGACAGTGACACAGGCTCACAGCTGTGCCGCCGCGGAAGGAAGGCGGCCCTGGGGACGCACCGTCCCCTCTCGCTCTCTCGCTCGCTCGCTCGCTCTTGTCGGGATAAACAGATTAGGTAACTACGTGATAAGTCGCTAAGTGGCTCACTCGGCCCAAGCTGGCCATGCTGGCCATGCTGCCCAGGTCCGTCGCCGCCCCACCAAAATTCGCTCCAGATCTAACTAGCTAGTTATGCTCATTAGTGGCGCTCGCGCTCTCATTACATTTTCCCGGTGGCCGCTTTTCCTGCTCGCTCCAACTGCTCGTCCGAGGAGCGAGATAAAAAAAGCGTACGCGAGGACTGCGCCGAGCGCTAATAAATTCGATCAGCGCGACTCCAGGCTCTCCCGAGCAACACAGACTGATGACTCGAACGCGTGCGCGACTCCAGATCCCGGCTTTACTTTTCCAAACTCTAATCTAAGATCTTGAGTGGATTTCGGCTCGGGGCCCGCTAAATTTATTTACGAGCCCAAGCGAACTCGCAGCTCGCCCCGCACCCGCACCTCCGAGCTTCCGACCCGACAACACGGCCAATCGATAATTGCTGGATTTTTCGCTCCCGGAATGCTTCGCTGAAAGCCTGCTGCTGCTGCTTTTTCCTTTGCGATTTACCAAATATCCTTCTATTTTTCTACTCCTTTCTTTTATCGCCAGGCAGCGTAATTTGCCGAGCAACACATCTTCCTTATATTAACCAATTTTACCAAGTATCTTATTCTTTTTAAAAGTAACGCTAATTAGTAAAAACCAACATTTTCAATGCAAAGCTTCTGTACGAAAACATGTGAAAAACAGTACGCAGCCGTTACAAATCGATTTCAGAATTCTGAATTTTTAGCTTGCTAAATTTTTACCAGTTTAGCAAATTAATTTGTGTTTTTATTTAAGCCGAGATTAGCACCGCGGTAATTAATTGCGCTGATTGCTCTGCATCATTAATGAGCGGTTCTGAGCTTTGCTACCAATTTGCTCTTTCTATCTCCCCCCCCCCCCTGCCGTGCTTCATTCTCTCTATCTCATTTGCGTTTTGCCTTTCTGGGCATATATACAATTATGGTTAATCATAATAATATAGATCATTTTAACAATTATTATGGTTTATTTTGAATATTACAACAAATAATTTATTGAAAGTCTGGAAAAATTATTGATTTTCCAAGAAAATACACCCAATCAAAAATTAATTTTAAATGAAAATTACTAAAAAATACTTTCATATTAAATATTAAAATTAAATTTAGTTCAGTATTACTAATTATACTCAGGTCGATTTACTATTAGGTCCATTTTTGCATGCATGCTATATTTTTGCGTAAAGTGATTCATATACGTCTTTTATAGATCGTTCAATGTACGATCTCGCGTTTTTGTGCTTAATACACACACAATTATTTAATATTGCATTTAAATATATCAAGATAAGATGGAATAAGAAGGATCTATGCCAATCAATGATTTTGAATAAAACTAAAATTATAAAGTTAATTAAATGAGTAAATCCATTTTTATTAAAAATTATGGATTCACTTTGGAATTTATTAATCAAATAATTGCATGCAAACATTCCAGATTTACGTGAAACGGTATTTTATGAATAACTTTAATTTGAATGAATACGTTCATTCATTATGAATTAATTTAAATAATATTAAATATTTATCTGTTCGTGGTACGGTAATTTGTATATCATTCTGCAAATTGATGTTTAAGCCATTTTACTACATAAAACATTTTGTAAATAATGTAAATAGCGTAGTTAATGAGTTTTTCAAAACGACAAAAAAATTTGAATTTGCGTTATCCAAAGTAATAATAATTTTGAATCTAACTACAAAGTTAGATGAATATTTGGTAAAATGAATGAAGAAGAAGGAAAAATGATTGTTATATTTATTTGATAGATGCAAGTTATTCTGCCTACCACCCAGCACTTCATGGTGTCGGAGAAGACTCATTTGTTAGAAGAAAACAAAGAAGAAATCGCACAACCTTTACGTTACAGCAATTGGAAGAGCTTGAGTCTGCGTTCGCGCAAACTCACTACCCAGACGTCTTTACCAGAGAGGATCTTGCCATGAAAATTAATTTAACCGAGGCAAGAGTTCAGGTTAGTTGAACTAGTAACTACATTTCAATTTACAATTTACTACAATCATTCGTGCTTTATTGAAATACTTATAAAATGTTTTCACTTTATTAAAAGTTGGTAGTAATTTTTGCACATAGAGCACCGGTATGAAAAGGTAAAAGGGAGAAGGGAAAAGGAAAAAGAAAAAGGAAAAAAGCAGCTTGCGCCTCGCACAGGCAAGCGTGAGAACAAGGACCCAGGCCCCGAGGGTCTCGCTGACACCCTCGACCTGACGTAATCTTCTGGCGGACTAAGCCGGTAATTCGCCAGATTGTTACTCTCTCGGCCTTTCTCTCTTTCCCTTCGTTGCCCCTTGCCACCCGCGCCCCGCGCTCGTGCACTCGTTCTTCATCATTCCCTTTTTATGAAATAAATCTAAATTTAAATCTTTCTCTTTTATCACTCTCTTTTTTTCGTCAAAATTTAAATCTTTATTTTTTACTTAAAACAATTGTTATTTGTAAAACAACTGCTTATTGTTTGTACTTTTTTCTTAACATTGGCGAGGATAAAAAAGTTGTTGATGTTTAGGTGTAGGCGGTTAAAGTTGTTTTTTATCGCGTACATGTGACAGCCGTGTCACCACTTGTTTACCCCCTACTGTGCGCGCACGCGGCCCATTCAGAGCTGGGCAAAGACAAACAGCGCTGCGCTGCACTGCATGCACCCCAAATGGGAGAACAGTTATGAAAGAAAGGAGAATATCACCACGTTGACTGAAGCACTTTTAAATTTCCATTTTCATTTCTTTTCTTTTTTGCGCCTCAAATTTAATAATTTAATAATTCTCCATTTAATTGGCTATTGGCCAATTGGACCGAAATTTCTGTTTATTTATTTAATGATTTTCAGTTAACGTTCGGCGCTGAAAATGTATTGCTTTCGAAAGGCCTGATTGAATTACACTGCCTTTACAATTATTTCGCGGAGATGACTTGATAGGAAAATTAAATTATGCCGGTGTACATATGATACGGTTTGGGTGGGAACCCCCAAGTACCTTCTCTGAACTGAAATGTTCGTTTAAAATTCTCCCCTTCCCGTGCCTTTATTGCATCAAGTTCAAATGATTTGAAAAAGGGAAGAGTGAAAAAGTAGGAAAAAAGGAAAGTAAATAATAAGAGTGCGAGAATTGAGTGATTTGGTGTAATAGTTTATTGAGGGCGACCTCGACAGGAGTGAAGCGGATAGTGCAGAGCATGTAGGCAGACGGTGCCTCGGGTATGACGCAATTACGGCGCAGACTCATTGTTTCATTAACGAAGACAAAGAGAATCTGGAATAATGGACAAATAGGCGCGTTTATGCAGTGCCGCCCTCCTCGCGCCCCCACAGTCGCTCAGGCTCACTTGGCTACTTGTCAGCTCGCCTCCTCGAGCCGTCTTCTCCTCCTCGTCTCGTTTTCGTTCTCGCTCGCGCTCTCGCTCTCCCTCTCGCTCTCTTTGCTACTCCAATTAGGAGCTCCTGGGGGGCCGCCGAGGCACGTTCTACTCGCGTCGCATGTATGACGAGCGATACTTCACTCTCCGCGGGAGAAATCTACTCGAGCGCAATTTGCTTAAATCACGTTTCATACGTACTTACTTCATTCCAACCTCTACTTTTCAATCACTGAAGATAAATTTCTCTTACCTGTCCTTTTACTTTTCCTGGGCGACGCTCTTGCACTCGCTCTTGCTCTGACAGCAATCTCTTAATTTACTAACGAAAACTTCCAAGCTACTTGAGCAGATTGAAATTTCTTTTATCCGAAAAATACATTTTTAAACATTTCAAGAGAGGGAAACACCATCCTGGCTTGTCATTCTAAAAGAGGCGGGCATTTAAACTTGCTGGATTCAATGCTTTTCGACGTATTTAGGATTAAATTCACATTGAAAAAATAAGAACGCCCGCTGGAGCAAAGATGGATAAGTGCAGAAGTGGGGTAAAAATTCAACGTTCTACGCTCGATCTCGAGGGAATCGCGGCTTTGTTCCCAGCTATTACTCGTCCCAGCAACCCTTAGGATATTATTATATCTGGCCGTCTGGCGGCAGTACCGGCGCGTGAGCCTCGGCGCGAGCGTCACTCGAGGCTCCTTCCCATTCCTTCTGGCTCTCTCACCTCGCTCCTTCATCCTGCTAGGGCCGTCTTCTTGTCTTCTTTTCTTCTTTTCTTCTTCTCTTCTCGCTTCTCGTCTCTCGTCTTAAGACTGCCTCGGGCAGCTTCAGCCGCGGCTTTGGGAAAACCATCGCGGCAGAAACGAACCCTGTCATATTTATTTTATTAAACCATTTCCGCCAGCCTTTGGGGTAACTTTCCAGTCGCCCGAGACAGCGGGCGAGACTACCTTACGTACCCCCCTCGCAATTTTTTCCTACCAAATGCTGATAGCTCGATCGGATAACCGCAAGTAGTCATTCTCGCACAAATTCAAACGTCTATCCCTCGTGCGAGATTTTGGCCAATTTTAACGTCAAGAAGGAAAACGTGTTATTTTAGCATAGCTTACGAGGCGTTAGACACGTTACTGAAAACATGCAACTTGGCTGTTCGTACTTTGCTCGTTAAACATGCACAAGCTTTCCTCCGCGTTAAAAAATTAGAATCTCTGTTGACGAAGGAGGGGAATTATTTACTCGCGGGACATGTATCATTTGAATAACTAAAATAAGCAAGCAGCTTTGCGCGGAAACAGCTTTGTAATTTGGTAAAATACGAATGATTGTAGGCGCGCATGGCCTCGTGATTGCGATCGAATAAATGGGTTGCGTGCTTGCGCATCAGGTGTGGTTCCAGAACCGGCGCGCCAAGTGGCGCAAGAGCGAGCGCCTGAAGGAGGAGCAGCGGAAGCGCGAGGGAGTCGGCGGCGGCGGCGCGCCCGAGTCCAGCGCCGGCGGACCGGCCGAGCCCGCCGCCGAGGAGCCGGCGCTCGGCGCCCAGGAGGCGCTGAGCGGCTCGCGCAGCCCCAGCACCACCTCGGCGTCGGTGAGCCCGCGGCCGGCGCACGGCCCTGCGCCCTCCTCGGCCTCGCCCCAGCCCGGGCCGCCGCTCACGCCGACGCCGCAGCAGCAGCCGCCGCTGGACCGGGCCGAGCAGCTCGTCGGCGCGGGAGGACCGCCCGCGGAGAGGTGAGGCACGCGCCATTAACCGCGTCGGCCCCGCGCCCCGCGCACGCATGCGTCATTTATTTAAAACCGCCCGCTCCGCCGTAAATATAGCCTCATCGCTTATTCAGGAGCGAGGAGCCGGAGCGCGCTGCTCCTTTACGGCATTACGGCATTATGCGTACGGGTCGCGGCATTGAATTTTTCATCGCGACTTTAATGGAGCGTCATCAAAGTTACGACTCGCGCTCCCGCGGAGATCTCGCCCGCTGAACGGCGCGCTTTGTGATTGCAGCTCCTCCGCCGGCGCCGGCGGCAGCGGCTTCCGGCCCGTGGAGACGACGGCCACGTCCCTCTTCTTCTCGCCGCACCTGGCCGCCCAGTTCTCGCCGCCGCTGTTCGCCTCCAAGCTGCAGGCCAGCAGCCCCAGCTCGCTGGCGCAGGCGGCGCCCGCCCTCTGGAGCAGCGCCGGCGCGCCCGGCGCCGGCAGCCTGCAGGACGTGCTCTCCTGGTCGCCCGCGGGCTGGGCCGGCTGCGCGGGCTCGCTCTGCGGCTGCTGCAAGCCGGGCCCCGGCGCCGAGCTGCAGCGCAGCAGCAGCCTGGCGGAGCTGCGGCGCAAGGCGCAGGAGCACTCGACGGCCTCGGCGCTGCTGGGGGGCCTGGCCGCGGGCTTCCACTTCCCGCCGCTGCCGCTGCCCCTGCTGCCGCCGCTGCTGGGCCTGTCGAGGCGGCCGGAGCACCACCACCAGCACCACCTGCACCCGGCCGTGGTGCACCAGCTGCAGCCGGCCAGCAAGGAGGAGCCCTAGACCAGCTTGTGCCTGCCCCAGACAATAGCGCTGCGTTGCGCCTCCCAGTGCGCGCGTGCGACCGGACACTTTCGCCCGCTCGGGCGCTGCCGAGGCGAGTGCACCTTCCGATTCTCGGCGCCGTCGGCCGAGACGTCCGTCCGAGGCGCTCGGCAGGGGGGGCGGTTTCTTGGCAATCAATGCGCCTCGTAAGAAAAGCTTGCCTCGGGAGGGTGGCAGTCGAGTCTGGCGGGGGTCGCGAGAGAGAGGGAGAGCCGCGGCGCCGGCCAATCGCGGGAGAGGCGCCATTGATCGGCACGTGCCGGCGTTTGGTTCGTCGCGCGTCCGGACTCCAGGAAGGGGAGAGCCGCGGGTGGAGGTGGCGGCGCCGACGCCGTCGCCGCCGTCGCCGACGATGGCGGAGCGGCGCGCGTTTTGCACACTCCGTTACACTTACGGGTAAACCGTATTAATCAACGACATCGCGGCTTATCCCTTCCCGGCGGGCGCCCGAGACAAAGGCCCGGCTATTTCTCTCGCTCCCTTGACGATGCTTCCGCCCTCCCTCCGTTCCCTCCCAAGCGCACCCCTCTCTCCTTACTATCTCGGGTACTCCTTCGCAGCTTCGAATCCTTCCCTCGCACTGCCCCCGGTCCGCCATACCGCGGGATTTCTGTTTCTCCGAGCTTTTCTTCGAGGTGCTGCCTGCTGGTGCTGCCTGCCGCTCCACGCCGCGCTCCCCGACGACAGTTGGACAAACGCCTGCGCACTTTTATTTATCCGCAGAGGACATTTTTTAAAGAGCGCTTATGCCAAATACTTTTTTTACTATTAGTCAACAAGTAGCGAGCAGTAACAACCATTTTTTCCGATCTTATGTAATGTCACTGCAGTGCACCTATTCTTTCCACACTTTTTATACCAATTTCAATAAGTGTTCATAATATAGTTGCGTCTTTTACCTTTTTATTCTTCTACATGTTTATTTATTTTTTCAATTTATAACATTTCTTTCTTTGCTTTTTCTAATATTTATTTCGTCAACGAGGATGCTGTAAAAAATGTTAAAATTATAAAAAACATCGATTATTTATAAGTATTATACAAAATATACCAATTAGATCACGTATCCTTGTACTATTTTGTAATTTTCTATAGATTTCATTAGCGTAGTGACTATAGAAAAAATGAGTAGATACTATTGAAAATGTTTCAGACAATAAATTAATAAAAATCAAACGCTATGCTTTATTTAAAGGTGTATCAAGAAAAATTTTAATAAAAATTTAAAATCTATAAAAGTTTATTTTTTTTTTATTTTTTAAAATATCTTCTTCCACTTTTATTTTTCTTATGTATCCCGTATTCAGTTTATTCACTTAAAGTTCATCAGCTGCAGTGGTAGTCGCATTCAATAAATAGCTTTAAATCAAGATTAAGGCCATTCAATTGATTAAATCAAGAGATTTAAGCACAGAACGTTAGAAGCTTAAAGCATTAGTAAGAATACCGGAACAGACCCCGAAACTTATTGCATGTGTTTTCTTATATTATTTTTCGAGAAATATCTGCAAAATTTTAAGAAAGTCTAGATGAATCGAAAAGTCGGCCACATTGTCCAAATGAATATATCCAATCTTGTAAAATTGAGCTTGCAAAATGACTAAACTAAGATACAGATTCGATCGGGATTATTCTGAAAAGAGCTACTAACGTCCAAATAATAAAGTCCTTACATATTTACCATTCTCTCCCTGCTTCGGATTGAAAGCGACACGGCTATCTTACAATAAATTAATAATTATTTTCGTTTTGTATTTCTTCATTCTTATCCCGTGCCTAAAATTCTCAAACAAACAAACATTAAAGACTTGAGAAGAAAAATCAGAGAATCTGATAAAATGGATAGAAATGATGGTTTATATAGAAAAATGGTAAAAAAAATGACGTGTCTTACTTTACGCGCACTACATAGCAACAGCCTGTATAGGGAAAATGAAGTTTGAGCGGCAATTAAAAAAACGCGCGTATGAGCTAATTGGATAAAGTTTTAATTCCCTTGAAAGCGGGAGAAAACAATTTTGCCGGTAAAAATGCATTTTCATCTAAATTGCAATTTAGAAGCGGCGAAAAGAAACGAAGCGGAGCCGGAGTTGGAGCATCCCGGTGTGGGCAATAATATACGGCACTTTTTTTCTCGAGCGGAGGGTTGCTAAAATGGCGTTTGAGCGGGGGCGAGCGGGGCGAGCGGGGCCGAGCGGGGGTGAAAGGAGTAAAAGAGTAAAAGAGTAAAAAAGGAGGAATAAAGCGTCGGACGAACGCGCAGTAATGGGCCGGGAGATTAAACGCGGGGAAGCGAGGAAGCGGCGAACCGCGCGTGCGTTGTGGGTTATCGAATCGAGTTTCGAGTTTCAGTTAAAAAGAGACGGAAGATGAGTGGCGGCGAGAGTGCAGGTAGAGAGGGGTATTATCATGCCAACGCGCGCGCTTATATAGATTGGCCTTTTAGCGTCTGCCACCACTTTCGTAAAATCTATTAAGTGATTTATTAGATATTTGCCCTCACCGGTACACACACGCGCTTCAGCCTCACCGCGCTTGTTTGTTGGCTTGTGTTTCAGCCAACTGCCTCTTTGTTTAAGCCGCTCAGGTGCTCCTAACAAATCCTACAGCCCGCTAATTATTAACCAATCATTATCTAATTGGCCATGTATCTCGCTTATTATCATTATTGCTTTACTCGATTCTGATTAATGTGTTCGATGCTGTGATAGTCTCCTTCGAATTACCAAATCTTCTCGGAACGTTCATCATTTGTGTATGCAACCGCGCAGTAAGAATAAAACAAAATAAAATACGATAAAATAATATTTATTTGAAAAGTTTTTAAATAATTACTTTTAAATAAGATTATAAAAAATTATAATACAATGGATAAAATGCAAAATGTCGAAAGTATTGAAGCATTTTAGCTAGAGCAGATCTTCCATTAAAACAGTTCGTCTTACAGCGTTACTGTAGCCTTCTTTGTATTGGTACCATACGTCGCCATGAAATAAATCGCGCTTTTTCGCTGCTGCTTTTTCTTTCTCTACATTAAGATTCGTTTGAGAAGTAGCTGTTTCCTGTTTTCTCTCTTCAGCTTGCTTCTTTTTCAGTTTTTCCTGTCCTAGCTCATGAAATGCATGGAAAAAGTTTTGGAATTTCTGCAAAAAAAAATGAAAGAAAGAATAAATAAATGAAATACGATTAAAGGTCGATAGGTCCGGGTAGGGGCTAATAAATCTAATGGTAAGAATGCTTTTAAGTGAATCGTGACAAGTGGTAAGGTGTAAAAGCCCCGGTCAAGAGTCATTAATCGAGTGGTACACAAAAGCCAGGGGCAAGCTGGTCCGACGGCGTGCTCCCGGGGTCCATAAATTTCGATGACTCTTCGCTTCCATTGAGAGATCGGACAGAAATCAACATGAGAATAAGCCGAAGGCGGCGAGATTGCGAGGTCTTTGGGGGTTGTCGACGCCCCCGCGATTACGAGTCGCGTGCCGTCCATATCCGAGTACGCTCGAGCTAGTCCCTAATGTAGCCGCTTTTATCGTCCGGAAGCGCCCGGAAGCGCCCGGAAGCGCTCGGAAGCGCCCGGAAGCGCGGAAGCGCAACCTTTCTCCCGTCGAACGACTCTTGTGATTGTCTTTGTCCGCGCTAACAGATTAACTTGATCACTCAGCGTTTCTTGTCTTTATACGCTGCAGAAAAAGAAAAGAGAAGAAGAGAGGAACCGAAGGGAGGAAGGAGGGAGAGCTATTTCTCAATAGGCGCGCCGAGCGGAGAACGAGGTAGGGCAGAGACTCGGAGTAGGGAGAAGAAAGTTCCCCCGGTTCCCCGCTTCCCTCGGAGGCCGGAGTCGGGCCGGAGTCGGGCCGGAGTCGGGCCATCATAATATAAATTAGCTCATATGGCGCTCCCCTTGTGTTAGCTCGGATCTGGTTCATAGCCTCGAGTGCTTCAGGATTCACTATTCATACACGCGACAATTAGATAGGCATTACGCTGGGTGTATACCGCTCGGGCTTGGCGAGTACAGTGCAGCGAGCGCTTCGAGTTGGCTGAGCGTCGAGGCCAGAAGGGCTGGCTTGAGTCAACCCCTAAGCCAGTGTAAACACGTTTTAATAGAGATTCGCTTGAGCGGTTATAATAGCCTTGCGGATGTAGCAGAGCCTCCCTCTCCCTCTTACTCTTACTCTTACTCTTTCGTCCGCCTTTCTCAAGCTCAGTAGGAGGAGCCAACCAGAAGAGCTCCTCGGCTCTTTGCTTCCTACGAATACACGCACATCTCCCTCCTTTTATCTTCCGAGCCGCCGAGCGCCGGCCAAAGTAATGAGCGGAGCGCCTCTACAGCATTTAGTTAGCTAGTTATTCTCGAAATCAAACCGCTGCGGCTCGAGCTCATTTAGGCTTTTGCAAACCTTTTATCAAAGGGGAGGATGTCGCGAAAGCGTCTCCAGTGACGAAAGTGATATGCGATGATGAGTGCGCGTACCATGAATAGCACTCCGCACTCGAATAAGAACCGCTAAATCACCGACCTTCTTTTCTACTCTTTACTTTCCTTTTATTTTTTCAAATTCAAATCTCCTCTTTTTTACGCTTTTTACGAGCTTTTTTAACTCCTCGAAAAATGACACGAGTACTATTTACCTTTTTGGCTACTACCTCCACTTGAATTGGATTGAGCGTTCTCAAATGGTTTGGAAGCAGCTCATCGGTATTGCCAGTTGCTTGCGTGGACACCGGCAAAGTGTCCGTCTTACTTTTGTTACTGGACATTGTTGCAGGCGCCACGGCTTTGTCTTTACCCACGTTACCAGTTGCTATTGCTGCTCGTTGCAATCTTGTGCTCTCCAGTTCTTGAATGACAATCTGCTTAACTGCATAAGCTAGCGACCTTCTCACTTTGCAGCCGGGAAAAACTCCAATGTCCCAGATGTTTCTGACATTTTAAAATAGATATTTTAAATTTTAATTTAAATAAAACTACAGTAGACTAAGTAACTTACGGATCAAGGTAATATTCGTATCCACCGTCCGGTTTCTTTTCTTGGCTAAACGTTAGGCCGAAATCGAGCATTAAATTCACGAGTCTAGTCAAATCCTCCCGTTCTTTTGGAGAATACAATTGTGCGTTAACCGAGCGTAAACGTGGAGTTAACAAATCTGGTAAATATGGTAAAATTTCTGTAACTAGTGTTAAAATGTCGAATTTCGAAGTTTTCTTGCTTATAGAAAGAATTGCCAAATTCCTTTCCAATTTTTGATTAACCTGTTGAACAAATGAAAAATACAGGAATCCTAGATGTAGTAAGATTCGTAAAGTAACAAGTGACTGCTTGCAAGTGATCCCAACGGATAATTTAGGCAGAAAGCTCAAGCAGCAATTCTCATTTAGCTGAGAGATTTTTCGTTAGCGAGGCATCGAGGCGAAGGGGTTAAAAAAGGTTAAAGGACAGGACGCCGGGACGCAGGAAAGAAGGAAAGGGGCGATCGTTGACCCGGGGGAGGAGTCCTCCAACCTGAATAATTCAGGCTCTCATTAGGGCGACAAAAACAGCCTGACGAATAGCCAAAGCAAGCAGCGCGGCTGGCCGCCACGCTGACCTTAGCTTTCGCTGAGGTGCGCGCGACAGATTCATAGCCCGAACGTGGGCTTTTTCTCTCATTCTCTCATTTCTTAAAAAGCTCTCCCCTCATAATTAGCACAATGCGCGCCGCCATTAATTATTTGTCTTTCTAATTAGCCGGGGATAAATCAAAAAGCCAGTGGCGAGGGTGTACACCAGCGCGACCGCGCAGCACGGAGGAGGAGAGAGGGAAAGCCCATTAGCGTTATTGCCTCGAACAACAGCAATAAATATACCTGCCAGCAAGCGAAACTACCTCCGTTTGTTACAAATATTAATTACCATTGCACCTCTCTTCATTTGCTTACCTCGAACATGGCCGACGGATACGAAATTTTCGGGACGGCATTGCCAGCAAGATACAGATGCATGGCCACAAATGCCCAGTTTGTGTAAGGCATCAGTATCCAGCTCTGGCGTTCCATAACCAGCGTGTTTGTCGTGTCAAAGAATTGGAACCATTCCATGGACCTTGACGCTGCTATCAGACCCTTGCAAGTTTCCGGATAGTTGTGGAATATGCCCTGCGTTAAGCGATCCGATTCACCTAAGGAGGCAATATTACTTTCAAATCAGACTTATTCGTCTAGAATCATCCAAATTTACCTTGATGAACGATCTTTAAAACTTTATCGGATCTTGCTCTATTAGATAATGTTCCTTTTCTGTCTATTGGAATTTGTAATAGTTCCTTCCACGAATCAAAAAGTCCTTTTCGCATGTCTTTCAAGCCGAATGCAACATTTTCAAGCATATTTCCCTTTCCACCAGTATACTGTAGTATGCCAAGGCAAGCTCTCACATCGCATGCTGATCTTTCAGCCAATTTCAGCAGTAATCTTGAATTTACCTTTAAACCTTCCTTCTTTGCTATTTCTGACAAACGTTCAGCTAAAGTTGATGTGCTAATTTCTGGAACATTTATCACTAATGCCATTGATCTTAAAGGTCTGCAAAAGTATAAGAGTATTAAAGAAATTTTTGAAATATTCAACGTATTAATTTAGCATTATGAATAATATTTGGCAATCCAAACCTTAATGATGGTGTATATAGGTCATTGCAGATGCAAATAATTGGTCGTCGACAACCATCATTTTCTTTGTTACCTTTCTCTTTAGCACTTCTTCCTTTTGGAACTAATTTACCTTGAATAAATTTTAGAAGCAGGTCTATAGATGCAGCTGGAGCTCCATCAATTTCATCCAGAACAAGACAGTTGGGTCGTTTTTCTTTGTCTATCACCGATCTCATCTGCGTTGAGGCTAATAAAGCTTCTCTATTGTAAAGCATTATAAAATTCTGATTATTTAATAATAAGATCAAGTTCAATAAAGAAATAATTTGAGTAATTTAAATACCTAAAAGCTTCAGGACCTCGATCGTCACTAGCATTTAATTCTACGATATTATACCCAGCATGCCTGGTAGCTACATGAGCCAATGTAGTTTTACCTAATCCTGGAGGACCAGTAAGTAATGCTATCCTTTGAGTTGGAAAACCTTTGCTATCATGGTCTGGTACATCCTCTTTTTTTTTAAATTTGTTTTTAAATTTTGCAAATACTTGAGGTTTTTTGGACCTTACAGTAGGATCTCTATCAAAGACTATTTTATCCCAAAGTTTCAACCAATAAAGCAAAGACCTATTAACATTTTCATCTGACAAAAGTTCCATATATTTTTTTGGTCTATACTTATCAACCCACAATTCAGTACTAATATTAGACTTATTTGAAAATTCTTGTGGTATGAAAATACTTTTTTCAGTATTTTTTAACATCTAAGTATGTGTATAAAAATTTTTATTATTTACAGAATAATATATATACTTAAAACATTGTCAAATAAATAACTTACTATTTGTTCAGCTTCATCTTTTAATTCTCTAAAAGAGTTCAATAAAAAGCCTGAAGTCGGACAATAACTTTTAGGTACATAAGTATGTTTTTCCGAAACTTTAACATAAAACCGTGCTCCATCTTCACTACGAGTTACTGCTACAAAATTCCATGTTGGCACTTTTTGCGTTATAAACTCTTTTTTTTTACTAAAAGAAATTCAAGTTATTTTAATATTTAATAATAATTAAAAATATTATATATAATATAAATAAGCATACTCTTTTTCTACTGGAGAGTTTTTATAATTATTTGAACTTTTATTATCAAGATTTTTTCGTCTATCGAGTATTAACAGGATAAGTTCTTCAGGTTTATCCCAACAAGGTTTTTTCTTTTCTGGAAATCCAGATTCATTATCATCTGCAATAATAAACATAAACTATAAGATCTATTACTATTACTATTAATTAAATTTTAAACATCAACTTAAAAACATTTAACTACCTATATTATCAAAGTCTGTCACATCAAACATTTTAGATGAATCATCCTGAATTTGATCTATGCACCTTTTTTTGGTATTCTCTTCAGAGTTTTTGATTAAATTTCTTTCTTTCAACACTACAGGTGATGTTTGTAATTTTTTTGGATCATTCTCAATCTGAATGATTTGTTTATTTTGTTTACTATCGTCATTTAACTGAACTCCATTAAAATGTTCTTCTATTTTTGGATGTTTATTTGTAACACATTTTTGTTTTTCATTTTCTGTAACAGTAAATATTTTTATTTTAATTTTACAGTAAAAATAAAAATAATTTTAGGTTAACGATTTACCTATATCACGGAGTTCGTATTCATTTTCAAATTCATCCTGATGTAACAATTCATATTCTTCATTTTCATCAGGGAACTCACTCATTGTTGAATTATAATGACGAATAAATGTAAACCACAATTAAGGAAATAATTAAATTAATAACAAAGATATCATAACCTTACATATAGTTTTTTTTCAAATGGTTATCGCCCGCCATATTTGTAGTCTGTATCGATGTCCGCTGCAGGGACCAGGGGGGTTGCTCTCCATCGATAAACCAGCACGAAAAACAAGGACAAAAGATACAAAATGTATGACTTAGACAAAGACATGATGAGTGATCGTTTTATGGAGAGCAGGGCCCCAGGGAATATGGCGCGTGTTAGAGCACGACGTATTTGAAATTACTAATTAATTGGAGTGAGAAAAGGGAATTTAATTGAAATCACTTTTAAAACAAGTTTGCAAGATAAAATAATGAACTTTAATATTTTTTAATAAGAAGTATAAGAGAATATAATTGTAGTATATAGCTAAACTTATAGCGAACGCGTGGTCGTACGAAAGCTAGAGCAGCAGCGGTATGCTGTCTACTTACCAGGAGAGTGTCACACCTCCGGAACACCAATCTCTTCAAAACTTTGTATGGTGTTTTCTTGTGCCTAAAT
>JAXIUT010000048.1:6003544-6028016 GCA_035586675.1 Eurytoma californica
TAAATATGAAGCCGGATACCTTTAGTTTGATCCCATAGGCCTTTCTAACTTATACGGAGACTTATGCATGTTTCTCAAGGTTCAAGGTTCAAGGTTTGTATATTACATTTAAAATCATATTAAACCAATTGCGAAATGATGTGTTTTTTCCAGGACTTTTCTTCAAATCAAGGGACTCGATCTGCCAACATCCAAGATCCAACTAAATTTCGAAATAGAATAAAAATTACTTTGTAAATATTTATTACTTTATTATTTTAATATATATGTACATTGACGGATTAAATTGCTCGAGCAACGCGTTAAAGTTACAACAGTTGTTGTCTTGACGTCTTTTCTACTAGCTGCTTGCTGACGAAGATCAAACAGTTGTTTCTTTCATTGTATTATCTACACCTGCTCCTCTTTAGCAATAATGCCAGTGCCCTCAATGAATAATAACAAGTACATACTTAACAAAATATTGCTTTTTATTACATTTTTTAGAAATAAGATCATTTTATTATTTGTATTATCGACTAAAAAATTCTAGTGCCATCAAATTTCTTGTTTCCGTTCTTTTCATTCTTTTGAATAATAAAACAGTTGATCAAACATATATAAATTATTCTCATGTAAAATCTATATTGTAAGCCGTTCGCGTCGATCAATATTTATTACAGCTAGTTTATCACTAAATTCTGCGTAAAAAAGATATTACTCTCAAAGAAATTCACAGTAAAATAAATCCTTCATTAAAGTAGAAGAAAATTTGAAACTTGAAATATTATTAGTTGTCTGCTCAGTATGCGACTTTTGTAAGGATTTCTCAACAGTTTCTCCAGTACAAAGGTAAGCTCCAGTACGGTAATCAATTTAGCTTAAACTTTTTAATCGATAAATTTATCTTCTTCTATTTTCAGTTGTAATAACAATGTTTCGATTTACAACTTTATGTTTTTATTTAATTGTAATATTAAGTGAAAAAAAGTTAGATGTCTCTGCGGAAAAGGATTTAATGACTTACGGAATACAAGATGCCATAGAAGACATTCAGTTTTTTATTCCTGGTTCTAAAGCCGTTATAACGACTGCTATTAAAATATGGATGGTTTTTGGAAAAGTTGAACAACTAGTCAATCCAAATGCAACCCATATACAAAACAGTTTGGACGCTATCCAAGGCACCATGGCAAAACTTAATGACAAGTTGGATGATATCGCCGATAATTTATACGATGTAAAATATGATATAAAAGAATTGAGTGACATTTTTCAAGAAATGGCTTCGAAGAACATTCTTCAAGAACAAAGTTTAATGCGAATTTTAAATTTGTTTGACACTAATATAGGACTAGTCAATTCACAGTTCAACTATTTTCTTCAGTATAATAATCCAAAGAAAAGAAAACATGCAAATGACACGCTATTAAATTATGCGAATAAGATAGTTGACCATGGACTATCTGAACTTCCTGCAGTCATGGACAAACTTTATGGTATTTTAACATCAAAACCGTTAGGCAAATCTTCTCTCGATATGTTGGCGGACAGTCGCCTAGTGAGTTGTTTATCTTTACATTTTATTATTATTATTTTAAATAGCATAGAAATTTATTTATAAATTATCTTTACAGTCATCAAAAATGATGTGCAATAGAGAAATGTCGGCGCAACATAAAATTAATACAGTATACAATGAGCTAACGATGGCTGAAATTAAAAATCTTTTAATGGTTGAATTTGCTTATTCATTAAAGAAAATAATTACCCGTAAGTAATAAACGATTTATTGCACATTATTAATTGTACTATCATCCCTAATCTCTGCTATCACGTACAGCTGAAAATGATTACGAAACAGAAGTTGAAGAAGCAAGAGAAAAATCATTTCAGAGGACTTCGAAAATTATCAAATCAATAAAAAAGGCAATGACAAATGCTCCTCGAGAATTTTGGAGATGTGATCCTCCGGTCCACAAAGAAGGTTAATATGCATCTTTAATTTTAAGTGTGGGCTGTAGCTTTAAAAAGCAATCTATAGCCATGGGGAACCATTTATATCGGAACTACAATGGAACCCAACATTTAATACTACAAAAAAGCGCATAAACTTGCAGGTGATACTTATGCAAAACTTGGACCGGTATTTCAAGCATATGTCGTAAAAGAAAAGGATTTAACTGATGAGGGAAAAAAGGCGAATTCGTGCAAAGGATCTTGCAGTGATCGAATTAAATCAAAAGACGCGTGTAACTCAGTTTATTGCCAAATCAAGCACGATACTTGCAAAGGCGATGTCCATGATTGTGTGTCTGCTGAAAGCAGCTTACGCGTTTGCTTTAGAGTAAAATTTATTTTCACTTTACTTGCAAGTTTTAAAAGAATTTATATTGCAATTTACCTTACTACTTTTTCCAGGATGATCCGTTGACTGATAACCGCTATAGTTATGTTTATAGCGATACATTTTTATACGGAAAAAGAGAAAAATGTTCATCCGAAGTAAAGGCTTCTCGATTTAACTACTGTATGTATTTATCCTAAAATAAAATAATTATTGCCTGTGATTAAGGTGTATACAAATAATTGAATTTATTTAAATTAGTTAATCGGTGCGATGTGTGCATGTGTACCTGTGCAGCCGATAATCCAAATATGAATCGCTACTTTAATTTAAGAGCTGTCACCTCAGAAGTAGAAAAGAATAAGTAAGAAATGTTTGAAAATGATTTGCTATATAGAATAAAAAATAATAAAAATGTTTAAAACTCCTTAGCGTTGTAACTGGTGTTCGGCTGCAGTTGGAAAATCAAATGTTTCACATACAAATAAAGCAAGGAACTTTATTAAAGAGTGGAAACGTAAATGCCAGTTCCAATGAGTGGAAGCCAATAGAGAAGTTCACAGTGAAGGATAATAATGTTAGTATGGGACAAGACTATCACATGATCACGTACGAAAAGAGAACAGTTCATTTAGACAAGCTAGATTCGCCAATAAATAATCTTATAACTGGCTTAAGATTCAATCACGAGAATGATTATGTGAAACTAGAAATTCAAATAACTCCATTTGATTTTGAGACCGGTATGCTGAACACTGCTGAATCAACCTGGCTGTCCAATGCTGGCGACACTCATTCGAGGTAAAAATACAATTCTAATATATTAAAAAGATTCTTTCTTACTTGTCCTTGTTTACAGGCTCGAAAAAGATATAAGCAATCTCGATCTGCCAACGAGTTCGAATGTGAATAAGCCGGATTCAAAGAGTAATCAGTACATTAAGTTTACGACTAGTTCTTTAAAGAGCGATGTAGGTCAAAGCGTAGTTCCTTTCATCGATCTTCAGCCGCTCGAAACAGACCCTCCCGTACCTATTTCTGGTGCTGCTCTGATACACAAAGGCGATGAAAAAACCTCGGGTTTCTTGGCTTTCAAACTTTCTACTTACAATTATGCACCACATCTACAATGAAGACATTTTTTTACCAATGAGAATAAATCTGTGCTTTTATACCTGCCATTCTAATGTTAGAGTAATAAAATAAAACTTCATTTTAATATACTTATAAATTATAAATTAGGCTTTATTTTATTTAAATAATACATGTTGGAGAATCGCTACAAAGTTATGAATTAGTTTTCATTTATGCTTTTACCATTTTTCATTTATATACATTTTTGGTTTCATACATAGTTACTTGCATATTTTAACACGATGCTTAATTACTTTATTTCAATTTTTATCCTGGGCAAATCTTCTTAACTGCATATCATCATGAACCGAAACATTTATGAAAATAGAAAATACACCGATTATAATTTTTACTTAGCTTTTTAAATTATTTACAATTTTTTAATATTGTAGAAATTATTAGCTTACAAATAACGAAAAGAGTTGACTATATCTTCGTATTTTATTTACGAATTGGCGTTGAAACGACTGATACCCTTATAGAGCAGCTTGTTAAACACTTATTTCAATAGTATTGTCAATAATGTATTGGCAATTATTCATTATGAATCTTGCTAACTACTTCAGTATTCAAGAGCATATAGATTTCTTTTAAATCGAATATGCCTTAGGCGTCATTGACAAACTTTAGCAATATGTAGGGGGGTCACCGGGGCATTATTTTACACGTATTTTTCTAACTTCACTGCAGCCAGGTAAATGCAATAATCGACTTCTAAAAAATACAGACATTAAGTTCAGGGTTAAAAGTAACTAATAAAACGTATCCGAACCCTTGTTTACAATCTGTCGAATAAAAAGAAAATCGTTTTATCCAAAATTACCCCACGTACGAGCTATTTTACAGATCGTTGGGCAAACTTGGACACTATTTATCACTGGAAAAATCACTCTATTCATTTAAAAATTACTATTTAAAAAATATATTCAAAATCTCAATTTTTAGTACATAAAAAGTTCGTTTATAATAAATTAAACTTATAGTTAGTTTTGCCTAAAAAGTTTAGGGATTCGATCTTTTTAACATAGCAATTAAATTCTTCTCATATGTATACCATTTTTTCATATTATTGCATTTTAATTTATTACAATATCATACATTTAATAGTAGTCTAATTGTAAGTGCAAAGTATTTGGTTTACATCTCTTTTTACTTTTATTCATGCAGTTTTAGCTCTTACTAAATTCTCTTTGGATTGTTCATGAACTTCAGATCCCTCTTTTCAGCAATTTCTTACTCAGTGATTAGTATCAATTTCTTAATTGTATTTTTGTTTGCATTTTGAAGTTCAGACTCAGAATTATTTCTCAATGAAATTTTATTTAGTCTTAAAGCTTGGATTTTTATTTATTTTCTTTGGCTCATTATTAAAGCTTTTTTTATGGAAACTTTGCATCATATTTATGAGAAAGTCGTTGAAAATTTCATACCATTCACTTATTTTTAGCAAGTAGAATTAATAACTATTTTGAGGTGAGAAGGTTTTTAGCTTATGAAAATTTCTGTTCAAAATAGCTCTGGGAAGAGTATCCAAAGTTGCCCTGAGGCACCTAATCACCTTTAAGTAGTGCACCTAAATCGAATATTAACCCAATCAAAGTCTATCTTACGCCAAAATGTTCGTCTTGAAATGTTCTAAAAGAGTATCACTAGCGCGGATAATTCAATTTAACAGAAACGGATGCAAAAACCGAGATGTGCCTGTCAAAAATGTAAAAGTCGAATTAACTCGCCTAAATGTAGGCAATCGATATCTGAAATCTACTCCAGCGACAAAAAATTTAATTGCGTTTTTCAAAAGATAACTGCCCTGTCCAAAATTACCCTGTGTACAAAAATGCCCCCGTCTCCCCTACATTCTAAATTCTTCAATAACTTTGTTTTTAAATTAATTGACAACTTATTGCAAAACTAATTATTCATCTATAATTATCTAATTAATTTAATGCAATGTTTTTCGTCTACAAATTTTATTACTTGATTTCATGGCAGCAAAATATTTCGATTTCATGACTGTTATTCCATTAAATTGTACTAAATCTATACCTTGTGTGAAAATAACAATCGTGTTAAAAACAAAATGATCCACTAATTTTGTTTACCAGTCTTCTGTACCTTTCTACAGATTTACAGATTTTTTCAACAAAAAAATGTTAATATACGTCTTCAGCAATTAGAAAAACTTAAATGACTAAAATATAAATTTGTCTTGCGTCACAATTTTACAAGTGTTTTTCATGAACTCATCTGTACCTTAAAAGCGAAGAGCACTCAGATAACGGCCGCATACATTTAAATAATTAAAATTATATCATTTGCATGTTATACATTAATAAAAACCTACAATTTGTTTGTTTTTAAAAAGATTAAGTGCTACGATATTTTGAAATATGATATTCCGCATTTTTTTAAATAATGTAAATAACGACGAACAACTGCACAGAACGCTCAAATAATCTTTTAAAATTTAAATAAATTTTACGTTAATTATATTTAGTATTTTTACGTGGAATTAAGCCATTTACTTATTCCAGAATACTTTAACAGTGATCTGTTTTGAAAATTAAACTTTTTCAAATAAAATATTAAGTTAATATATAATGCTTTAAAATTAATATTTCTTCGTAAAATGACATATTTAAGATATTTTAGTTCTACTTAAAAATTAAGCTGCTCTCAGTCAGTCTTAATAGTTCCACGTTTTATTTACACACGTGTTGAATTCCATGTAAAAATTTACGATTTTTGTTTTTATTTAGTTAAAACCGTGCAATACACCGTTTGTGCACATAATGACTTTATTTACAGAAAGAACACGTTATCAAAAACTGTGTAGATCCTATTTTTCATATTTATACTTATGTATTACGTTAATTAAGAAAAGAGTTTGTTGAATCAATTGTTCATATTTGCCTGTTTTTTATAACCAAAGTATAGTATTTAAAATCATCCTTTATGCTATATTACTTTGTATTTGATTGCACAAGTCCCTAAGGTTTGAACACCAAGTAAGCGTGATCGAAAGACGGTAAACCTAAAAGTCTAGTTCCTGTTATTTAAACTGGTTCGGAAGCAAACTAATATTGTTCTTATTTTAAATAACAAATTAAAGGTAAAAAATTGTCGTGTCATAGGAAAATTTTACTAGCTTTAAATATTTTCTAATAAAATGTTTTTATTCCTTATACTTTTTCAAACGTCTTAAATATCAGTTTAATCTCGTCAATTTGTACTGGCTTATAAAAAATTCCAAAATATTTATCAATAAATTCCTTGCAAATAAAATACTTCATGGGACACATTACACATTTCACCTTTTTTATTGGACTCCTTTAAATAAGAACATAAATTAGTGTTTCTTCAATGACATACTATTATGCACTTGTTAAATGCCTGTGAAATGCCAATATATAAAATTTTATTTTCTATCAAGTTATTTCTATATTGTGAAAAAATACTTTAAACAATTATTTTTATTTATTTTTAGGCAATATTTTCAATACAAAGTATGTCACTTTTTATACTTGAAATAAAAATTGGAATCTCGGTTTTATGTTTCACTGGTAATACAAACTTTCATCGAATAGTTATTAAACATTTAACACATTTTATATGTTATATAAATATATTACAATACGATATTATAATACGTAATTTTTCTTGAAAAAAAAAACATAGCCTTCAAAAATGTACCCTCTGGCCAATATATTGAAACTCAATTGTATCTACTTTCTGTATAAAAGATTTATAAAAGTTATCTTATTTCAACAGTTACAGTAGTGCAGTGCACTTACATGCAAAATGTTCTCTATATTAAGGTACTGTAATTTCAATAAGTAAACATTTTCCATTTTCCTGGTGTTTAATAAAAATCTTAATCCATCGGTTTCTAACCAATCTTACAAAACAAAATCAGTAAACGAAAGCAAATATGTTTAGTTTGCTATTTTCCTTTTCAATATTGATAATATCATCGTAAATATATATTTATATTCTTTTTGAAGCCTCTTTTCTTAATTAACAAAACTCCATTATTAAATGTTTGAAATTTATTTTTACTTATGTCTTATTACAATAATTAGTCATATTTACATCTCATTACAATTAAAAACCGATTTCAAATTACAAGTTTCAATACGTAATCGTGCGAACCATATAATCTTATAGCAGAAGGCTATTCCATTGTAAATGTGCAGACGTGTTTTTATTAGTAATTCCTTATAAATAAACCGCAATAATTTTGTTTTAATTTTGTAGCGCCTGCGCTTTTTCTATCGCCGCTCGATTTCGCACTGTAACTTATCTTGATTAATAATTTTTATTTGCCCTTTCCACATTTTGTGTTACGTTATCGCCGAGGCGCAATCATCATTTAGCTTATATTTGAAAGAATTAAAAAAATCTTGAAATATTTTGTTCTTTCAATAATTTAGCCAATATAAAAAAAACGTGGTCCTTGATCAAAGAGACTATTTCGATATTTTCTATAATACTGAATTAAACCATTAGACTTGAATAACTTGTGTCTGAAACAGAGATTTACGGAGCTCGCTACTCTGAAGTTATCTATCACGTGTTGAGTGTGATATTTGTCTCTTGTATATACATCTACATGACTCTCACTTTGATTATTGTACTTCATAATACATAATACGAACCATACAGTATATCTTTTTTCTTTAATTTTACTATTTACACAATTAATTAATTGATAAGTTTAACATTAATATTATTAATGACAATTCGCTGTGATTTTAGAAGAATTTCTTTGACAGTTACAAAGAGACTCTTTACAAACGCAATTAATTCTTATATTTTACGCAGTGTCGTAATTGCTTCAAATTTGTAATTATTTATCGCTTTTATAAATAATATACAAAACATTTTCTAATGCTCATTTAGGCAAATAAATACTATACACAATTTGTGAAAATTAGGACTTAGGGCAATAGTTTGGACAGAATAAAAAATTCCCAAAACAACTTAGATAAAAATAATGTACAATGAAGCATGAGCAAGTTCTCTCGATTGGATCCTGCCAAATCGATAAACTTCTTCAGTACTTTTCTCTCTTTCATTCTTTTGGCATGCAGAAATGCAGTAATTAAATAAAAGTAAAAAAAACCAAGCATGCATTAAAAATGTATCTAAGATAAAAAAAAAAAAAATGAAAGAGAGAAATAAAAGTTACAAGGTAAAAGTTTTTGAGAAAACAGGCGCGTAATAAGAAAAAAAAATACGTGACTAGAAATGATTGCTCTTGCGCGCGAGAAGTAACAGCATTTCACAGCAATCCT
The DNA here is from genome assembly GCA_035586675.1 of Eurytoma californica. Lineage (NCBI taxonomy): Eukaryota > Metazoa > Arthropoda > Insecta > Hymenoptera > Eurytomidae > Eurytoma > Eurytoma californica. The sequence continues at coordinate 6,012,302 of JAXIUT010000048.1, forward strand.
CACCTCTGCAATGAATCCGCGAGTTCGAGGATGGCACTGTATAGATGAGAAATAAAGCTCAGAAACGCATGGGGTAGAAGAGAAGGGTCGATCGAGCAGTTGAAAGAGAAGAGATGGTTCGGAGCAAGCCTAGACTTCCGTTGTTCGACCATAAGGTACGGGCTGAGCCGATGTACCCGTTGCCACCGTCATCGTCGGCGTGGAGTTAGCTAATGCCCCAGGGTCCTCACTGTGCGACAGCTTACGCTCTCGTTTATTGAAGAGACTTCCTAAAAAAGAGGGCTGCTGAGCCATGGCCGTTCCCTTGGCGGCCCCAGGGATCGTAGCCCCTGGGTGGACCGCGTGCACGAGGACTTGCTGTCCACCCGCCACCGCCTTCACGCCTTGGCTCATCGAGCTGGCGGAAGTCGATTGAAATGAAATTGACATACCGCTATCCAGGGAACCGACGCTGCCGCGACGCTGCGGTTTCTCGCCAGCGACTAAAAATCAAAATTTCATGAATTATTTTTCGTTTACTTGCGATTTTGTTATGAAAAAAGAAAAAATATAATTTACATTGCTCGTGTATGTCGAGTAGCGAATTGCTTAGCGCAGATCGCTTGAGCTGTGAGTCCATGTCGATAACATCGGATCTCTCGGAGCATGGTCCTGGACAAGGGCAAGGGCAAACCTCTACGTCGGCAACACCGGAATCACGATTTTCTGCACTACTCCTCGCTCCTCTGCTGCTTTTCTGCCGTTCAAGTTCGGTCTCTATTCTTAGTGTCTCCATCTCATCCATCTCGCTTATGGACTCCTTTAAATCTTCTACGAATTTGCAGCGGTCGTGTTCATTGCGTGCATTGAAAGTGACTAGTACCTTATTATCAACGCGTTGTGAGAGCCGTATGCCATATGGGTAATCTGAATGAAGTTTGTTATTATTACTCTCAATGAATATTTATATTTATTTCTAAAGAAATAAGAGTGAAAATTAAATTAGTGAAAGTAATACTCACGCGAAACTTCAAATAATGTAACTACCATGCCACATAGCGGAAAGCTTTGCCTAAAAGTGTAGGTAACACTGCTCTTCTTCTTGCTCAATATCTTTGTCACCACTAGCAGGTCATTGAAGAGGAATACTTCCCGCTGATGAACTCCAGGCCTCTCTTTTTTGTGAATGTCTGGAATCTCGTAGAGTCGGCAGTAGCATACCAATCGCCGATGAGGCAGGGCCATGTTGGGTTTCTTGCCTACTATCGTCGCCTGCACCTTCATCACTTGCGTTACGTGGTCAGAGCCGGGTTTGAATTCGTTTGCCTTGACCCTATCGTAAATACCGACTAGGATGTCCCGATCTATATCGCCGCAGTCGTCGATACCGCGAAGATTTTTTACAAAATCGTCAAGTCTCATCCGCCGCTCGGGCTTGAGATTGGGCGTGTGCAAATCTGTGTTTAACATAATAATGGCGAATGCGAGAACAAAGACTGTGTCCGGTGAGCGCAGCCTCGAGACAACGTCTGGATTGCACTGGCAGTATCGCTGACTAAAGATCTCCATCAAACGTTCTATTTTTTGCGCTTCGCCTGGCATTCGGAAGTAAGCTTGGAACTTCCTTAAGGCGACATCCACCTGCAAAGAATGCAGTCGTTAAATATTCTGGTTAGTTAAGATAAAAGTAGAAAAGAGGCCCAAGTAGGCCCAAGTAATTACCTGCATCCCCGCTAAGTCAAGCTCGTGCGAAAAACACTCCAAGACAGCCATGTTAAAAGAGTTTTGCAAATTGCCGAGGTATTCGCCAATCATCTGCTTCGACAGGCCTTTACGACTAATGAGGAATCGTGCTACACCTTGAGGCGAATTTTCAAGAAATCCCCTGCGAATCAAGTAGTTTATGCCGCGCTCAGGTTTCTTGTTGAAGAGGTTCAGACCGACGCGATATTGTCGCTTGCGCACTGTCTCCGAAACTTTGTAGCTCGTCTGGGATATGACTTCGGTGTGGTCGACCAAGGGCAGCTGATAAGTGGACGAAGCATGAGAGTGGCTCAGATCCTTCATGTTGTTCATCAAGGCTCCACTGTCGTTTACGTGGACCATTTCTTGATGTTCCGGAGAGCTCGACTGTGAGTTTCAGAAAGAACGAGGTGAGACCTTAATAATTTAGGGCTGTTACGGGAAATTAGATATTAGAAGACTTACGATTCCCTTGTGCTTCCAAACGGGCGATCCACGTTGCGCGTCACCTTCGGAACTCTCGCAGTTGGTGGAGTCGCTGCCGGAACTTTGAACCGAACTGAGGCTGCCGTTCTCCACGCTCTTGCTTAGGCCGTTGTGTCTCTGCTCCATGGAACGGGAGCTGATGGAGGAAGTGCGCTTAGGTACCTCGGGCGGCACCTTCTTGCCGCAGGCAGAGCCGCGGCCACCGCCGCCCGAGCGACCGCTACATGTGCTCAGCTGCGAGGTGCTGCTCGACCAGTTTTGTTGTTGCTGCATCTGAGACTGGAGATTCAGTGGAGCCGACGGTGACGTGCACGGAGTAATGCGGTGCGAATCCCGCGGAGCTGTGTCTTGTCGCAGTCCACACAGCGTCTCCTGCAAACATTTCAAAAAGCGAACATGTGAAGCGAGCCAAGGCAGGGGCTAAATATTGCTAAATCGCCGTTTACCTGTGGATTGTAGTAATGAATGCTAGAGCCGCTCTCCTGCGAGCTCGACTCCCAGCAGGGACTAGGCGGTGGCTGCTGCTGCTGCTGCTGCTGCCTGCCGCAAGGACTCGGCGTTAACGAGGGCGTGTGCCTGCCCCCAGAATGGACGCTATGATTCACCAACTGGTGAGCCGCGTGATTCGTCACCTGATTCTTTAATAAAAAAAGCATTTTTTCAATTATTTATTTCGCCTCGCCAGCTTTTCACTTTTCTGCCATTCTGCGATCCTAGGCTGAATCGAGTGTGAAAGGAAAAAAAGTAACCTGATGAGAGCCGATCTGCATCTCGCAGCGGCCACTCTGGCTCCTGGGCATGGGCGAGCCGCAAGCGTGCTGCGAACCATCGACCACGACCGCGCCATGCCGCCTCTCCCTGAGAGACATGCTGCGCACAGGCGTAGGTCGACCGATTGGAGAGTGATGCTGGTGGTGAAGGTGCGGCTGCTGCTGTTGCTGCTGCTGCTGCTGCTGCTGCTGCTGCACGTAAACTTGGTTATGATAGGCAAGCCGTTGCTCTTGGAATTCGTGCCTGTCGACGACCTCTTGTTGCAGTTTACGACTTAGACGTTTCTCCGCCTTGGCCATCGCCGTGATTGCCGCAAACTTTTTCAGCAAGGTATAGCGACGAAATGCTCGTTGAATGGTTAACGCAGCGTTACGCGCCTTAACGCCCCCGTACTTGCGCTCCAACATCTCAATCTGCTTATCCAGCAGATCCTGAGATAATTCGTACCTAAAACATAGCGTTCGATTAAATAATGATAAGCTTTTAAATGAATGTTTTGCTGAAATTTTCTAATAGAATTTATTTATCAGCAAAAAAACGATTAATCAGGCAAAATGAATCCCCTGGGAGAAAAGGAATGTAATTGTAAAGAAAATCACGTACGCAGCCTGGAGCCTACACCTCTTCATGACGTCGCCGTTGCGCATGCCAGATTTTTTGTGGCAAGTCTGCTGGTAGGGCGACTGGGTGGCCTGGCCACCGTAGGCTTGAACGACAGGACCATAGCTCTGGGGTTGACCGTAGCCTGCGTGCTGCTGGTACTGTACCCCGACGCCGGGAGCCGAGTACGGTGCGTGTGCGTAGTTCTGGTTGTACATATACTGGCCCGTCATGTACGATGAGGAGAGCTGAGGCTGCGACGGCGACGTGTATACGCTGCCCGCGCCACTGTGACCCTTCCCTGGACCTAGCCTGTCCATCTTTTGTGGGAAGCTAAAATAAAAAAAAGCGTCGACGTTAACTTTTGCCCCAAACTAGGATTATCAGATTTATTCAGATATTATTCAGATCAGATTTCCGACCATCTCAGGGAAAATTAAATAAAACGATCGTCGAATGTATAAAAAAAGGCTATATATTCTTTTTGTGCAAGCGATGATTAACAGTAGCCTCTACTCCGCGCATGAATGGGACCTTTTATAGGGACAGGTGCTTTTTTTCACCCATATAGCAAACTTGGTGCGGCCATGAGTATTATGGCTGGCTTTTATTTTTGCCGGACAATGGAATTACACTTGTGTGTTGGCGCGACCGGCGCAACCGGCGATTATGAAATAGCCTCAATTTTATTCGAGAGTGAGCAAAGAGTAAAAAAGTGAAAGTGTGCAATACACACGCGTTCCTTCGAACGCGCTACTCTAGCTAGCCCGGTTAAAAAATCCAGCTGGATTTCCATATGCGTATGGGAGTTAAACTAGATTATTTATAATAAAAATTATATTTTAATATTTTGCAATTAAAAAATTTTATTGGCGGCTTTATTGATTAAGAATAAAAAAAAAATTTGACACCAGCTGGATTCGAACCCGTGACCCCGGGATTATCAACCCAACGCTTTACTCATTCAGCTAAGACTGTTATGATGAAAGTGTTAGGCTGATAATCCCGGGGTCGCTGTTTCAGTGACGAACTTTTTTATTCTTAATTAATAAAGCCGACAATAACATTTTTAATTGCAAAATATTAAAATACAATTTTTATTATAAATAATCCAGTTTAATCCCATACGGCTTTCTATATGGATTTTCATATGGATTTTCACAAGGATTTCCATGTGGATTTCCGTATGGAATCCAGTCCAATCCAGATGGATTTTTTCAACCTGGAGGCTAAACCCGACCGCGATTTTTTAACACCCTCACTGGCTAACAGATTATATTCGTTTCAATTTATACAATCGAATCGTAAAACATTTTGTCAAATTTACAACGAGTAGTTGGTAGTAATTTAGTATTTTCTGAATAACAAAAAAAAACCACATGCAAAATTGGAAGTATGAAATTTCGATTTACACGAAGAGCAAAGATAGCAGAAACACGCACTCGCTCAATATCCCCCAACTCGCGCGAGTTTGATTGTCCAATGCAAGTTTACCCAAGGCACCGCTTCCTCTCGCTCGATTCACTCGCTTGTCGGATCGAGTAACCTTTTTATGAGCCTAACGAGTTATTAAAAATGCGTGTAACGTGGTAACTAAGGAAAGTAACCAATCGATATCCTTGTATGAAAAAATAATTTAAAAAAAAATAATTTTAGTGATACAGCCTGGGAATAAACAAGCATAAACCGTAAAACTTTTCTCATATCTTTTTTTTTAACGAAAGAAAACTTTAAACATAAAGAATCAATTAATTTCGAGATTATTATTATACTAGAGAAAAGAAAAGTAAGAATTATAATGAATCAGGTGCATTTGGTATTAGGTAAAGTTCCTAAAATGAATAACGTAGTGCGTCATTCTAAAATAAAAAGTAAACTTAGAGGCTGGCTAAAAAATGGGTCTCGAGCGATTGTAATCATTAAGGATGCGGCACGGAGGCCATAGAGATAAGAAGCGATGATGGCAGCGAGTCCCGGGAGGAGAGGAAGCAAGAATAAAGTAAAAAGTCGATGAGTTGGGCGCGTGGCCGAGCAGCTGGCGCACGTCGCACGCGCCAGGTGTACACAGACATTGATATTCCCCGAACGCGCGCGCTTTCTTCGCCGCCGTGAATCAGACCCACCTCCTCCGACTTCGCTTCAACTGAGTCGTACGGGCCCACCCCCGTCTGCGCATTTTCCTTTTATCATTTTTTTTCTTCAAGCGTTACGCGCCCGGTATAACCAAGCCGCACCGACATTAATTGTAGTAAAATTTGCTCTACTACTTTTCTCAGTGTACAGGGAATCATAATTTTTAGGGATATTATAAATTAAAATACATTGCAAGAAGAATAAGAAGAATGGTGAGGAAAATTTAGCGACACTCGAGGACGCTTGCACGTGTGGCCGGTGCATGGGGCCGTGACGAAAGTAGAACTACTAAGGGTCACGCTCGACGTACCCCACTAAAAATCCGGATACGAAGATAATCATGTCTGCTGCTGTCGGGAATTGCGTTTCTCTGGGTTCAAGAATAAGCAACGAAGGTGCGATATCTCTAGCACGCCCCTTCCTCGCCTGAGCGCTGCGCGGCCCGTGGCATGCTTCCGGCGACGCCGACTCCGACGATTCGACCAGAGCACCAGTGAAAAGTGCCGTAATTGATTTCCTTGATTTTCTTGACTTTCGCTAAGTCTGACGATTCACCACGACTGCTTGGCTGCTTCTTCCAACGACACTCGCACTAACGTTTCACGACACTCTTCATCAAGTTTGCTTGTAAATTTAAAGAAAAGCTTCCTTTTAGTCACTTTATGTATGGATTCTCCACTTGGAGTTTGGAGGCAAAACTCGAAGTAGCCGCGGGAGCTGCTTCACTGGAGGAGTCGAGCGAAGGCGTACGCAGTAGACAAGAGCGCCCGAAGGACTGAGGGATCGCGCCGCGCGTGCCAGCTGCACTCGAAGGAGGAGGCGCCCGCTCCGCGTGGCCACTGATGTGCGTCGCCAGCGGAAGGGATACGCAACAGTGGCAGGGCCGAGGGAGGGACGGGGACGCACGTACGAGCCTCACTTCCTCTATTTTTTAAATTCCCAACAAGTTGTACCTATTTTTCGAGGAAAATATATTTTCTACTCAGATCCGTCTAATACAACGATGTGCTCTGTTAAAGCAAAGTTGGTAAGCAAGGCAACTCTTGTTATGATAGTGGTTAATTGGCTATTAGATTTAAAATAATGAGGCTTCGCCTTATCATATTATAGCAGAGTTGCGGTAAACGTGACATTTTCCATAGCTGTAGCTAAGGTACTCGTTTCTAAAATTATATGGCAAAGACGAGAAGAGCATCGCCAGTGGCTCGGCTTTACAAGTACCTCCGTCCTAAATCCCGCAAGACTCACGCACAAAAGCTAGCTAAGCCTCGTCGCGAGCAGACAGGAAGAAGGAAGGAAGAAGAAAGACGGCGGGAAGCAGGAAGTGCCTGAGCGCGGAAACTTGGGTGGAGGGAAGCCCGTATAAAAAGCGAGGAGAGGGAGACGGGCAGCAGCGTCGGCGGCGTCGGCAGCGTCGGCAGCGTCAGCAGGTAGCCAAGCCTCGGAAACCGAGGCCGCGTGCCGGTGTTGCGGTAGGTACGCGCCTTGACGAGCTCTTTTCTTCCCGCCAGCTGTCGTAAATTTTACGGCAGCAAGACCGTTCAACGCCCTCTTCAGCGTTTTCCTCACTGTGAATGACCGTTTAAACTGAGTTGCTTGCTTGAGTCCTTCTTTTTCCAACTTGTTTCCCCAAACTTTAGCGCGGATTTTTTTCTACGCAAAGTATTTTCCACAGCACCAAGGGAGAATCGCAAATAATCGATCGATATTGCTTGGCCGGTTCTATTTTCAGCTCGCGACTTAATTCTGGCGGGGATCGATCGACCGAGTGGGCGGGGCAGACTTTAAAAGCTTCAAAAGCGCAACCGCGCCGTTCAACTGGAGATAAGAGAGCACGGCAAGTTGCATCGAAAAACGAGAACCGGGAGAAAAGGGCGAGGCGCCCGTAGTGTGCTTACCGCGCGAAAATAGCAGATGCGGAGCGCTCCTTAATGGAAATCTTTTCCATTTTCGATTTCTGCTTTTTCCTTCGTCAGCTTTTCGATTTCTCGCCTGGATTTTCGAATAGATTGTTCCTCTACCCTGGCATTTGATCGACCAAATTTACTATTAGACGATGCTGTGCCGGCCCGTTTATTCCGAGAAACAATCCGCGCTTGTATTTTTATTTAAGCTAGTCATTTATTTACGAAATGTTCAAGGAAATATTTAGGTATTTAAACTTTTTCATCCACAAACGTCAATATTGACTAAATAGAATTGAATGGTTTTATTAAAAAGTAAAATCTCTAAAATGTCCCTTTGGAATGTGCTCTTTTAAATGAGAAAAAATACGAAAAAGGCACACCTGCAGCAGCGATTGAGATTCTGATGGGGGAAGTGGCCCGGGTGCTAGCAGCAAGGAAAGCGGCCCCGAAGGAGCCGAACATCTGCCAGCCGGAGGCAAGCTCGCGGCAAGCTCGCGGCACGCGCGGCACGCGCGCCACGCGCCTCTCCCTTCCCCCGCGCGGCGCCACGATTGTCTTCCGACACACCTGCCCTGGCGAGCCTCCTCTTTTTCCTTCTTCCTTTTTCCTTTTTCTTCGACAGCGACCCTTGCACACAGTGGACCAATAAGACGATGCCCATATGTCGGCCTGTTACATGCCACAGCTTGCACGCTGTGGCTCTTTACTTCTTGGACTGCAGCGTTTAGAGATACGCCAGCTGCCTTATTCACTTTGCATTCGGCTTTGTGCCTGCATTATCGCACTACAATACTGTATCATTCATTTTATTTTGAACCCAGGAATTTTAAGGACCGATTTTCTTCTCAAAGTCTAAACATACTCGAATATTGTTTCATCATTTTATATAGAATTATTCTTCCTGATCTGCACTATGAGAATTGACCATAGAAACCTAACTGGTATACTTTATTGATAAGAAGCCACCCAGCAACAGTTTAACTTGATAAATATTACTCACACTTATTACTACTTGAATATTATTTTGAAACATAAAATTATTTTTTTCCTTTTTCACTTTCCTTCAAAAATGTTTGACGTTCTTATCTATAAAATTTAGGGTTTATATACAGAATACAGAACATTTGTTTTAGAGTAGTATCCGCTCCTGCAAACTTTTAATTTTTTTATAAAATTTCATTTTTAAACACGGTAAAAGTTTTGATCGTTAAATTTTATGTTTACAAATAAATTGATCGAGTCTGCCAAAATTTTGTAAGAAATTTTTGTAAGAAAAACTGGAATAATTTAAAGTTCCTGGAGTTAAAGAGAGTGCGACACTTGCTATAATATAGTTTAAAATACGACGATTATGCGGGTTTACCGAGTGACAAATAAATGAGATAAAATACAAATATATAGATATGCTCGAACGTAATCGAACTCTTGAAGGAAAATATTTGGCTGCACTGTATGCAAAAAGAAAAGGGAAGATACTTGGACAGCTTGTACACGCGCGTAATAACGGTATATAAAATAAAGAATTGGCTGGTTGCAAACTGGCGCCGTGAACAGGCGCTGTGAACAGGCTCGTCATACTTCACGCGCTGTAAGCACGCGATTAGAATAAAAGCCTTGGAGGTAATACTCGCGTCGTTTGCCCCGGTTTGCCCAGTTCAACTATTCACGTGGACTCCCGCTCCCGCGGTGACGCGCGCGCGGAATATTTAGGGCTGACGGTAGCCCGGGAGCAAGCAAGTGGCGCGAACATCATTATCATCGAGCAATTAGCGAGCGCTGATTGCTATTAGCGAGTACGCGCTGCAGCGGCCGCCACGGCCGAGCGAAAGCTTGCTTTACGCTCCAGGAATGGCTCCGAGTTTCACTTAACCTGCTCGAAAATCTGTGCCAAAGGGAAATCTAAGCCACCCCAAATTTGGACAAATTCCGATTACACCACAGACAAATATCAAGACAACACTGCAAGCCTCGACGGTGAGGAGGGACGATAGCGTAGGTAGGATCATCGAGCGAAAATAGCAAGGCAGGCTTTCGAGAAAAGTTGAAGCGAGGACGCGGTTTTGAACAAGTGCACCGGAAACACGGCGACTCGATTTTCACTGACGGGCAACGTCTTTTTAATGACGTGGCCGGGTAGATACGGCATATAGGGCTATATATAGAGGAAGCGCGTTGTTCATTACGCAAGGACGCGCCCGATCGCCGCCCCGTTAGTCAGCTCCCTTCTTCTCTTCTTTTTATCCTCTACTAGCCGGCTTAAGGCAATCGCTTGCCTCAGCGAAATTTCTATTTTGCTGATTCTCAGCACTCGAATCAATAAATTTTAGTTAAAACAAATTACCTTCTTCTATTATTTAGGAACATATATTAATACATTTCCATGCTAATACGATACTGCAAAATATAAATATAAATCAAATTGAGTGTAATTATTCCTTTTCATTTGAAAACTTAGGTACACTCAGTTCAAATACTTAATTTTCTTAAAATTTCCATGGGGCCTAATTACAAAAATGGGAAACATTATTCTAAAATCTAGGAGAAATCTGCATTGACGGAAATGTTAATTACCCAGGAACTAAAAATCGTAGAAGAACGTATAAAAATGGAAATAAAGAACTATATAATAGCTACAATTTGAGACTTATTAGATTAAAAAATATTTATTGTTTTTATTAAAATTACAATCGGATTTATCCAAGTTTTATTCGTTCCATTAACAAGTAGTCGGTTAATTAAGATGTTCAGGAATAAGTAATTTTTTTATTACCTTCGAATTTGGGGGGCTTGGCCCGTTTCTGGCGGAACCCCCTCTCCGCCACCCCAGAGGGGGCTCCGCCAATACAAGTGCAAGAAAGTGATTTTTAGCCGCGGGTGACGTTTGCACGTTTCTGAAAAGTTTGCACGAGGCTAAAAATCACTTTCGCGCACTTGTATCGAAAATAACTATAATTCATGTTAGTATAATTAATTAATGATATGAACAATGAATTATGTTGGAGGAAGCAACGTGCCAAAGAATTGGCAGCGTTTTTTTTAATTGTTAATGAAGTTACAACAATGGTAATGAAGTTACAAATTGGACTAAAACAGTAATAATGTGATTGTAGTTGAGCAGAGTAGAAATGAAATAAATAAATAAATAAAGAAAGAAAACATACTCAGAGTATCGACTAATAAAGCTGGTGGGTGTCGAATAGCCAAGCTGGAGCCTTGAGCGAACAACCTTCTCCTGAACAGTGACGACACGAGTGGTACGCGAGCTCTGATGCACCCGTGTCGTCTTTATTACTTGGTGTCGGTAATGCTGGTGATGGTGGTGCAGCTGCTGTTGGTGCTGCTGCGAGCTCGCGGATGAGCTTGCATGGTGGTGATGCGACGCTTCGCGTGGCTCCACCATCGTCGCTCCAAACATTTTCCCACTTATTTAATATTGCACTTTTCCCTCCTCAACAGCTCTTTTTGTTTTTGTTTTTTTTTTTATAAAAAACACTTCACTAACATGAAAGAACTGCCTTCTCGACCCGGCATCTTTTCGCACTTTTGAGGATCATCACTCTCCGCTTCTATTTTACGAATGTCACATGGCTACATTCGGAGTATTTTCAATTACGATATCTCGTGCTTTAGAGGTACACTTGGTGTATTTGGCCGACCTATGATTGTAATTTCAATGAATGACTTAGAATATTCTCGATGACTTAAGCACCGCACTCCTTTGCTGCTTAATGAATAGAGGCTTTTGAGAGGAACTTTTTACGAAAAGTCCTGCATTATTTTAAAACTGATTCCAGTAAAGGATATCAGCTAGTATTTTTAGGTGCAACACTTTTACGTGTTAATTAATTTAGTTCGGAACATACATTGCCATCGAATGAAATAAAAGGAATGTAGCAAAAGTGAATAATGTACAAGGTGGATTAATGGAGAAGCCGAAAGCTCGTTAGCAGAGACAGGAACGCCTTCAGAATTCTCACGGGCATAAGATTGGGAATGGCAAATTGTCGTGCTCGCGCCCACCCGAGCGGCGCGGCGGTCAATCGATCGTATCGGTGTCCGACAGGAAACGCAGCTACGCAGCCAATCGAGCAGCGTATATATCGTGTATCATGAGTTTCCTATGCGCCTACGCGCACAGCAGTCAGACAATTTCCGACGGCCGCGGAAGCCGAGACTCGAGAGTACACTACAAGAGAAATTGCGACGAACTGCCTGTGTATACTCCTTTTTTATGCCTAAAATCAGTACCGTGCGAGCATATCATTAAATCGTCGACCAGGGCTCGTTTTCACTCTGCACGTCCCGCCGCTTTTCCTTTCGGTATATACATAATTGACTACACGTAAAAAAAACTTTCTAATGAGCGCGCTAAGGATAATACGGATGATCGCGCCTCAGCCTTATTCCCTTGCACAAGCACTGCTTCCACGAGTTGCGGAAAGAAAGGATTGCTATTTACTCACGGGAAAAAAGAAAGCGTTCGTTGTTGCCATTCTTTACTGCGTCGAAAGGTCACTCAAGACAGTTTCTCAATTTGTCGGAGGCTTTTGGAAATTATTATTTCTGTCAGATACAAGCTGTAATTGGGTTACATCTGCTAACAAAAAGGTGACGCTATAATAAGAATTAAATGATACTTAGATACGGAGAATATCCTTAATAATCCGGTGAGTTATTTAAGCACTTTTCTTAATGAAATCTCAAAAAGACATTACGGGCCATCTACTTTCTTCTAATTCCGATAATGAAGGGAGTCACCGCAATAATTAAGTGATTAAGTGATTCGGGTGAATGTGGTAAGGGTGTATAAATAATGATAATGTTTTTTTCATCGCAATCCGTTTTGTTTTTTTTTTCTAATAGATCCGAAAATGCGTTTAAATACTGCCTCTTCTTATGAAAAATTAGAAAGTCTTGTTCTTCGCCTTTCTTCAAGGCGTAAAAATTTGCGGCACATTTAATAGATTAGAAAGCAAAGACTAACGTTGGAAAAAAGTGGGAAGACAGCTCATCAAAGCGTAGGAGATTTAAATGCATCCAGTTCACGTAAGTACAACATTCTCAGGCGTAAAGACCGTATTCTGCGAGATAATATATTTCGCCGCGAACGCGTCGTTCTCACGTAGATTGAAAAGAGAAAAAAAAATGGCACGGGGTTATGCGTTGTTTCAGTTTTAATAATGATCAACTAGTTTTGGTAAAGGTAAGTGGAAAAGGTTAACAAGGAATAAAGAAGAGCGAGTAAGCGGGCACTGGAGAGGACAGCTGCGACATAATACCGTAAGTTCTCTTTAGCGGCGCCGAGACGGCCGAGAGCTCGTGGCCGAGGAAAGGAGGCCGCGGTGCCGCACGTATACGAAAAGCCAGTGTCGTTGAATACGCAATGAACGGGAGAGACTCGATCACGAGCGAGCGCTTTTTCAACCGCGAAATTTCCCCGGATCCGCACTGCGACGAAAATGACAAAGTTCATTTCGAAAGAGTTGCCGAGGGTGAAAGCTTGCCTCGATTGGCTGAATCGCTAACGCGCAAACTGAGAGGAGTCGAAAGTTTTTCAACTTGGAGTTTCGTTCGTCGAATGGCTCGCTTCCATTATCAACTATTTACTTTGATTTTCATAAAATGTTCATTCCTCAAACGAAAATTACCCTTACTCTTGAGTTAGTTGGTGATTTTGAGAAAGAATCCTTTAAATTGAATTGGTCAATTGGTCGAACGGCGGCACACACAAGTTTAGCAGCTGCACTCGACGATAAGTTTTCCTGAGCGACCTTTATCGGCAGAACGCGTAAAATTCCATTAGAAAAATCGCCTCTTCTTACCGTTGCTGTCACCGGCGTCGGTCAGGGCAGCGGAACGCACGCCGGCACGCCGTTTCATACGGTAATGGAACTGTCAAAGCCAGCGACGCGCTCGTGTGCAAGTAAAAAAGTGGGCTTCTCGAGAACGCTATTGCTGGGGAGTATTTTCTTTCGCAGATTGCCTCCTGCACTCCGATTCCTTTAGCACGTTTTTTCATCGCTACCTGGCGTTGCTAAAGCCTTTTCGTTGCGTTGCCCTTGTTCTTTTTCCTTTTTATTCTTCTTCCGTAGCGAGCGCAGCGCTCATTCTGTTTGTTCGTTTCATTTCCTGAAACCGAGAGACGAAACACTAGTGCAGCACATAAATGCAATTTATCATCAACTTTTATGCAACCAAAAGCATTAGTGGCCCCATGGCTGGGCTGAAAAAGACCAAACCATCATATTGTTCGACTTTGCTAAAAAGTCTAGGTCATAAAACATATTCACAATACGTAACAATCACTTTCTTGCCTACTTGGAGTGTAGGTCAGCCATACCTTTTGATTAACAATATTACGACTCAGTGCCAATGTAGGACTCATCTCTACCGTGTAATTTATATTTTATTTTTCGTTTCTAGTTATTTATATGTACAAATATATGAAATCAGTGTAGCAAATGTTAATTTAATGATTTAATAATCATTTTCTCTTATCCCGAGAAATTTTCGCCAGCGGTTTTTAAGTGGGAAATGTGAAAGTTAAATAAAAAGTTCTTAGAATATAAATTCTTTGTATATTTAGATCAATAAAAGTAATTAGAGCATTAATTGAGTTTTGCTGTGCCCATGATATAAATAGCCTACCTCAATCATTTAAAGAACCTAAATGAAGAAAAATGTTATATGATCAGCTGTAAATAGTAGTCCTAAATTAAAATTTGTTTTTCTTCGAGTAATTTATTTTTTAATCTAAGGACAATTAATTTGCGGTTATTCAGGCAGAGATAATTTTCTGGCAAAATTCACTATGCCTGGGTAATCTTGAGATCAAGGGCTCTGGTTAATAAATTATTACACAGCATAGTACTCGCCATTTTTACGCTGTTGCGGCAGATTCTGTAGCAGTTAAACCACTTAAAGTGAGAGTAATGTTTATGACAAAATCTCCCCGCGTTATTGGCATCAATGTACAATGTACATACTCTGCATTTACTTAAATTTTCTTCCACTCGAGAACGATGTTAAAAATTAAAAAGGCTACGCGTTCGGCCTACCCTACAGAGTGCTGGGCGAGAAAGCACGAGCCACCGCAGCTGGCGCGTGGCATGGAAAACTTAACGTCGAGACAATCAGGCCAATACAGCTATACAACAGTCGTCCGGGCTATTGACTCCTGACTACCAAAGCTTCAACTTTTCTCGAATCTATTTTTGTATTGAAAATGTTAAACTTGTTAAACTGATCAATTTAAAGGAGGCCACTGTATTGAAGGAGCAGATTTTTTGTTGTAAGCGGTATTATTAATGAAGGATTTTGTAACGACAGTTTTAAATTTAAACCTTTAAACCTTTTTACAAATCGGTCAACTGAAAGTACACTACGACCCGATTCCAAAGAATTCTATAATATGGTAATAATTATTGGAAATCCGCAACTCACAGAAAGATAGAATCACTTGGATTTAAATCACAGTTGTTTTTATCTTAGTTCTCACGAAAGCAATTATACGCACGTTATCTCAAATAATAAAAAGACGATCTAAACACAACTTATAAGGTTATATCAATTATGTAAGATTAGTGCTCCTATTTATAATTAAAATCAAGATTGAATGAGACTACAGAAGTACCGTTTTTATTTCACTAATTTAAAGTTATAACATAATAATATACAATCCTACAACCTGATTCGTATTTATTATCAGCGGTCTGCACGCGAATTTTTTTACAGTACATACGTAGTTTAAGGGGCAAAAATTATTTCACTGATATAAAAAATTGAACATCTCTCCAGTAAATCTTTGGGATATTTAAGTCAAGTGGTACGAATAAATTTTAATCAAAATGATCATTTACACAGGTTCTTTATGCTCTTGTATATTTTGACTGACATCAGCTATGAGTATGTTAACTGATATTAAAATTGCTTTACTGTCAAGTGAAATTTAGCAGAAAATTTAATGTTACTATAATTTAAATGGATTCTATCTTTGTTTTAATAAATGAACATAATAGCGAGATAATTAGATAATTGTATATCAATATACGAACTCGTCTAATTCGGAGAAAATGAGTAATTACTAAATTCCATTT
>JAXIUT010000048.1:6028116-6054156 GCA_035586675.1 Eurytoma californica
TTCTTTCAGAATTTTGTCGTAACCTGAAATCTTTTGGGCATTAGTATACACAATGCAGAGTCCAAAACAAAATACAAAATCAATACAAGTGAGATACGTCAAAGAAAGTCTAAGAGAGATTTACTTTATAAACCTGGAAGAGCAATGGTGGGTTCTGGCAGTGGAGAACCACTCGGTCAAGATCTGGCCGACATTAAGATGGAGTTATTGGAACTTGATTCAGATGATGACAGCGATGGACTGGATACTAAACGATTGATATCATCACCTTTACTCTCTGTAAATAAAGCCAGTAGCCAAATTTCAAAAAGTTTAGATATATCAGAGGATGATGAAAGTGTATGGTCTATTTCTATTCAAATGTTCATTCCTTTTTTACTTGCTGGATTTGGAATGGTAGCTGCTAGTTTACTTCTTGATGTTGTTCAAGTATGTTTTTTAATAAAACATTTTATGTATCGTTATTAATATATTCATAATATTATTATTTTAATAATTCTTTTACGTGCACACAGCATTGGCCAGTATATGAAGACGTATCAGAAGTGTATATTTTAGTACCAGCTTTGTTAGGTTTAAAAGGTAATTTAGAGATGACATTAGCATCTCGTCTTTCTACACAAGCTAATCTTGGTCACATGGATACGAAAAACCAACAGTGGAGTATAATTGTTGGTAATTTAGCTTTAATACAATGCCAAGCCATGGTAGTTGGAATGTTAGCATCTTTAGCAGCAGTAATACTTGGATGGATTCCTGCAGCTCACTTTGATATTCATCATGGATTGCTTCTCTGTGCCAGTTCACTAGTAACTGCATCAATTGCTAGTTTTCTACTTGGTTTAATTATGGTTGCAGTAATTATTTTCTCTAGGCGTATGAATATAAATCCTGATAATGTTGCAACACCGATAGCTGCCTCATTGGGAGATTTAACAACTTTAGCTCTCCTTTCTTGGATATCATCTCTTTTATTCAATTCTATAAGTAAAATTGCAGTTTTTTAAAATTTATAAAATTATTACATATTTTTAGATTTTTTAATATATATTATATTTTCAGGTAGTGCTTCGTGGATTGCACCAACTATGATCATTTTTTGCATCTTAACTACTCCTGTTTGGGGATATATTGCAGCAAAAAATGCTTTTACTAGAGAAGTTTTAGATCACGGTTGGTTACCTGTAATATCTGCTATGTTAATCAGCAGGTAAAGTTTATTATTTTTGTATAAAGTCGCAAAAATTTTATTACTAAAATCTAATAATTAACCATAATTTACCATCTCAGTGCTGGTGGTTTAATTCTTGACTACACGATTTCAAACTACAAAGGTATTGCTGTTTTCCAACTTGTTATTAATGGGGTAGGTGGTAACTTGGTTGCTGTTCAAGCTAGTCGTATCTCCACATCCCTGCACAAAAACCAAAACAGTGGTTCACAAGAAGTGCCTGTTGTTTGCGTCAGTCCTTTCAACGTATTTTTTGCGTCAGGTGATGAAAAAAAATAAAATACTTTAAGTGTTAATTTTAATTGTTGAATTAAAAGTGATGAAGAAATTGCATAAAGAATGTAGTGCTAAAAATTTAAGAAATTTAATAAATAAATATTTTTAGGAGGTCATGCTAGAACAGCAAGAGTTCTGTTAATGATGGTCATTCCTGGTCATTTAATTTTTAGTTATACTATAAGTTGTTTACAAGCTGGTCACACTTCGTTTACCCTTATTTTTATGACTATATACTTAAGTGCTGCACTTTTGCAGGTAGTTTAAAGTTTTTTCTAACATCTATCTATATTAAAGTTAATCAAAAAAAGATTTATTAATATTATTAATTTCAGGTTGTTTTGTTGCTATACATCGCTCAATTAATGGTAGTTTGGATGTGGACCAAAGGTATGGATCCTGACAGTTCTGCAATTCCATACTTGACTGCTGCTGGTGATTTGTTGGGAACTGCTTTGCTTGGTATAGCAT
Source organism: Eurytoma californica (assembly GCA_035586675.1). Lineage (NCBI taxonomy): Eukaryota > Metazoa > Arthropoda > Insecta > Hymenoptera > Eurytomidae > Eurytoma > Eurytoma californica. The sequence goes on from JAXIUT010000048.1 coordinate 6,030,095, forward strand.
TCCATATACTTAATGCTATTGGTGATGGAGATTCCGATGTTGGTGACTGAACATTTAACATTAATTTAACACTACCACATAAAGTATAAAAAGTTTTGAAAAAATTTGTATAACACATGTGACATACCTAGATAGAAACTATGTTCAACAGACAAGAAACAGGATTGTTCTAAATTTTGGTAAGAAGGCAGTACGAAGTTGAAATATGCACAATTTAACTTTGTAAAAAAAGCAAAATAAGGCCATACCAAGGTACCTGAAAGGTCATGGAAAAAGTGAAGGAGTAGCGGTATTATTTTAGTGGCATTATTTTACTATCAAAGACTACAATTTTAAGAATTTATTTTACAATTATTATGTAAGCCTGTAAATAACTGTTTAAATATTTCGTACTTATATAGTATTACTTGTTGTATACTGTTTGAAGTCAAGAAAATTGACTGAAGCAACTTGAATGAAAATACAGAATTTGTTATGAAAAAAGTGAAAAAATTAATACCCCATTGGCAAGAGCAATCGCAGCTAAATAAGCTCAGTTCCATTGTTCTCGCTTCCTGTTAAAAATAGAAAAGCAGCTCATATAAAAGTTAATTTGTCGGTACGAGAGACGCGCAAAGGAGAAAAGCATGAGAGTCATTGCTTAGGAGGTTACATTGCTATCAAAGCGTTTACTCAGTTTCTTTTTTTGCTCTAGGCGATGCGTGAGCAGAGGCGTGACTTAGAGACTCGCACTCCATTATTTCGTACGCTATATTGGTTCAGCTCCCTAATAGAGAAATCATCTCAAGCCGTTGGCAGCCTTGAGCCCTACGCCACCCACTTGGAGAATGTCCTAGAAATAATTTTCCATTATATCAGTTCTGGGGTGCTGAGTTGCGAATCCGCGCTAGCAGTCGTACTCGACAAGGAAGAAGCTCCGTTTCTATCCGTGTAAATAAACGACACACCGCGCTGTTTAGAGAAAGAGACATGACGCACAGTGAAATTGCTCAGTTTATTTTTAAACGACAATTTAACTTTAATATCCTTTCCCGTTAGCTCGAGCTCTTCTACAATCTAATCTTTGTTTCCTCAGTCATTTATCATCTTTCTTTTCTTTTTTACATCGATTATCAAAATAATAATTATGCTATTATCGTTAACTTTTACACAGTAAAAAAATGCGAGCTTCTCTTAGTAATTTGCCGTTCGCTTGATATACGAAAATCGTATTTGAAATGAACGTGAAAAATTAAATACATCAAATATTGACTTGTGATATTGCGCAAATGGAAGCATAGGTTTACGTAATAAACAGGAAAAGTAATTTTTTAGACTGTTGCTCCTTTTATCTTTGAAAATCTTTGAAAGTTCTCTTTTACGGAATCTTTTTATTGGCAAATATTCCTTATTTAAAATTAAAACGTAAACGCTCGATAAACGTTATACTTAACTAACTTTATTAAAGTATTGTTATTTACTTTTGAAGTTTGTATAAAATTTCCTTCTCTATACGAGAGTTTAAGCTTTTTGAAGGGGCAGGCAAAGCAATCGACATGAAAAGTTAGGGAGTCCCGTCTATATAAGTGATCTCTTGGTTTGCTGGTATCTCCCTTTTTGTGACAATTACCTACCCCCGTCTCCGCCTAATCTCATTGCACGCATATAACGATGATCGGCGGTACGATTTTCGAGCAGCGCACGGGCTCTTATTATGGTCTCTTTTAAGCTTTTACTATCATTGGGTAGATTATTAAAAGTAGAAAAAAGAGATAGAAAAAGATGTTGGTACAAGATCGGATTTTGACTTGTCAGTGGCTCGATTCGGCATGTGTAGCTCAGCGAGTACGTATAGTCCGTCGATCCGTTCGGCGTTTAGCTCTCGGCTCCAATTTGTCGCTGTGTACACGTACACTCGCTCCGCGAGCGCAGGCAAGCGCAGGCACGCGCACGCACACCGGAGCACACGGGAGCAGACGAGCCGAGGCTCCGCTCAATGAAATAGTTAGATCTGCCAGTGCCAACTATCCCTCTGCGAGTGACGGACACTTTTATTGGCTAATCCTTGCTTGGCGACAGCACTGCCGGCCGAAAATGCTCGGGCAGCTCGGCGCGAGGCAGCGGTTGCGCGAGCTTCAACGCGCTCACCTCCAACGAGCGCTTCGTCTCGATGGAAGTAACTCGAGTAACTCGCGACGGAAGTAACTCGGCGAGCGGCTTTCCTCTCACCCCCTATTTTTTTTCTCCAAATCCAGTTGGACGCTCCAGATTCAAATCGACGCTCTGCCAGCGCAACGAGCAGGCCAGCGGACAGGCCAGCGGACAGGCCAGCGGACAGGCCAGCGGACAGGCCACCGAAGGATGTTCGAGCAGCAGAGTCAACAATCTCGACTATCGATGAAGTGTATCGCTCGAGCATCGGTGCGCTAAGTGATGAAAGCTCAGAGGCTCGAAGGAGCAACACCAGACGTGAGTACCATAAATCACATCTTCACTCTCTGCAATAGTGCAACTAAGCGTTAGCTCGATTCTCTTTCTTGTTTCTCCTTCTCCGGCTTATTGAGCTTTCTCGAACTCGTAAGGTCCAATTCATTGGTAACGATAAGGTGGAAAGGTTCCTTTGCCCGTGTCCGAGTGTCCGAGCCTCGACTTATGCAACTGCTTGCGGCCGATCCGCAAATAATCCTCGCATCGTGCAAAGTCGAGGCGGTCTACCGCGCCGTGCGCGTCTTTTTTCACAGCCTTTTGACACCTGTGGATACGATCAAAAAGTCAATCGAATTTTTTTATTTTATCTGCATTACTTGCTTTTCTTCAAAGTTGCGCAATGAAAGGACGAAGAGAATGCGAGATCAGAGCGAAACTGGCCGATGAGCCCGAAAGGGCCGAAAGGTTCATCTGAAAAGTGGAACGAAGCTGCTGTGGGCTGCTGTGGGCTGCTGTGGGGCGCCGTAAAATCTTTTTCAAGTGCATCCACGGCCACCGCGGCGGATATTGAATTAGCGTCGGCGCTCCCGCGTAAAATAAAAAAGCGAAAGCGAAACGGGGCCAGCTGCGCGGGCCGCTCGGGTGCTCGCTCGCCGCTCAAGGTCGGCTCAAATTTTCCGAACTTGCGGCTGGCCGCGGCTTGCGATCTTGCACTCGGAAGTGCGGCCCTGAGCCTGGCTGCAATGTCAATTACATCATCGGTTGGTGAAACGCGCCGCGCTGGTTTTCGCATACGGCGTAAGGCTTGCTGCGACTGAGCAAACGCTTAATTGCCGACAAGCACTTGGAAACCACTTGGCAACCACTTGCCCACCACTGGCCACCCACTTCTCCTTCTGGGCCCCTCTGGACCATCCTGGCGACGATGCCGATGCTACTCCGCCCTTAATAATTGTAATGATTGAACAAATCTTGAATACCTCGTTTCTTATTTTTTCTCGAAGCGATTTTTAAAGGGCTAAAGAGGCTATTTTTCAGGCTATATAGATGAGCGGGAGCTTAACAGACAATTCAAATACGCGCGTCGGCTCGATCGAGTGAGAAATGCAAACGTTTAACCGGGTAATCAGAAAAGTGGGCCTCCATAGATGTGACCTAGTCCAGAAGTTACCAGAATACAAATTGCTCTCTGTACCCGTCGCCACGAGCGAGCGGCGGAGACACGCTGAGAGGCTTAATATCCGTTATTGCTGCTGCTGCTTCGCTTCTTGCTGTTTGCTACTCGCTCACCTTTTCTCTTCTTTTCTATTGCGATATTTCATCCCTCTCAACTTTTACTTTATGTCATACTTTTAGCAATAGATTAACGGTGAACCGATAACAACTCACTTAAACTTATCTTACCTAATTGACAACTCGAATCACGTGTACGCTTACGTTACACCCTTTTCTCTCCTTGCATTACTATCTTACAACTTTGTACAAATAAATTTATTTCCAACTACATTGTCAACATCTGACATCCTACTACAGAGAAAAGGAGCGATAATTTGAGAAAAAATCTCTGTTGCATTACTGCACGGTTGCGGAGGATGATTATTTAACTCGTAAAAGACGCACGAGCTGAATAATCGCTCAAATTGGCATTAAAGTTGATATTTTGAGGTTAGAGTGCTATAAAATAAGTTACATAAGTATCAGAAACTAAAGCCTCTCAAATTACCTTCTTTTTTATCGGTTCCTCAGATCCTATGGAAGCTGAGTTGTTGTCAAATAATGAAATACACAGTTTTTAAGACCCGGATTGCTACCGTTATATTTTTAAAGCAGCATACTTTTCTTCTCTTTTCAATACAAGATTTTGTCTTGTTGAAATAGTATTAGAATAGCTAGCAGAGTGCACTCTAAATAAAAGAAAAAAATATTTTTTATAGGCACTAAGTTTAATTGGCAGATTTGTATTATCTACGTGGAATAGTGGTCGCGTCGGGACTTGAAGAGCAAGTAAAGGGGGTTGCTTGCTTGGTCATTACTTGGCTGTCACATGCGCGCGCGCCACGTGTTCGGGCCGATCGATAAATCCGCGCGTGCCCCGAGTTCCCGAGTTCCCGAGTTCGCGAGTTCCCGAGTGACAGAGTCATCAGCCAGACTCCGGCCGGCGCACCTAGAGACCAGTCGCGGCAGTCGGCGTGGATCAGTCGCCATGTAAGCGGATAAGCCGTGAGACGGCTCACCTTCGCGCGCGGCCAAACCGCTCGCCGCGGTGCTTGCCGTCCAGCCTGCAGCTCCTCGCCAGCAGCTCGCCTGAGGCCTGGAGGTAACAGTAAACACCGGCCAGCTTATACTAAACAGGTAAACGACTTGTCCGAGGTACGCCGGCATCTCGCAACTCCTTGCTTCCTAATTTTCCTATATTCGCTTATCGGCCTACATTCCTATTTTCCTACGCGTTATCATCTGCTTTCTCACTGCGTTCTCGTTGCTTTCTTACTGCTTTCTCACTGCTTTCTTACTCGACAACTACGGAATTACTCATTCTTTCGTTATTGATTACAATAGTATTTTTAGAAGATATATTTCGCCTTTTGCTTTTCACTCTTCAGCAGTATATAATATATTTTATCGCTTCAATTTTAACTACTGATAAAATCTCTATTCTGTCAAAACCTTTTTTCATACCATTCGACGTAGTTACGTTATCTGACGTTGCGTATTTTCTCGTTGCATTCGTATGATTTATTTGCATGTTTTTTTTTTTTTGTATGCCTAAGTATGCAACAATCGTACGACAAAAAATTTCAAACTTTTAGAAAATACTAGTCATCAGTTCTAAACTCATTAAAACTACATCAACCTGTTTGATGAAGTAACAAATAGTTTAATCAAATAAACGTATCCACTAATATATATTTAATTTGAGATAAAAGGATAAAAATCCAAATTTAAATTTAAATTTAAAACTGTAATGCAAGAAATTTCAGCTGAGCTGCCGGCTGACCGCGACCTTGAGAACCTCTTCTGCAACCCCATACGTCACGTGATGATTTTCCATTCGCGACCTTCCCGAGTTTTAGCTTTAACCCACTATAATTTAGTGAGTCTGACCGGCGTTAGACCTTTTGGATCAGAACCCTATTCACAGCTGTAAATAGGAAAATTAAACTGAACAAATGTATAAATGTAAAAAGCGAGGGTACACAGCAATTGACATTATTACAAAATTATGACAATTGCAAAATTACATTGGTAAATAGAATTTTTTACCATTTGTACAAGTTTTTAGATTTTATTAAAAAAATTAATCATTGCACATCTTGTTTGAATGATGTAATCCAATAGCATTCCACTGCAATAGCCAAATGTTATTATATATTATAGCAACATTTGTAAGTCAGTGTGCCATGTTATAGTGCACTTTAATCTTTACAAGGTTTATCACTTAATAATCAAATCAAATTAAAATTCAAATTGCTTAATTCTCTTTAATTACATTCTAACAGACGCAATAGGTATTCTTAATTAAAACAAATCAATGGGAAATGTAGTTATTCTGATTATTCAGTTTGCTAATACAATAGACTTGAATTATTCTTACTCGAAAATTCGAATATTCTAAGATGAAATAAAACATTACTTTATATTTAAAATGTACGCTCGTAGTCGATTGATTTGGTGCGTCGAACGTGCCAATCCGGTAGTGATATTGAAAGAGATTGAGATAAAATACTCAATGTTTCATCCTTATTTCCCTGACGAACACTGCGCGGCATTATTCCAATCAGTATTCATTGTCAAATTCACTAGCGAGATTTGAGAACGGTATCATGTGCACGCAAGTATCCATTCATTTCATATATAACATTTATTGCTATACTTTCTTGCCTCTTGCAATATTTTCTCAAACGTAGCTTAAAAACAGTATAACATGCTTTAATCCACGATCAATGTTAACTGTTACTTTTGGAGTAAGAAAAAATAAGATTCCAATTTCAATAATTTCAATTAAAATGTTTCATTATTTATTTAATTATTTATCTTTTACACCTTTTGTTTGTTCAATCTTTATTATTGAACATATTACCTTAGACTTCAAGCCTCTTTTGCTTTCGCTTCACTTTTGTCATCTATTATCTAAATCTCTTGTCGACGAAAGTTCAAGTCTTTGTTAGAAGCATTTCCCGAGGCATTTCCACAACGTTTAATGTGTTAATTTTATTGAAGCAATCAAATAGTCGATGAATTGCTACAGCAGAATTTACATATTAACTATTGATGAATTATGCTATGCAAAATTCATCTTGTTAATAATTATATAATTTTCCTCTACTTCATTATTCAAAATAAGAATCCAGAATCCATCTCATTATATAATTAAAATTTTCAAACGGAGTCTATAAATCCTGGCATTAATTTTTTATTAATACATAAAAAAAATGAACTTAGCTAACTAGTGCATAAACACTGAACGGCAATTAATGACAAGATAAAAAATCAATAAAACGGTTTTAATAATTTAGAATAAAGTTGAAAAAATTGAAAATAATGTGAAATTAACATTGAACCTCAAACCAAAATAGCAGATTGAAAGAACCGGTCAATGAGGATACGAGACTATTGGGCGAGACGTTTCCACCACCGCGCGCCTCCGCGATCGGTGGCAGGGAAAAGCTAAGGATAGTTCGACAGGTGGCGGATGTCATAATCCTCGGAACCGTCTTACAGGCCGAGTTCACTGGCAGGTAAATGACAAGTCGTGCAATTCACCGATTCATCAATTCATAATGTTTTCATTAAGTTGAAACGTGTAATACCCATTACTAACAATAAGATCTTGTTGCAACGTTGTCGTCAAATTAATTACCACATATTCAAAAGTTTACTTTTACCCTGAAAGAATAATCAGAAAGCAGAGTGAATTTTAACAGTTTTTCATCCACGTTATATATTTGTATCTAAAAATGGTTGAATAGATATCTTTTACTCTTGTTTCAATTGTAAATTCGGTAATTAACAAGTTAATTTCATTGGCTATAAGATTGTCGCCTGGATTGAACGTTGTAAAATATTTGTATTTCCATCTTGACATTGACTTGCTAGAATGATCTTGTGATCGTATGATAATACGTCAGAATAAAAAGCAAGAATTTTTCTGGGATTTCCATAAGAAAGATAAGATAAAAAATGAGGTTGAATTGTTGTTGAAGAACTTTTTATGAAAAATGCATTAAATAATATTAAACGAAGGTGCGAAAGAGTCTGATCCTTGTGGGTAACAATGAGCTCCTATTTTTGCTTATCTCTTGACGCGGAAGACTAGTGACTAGACATAATTTCTGGGCAAATTGGCAGAAAGGAAGGCAGATAGTATTTAATTGTTATCTGCATGAATGAAGGAGGATAGAGCTGTTTGTAGATTATTTAGTTAGCTGGTGGGCTTAATAGATAGGGGAGAGCGGGGCATAGTGGGCCATCCCATTAAATATGTTTTTTTTGCTGTGAAACACATTTGTTAACAAGTCTCAGTGAAAAAAAAGCATTTTGAAAGAATATAATTTATATATAGTAATATAGTTTTATATGTAATGATGATATTCTTTTAAATGGCAAATTGGGCCACTATGCCCCGAAGGTTCACGTACTCTCCCCTAATTAAAATAAATGCTAATTAGCGAATAGGCGGATTAGGCTAGAGAGCGGCTGAATAAGCACGGCCCCTTGCTCGCGCAGGTGTGAATGTGAAATTGACATTGTGAGAGAGTGCGCCGCTTATCAGGGGCGCGTAGCCTGGCAGCGACGGTGGCGGTGGCGGCGATGCTCGTCATTGATAACGCTTCTCGCAGAGTCGCGACTCTTCAGTCGTAAGATGATAGAAGGCCAGGAAGAGGAAATTTGGACAGAACCGCAGCCGTCAAGGCAGTTGCAGCCCCATCTACATTCGCAACTGGAGCTCGTGACCTCTTCCTCTGTCGTCCAGTCCAGCGTCAGCCTCAAGTTGGATGAGTATGTCCGGCTGTGCTGTCCGGCTGTGCGCTCCCTGGCACACACTACTCGCGCGCCCGTCCAAGCTCGAGTCACGAGTCTTTCGCTACTCGGCGCATGCAAGCAAAGCCTTTTTCCTTTCACGCGTAACTTGGAAGCCCCGATAGATAGATAGATTTATTAGCAAGAAAGAAAAGATCTGCTTTGAAATAATTGTAAAAATAAGGACAAGGAAGGAATAAAAGTGGTAAAAGCGAAAAATGCTTTCAGAGAGCAATGTAGAGAGGCGTTGCTGCAAGGTGCAAAGGAGGAGCAGCAGGTGAGCATGTCGCAACATCCGCAGATGACACGAATGACGCCGACAGGCGGCAGATCGCGCACCTGCTCCGAGTCGAACGTCGGGCCGCACGCAGCACTGGCCCTGAGCAACGCGGGCCTCCTCGGCTGCCCGAGCTGCTCGGGCAGTGCCGCGGCCCTGCAGCACTCGAGCGCCCATCCGGCGGCTACCCTGGCCAGGGATGCCGCGCTCGAGGACTCGGCCAGTCTGCTGGAGGAGGCAGGCCTCTCCCGTTTGCCCGACCTCGTCGCCGAGAGCAAGATCTACGACGAGACGCAGGAGTCCTACCTCGCCATCACCATACAGGTCTCCATCCCCTTTCTCATCGCCGGCCTCGGCATGGTCGGCGCTGGCCTCGTACTCGATTTAGTTCAGGTCATTATTTATTCTTCCTTTTCATCCTAAACTTTATCCTTTTTTCCCTAACTTTACCTCTCTCTGTTTCTTCTTCTCTCAGTACTGGGTAGTCTTCGAAAAAGTTAACGAGTTGATGATTCTGGTGCCGGCGCTTCTCGGCTTGAAGGGCAATCTGGAAATGACGCTGGCGTCAAGACTGTCCACGCAAGCGAATCTCGGCCACATGGATACGCCAAAGCAACAGTGGTACATGATCGTCGGCAATCTTGTTTTGATCCAAGTAATATTTCATTATTTTTCAATTCTTGCGTTTATTCCAAGGCTTATTTTACTTAAATAACGTAAGGGGTTCATATAAATAGCTGCGAGACATTAGGCGTTTGACGATAATGAAACGATAAATCATCCGTCCGGTTCGGATGATGCGTCGAGCTTGATATAGAGCGATCGTAAAGTCAAATTGTCGCCGGTGCGATTTACTCTTCGGCGTCAGCTCGCAGCATTAGACAGCTGAAAAACATGACTCATTGAATGAGACTGCAGAAATGTCCCGCGCTGATGATATTTATTGCTGCATGCCCCATTGAAATTGAAGTAAATATGAATCGATGAGTGCAGTGCCAGGCCATAGTGGTGGGCTTCCTGGGCTCGGTGGTGGCAATCGTCATGGGGGCGATCCGCAACGGCACGGTGTCCTTGGACCACGCTTACCTCCTGTGCGCAAGCAGCTTGGTCACGGCATCCTTGGCCTCCTTCGTCCTCGGCTTGATCACCGCAGGGGTGATCGTCTTCTCGCGGCACTGTCACATCAATCCGGATAACGTGGCTACCCCCATAGCCGCCAGCCTCGGCGACATCACCTCCCTGGCCCTCCTGGCCTGGATCTCCACTGCGCTCTACGAGTCGATCGACAAGCAGGATTGGCTTGCGCCCCTCGTCATCGCCTGCTACATCCTCGTCACTCCCCTGTGGGTCTGGATCGCCAAGAAAAACAAACACACCAACGACGTTCTCTACTTTGGTTGGACGCCCGTCATCGTAGCCATGCTCATCAGCAGGTAGCAATTCATTCCGTTATTTATTTATAATCCGTCCATCTAATTTCTTCGTGTCTTCTCTTTGACACCAGTTGCGGAGGGCTCATCCTCGAATTTATGGTGTCTCGCTTTGTCAAGCTCACGGTCTTCCAGCCTGTCATCAACGGAGTTGGTGGAAATCTCGTTGCCGTCCAAGCGAGCAGGATTTCAACGGCTCTCCATAAGCAGGCTGAACTGGGTACTCTTTTAATACCTCCGGGTCACACTCACCCTGTCATTTTTATTACTCCCATCGCCAGCTTCTTTGGAAAAGGTAAAACTGCTTGACTAGCTAAGCTACTAGTTAAGAGAGTGCATTTGACAATAAGTACCGTTTATTCCAGGAATGCACGCGCGGACGACTCGTGTCTTAATGAGCATGGTCATTCCGGGACACATAATCTTCATCTACCTAATAAACTACATGAAGAAGGGACGCATGTCAATGAGCACGCTCTTCGTCTTCGTCTACTTGGGTGCGGCAATGTTGCAGGTTGCGGCTCTCCTCTACATCGCCTACATAATGATCCACTGGATGTGGAAACGCAAAATCGATCCAGATAACTCGGCGATACCTTACCTGACGGCGATGGGTGATCTGCTCGGCATTAGCCTTCTCGCCATCGCCTTCCAGTTCCTCTACCTCGTCGGAGACCAGGAGTTTGACCAGCCGATCAAGAAGCCTTAGACACCTTTCCCAACAAACATTCCCCCTTTCCCTAAACCCTGACTGTCGAGCGAAGCGTCTACCTCAAATCAAATGTCAGCCTCTCGCCCCGTTTCCCTTCTTTTCCTTTATTATATTAATACTTTCCCTTTATTCCTTCCTTTTATCTTTAACTGTTGAATTTTTAAAAGCTCAGACCAGGCTGTCACTTTTTTTTTTTATCCTTCCTCTTTAGCTTTCTTTTTCACTCCTTGTCCTTTTGCCATTTTTGTACATAAATATATGCTGTATATACACTTAAGAACATCTTATTATTGAATTTCTTGAAGCAGATGCCTCATTTATTCAATCTAGTATTATGTTCTAATCCAAGTGTCTCAAACGCAGTAACAACTAATATAAAACATTATTTAGGGCTATTACTTTATGTTACTTTTTAAATAAAGATTATTTCAATTTTAGAAATCTTGCAGCTTGCTTAAAAAACAACTTAAAAAAACTATAAGTAGTACACAATTTATCTTTATAATCTAGAGTCCAAATTTTAATTTAAATACTCAAGAAACATTTTATTTTACCTTTTGTATACCTGAACAAATTTAAAGAAAATGTCAACGTGTATTTTAGCATGGCATCGTTCGTTTCAAAATAATGTGTAAAAATAAATTTCATTCAATGCGGACGTTCATTCAAAGTACACTGTCATGCGAAGCCAAAATGATTATTTTTTAACAAATCAATGACTACCGATTAAATAGTATTAATTACATGTTAATTAAAATGTATCATATTATTCAAGAGTACAAATTTAATCAAGGGATAATTCACAAAAATTTAATACAAATTTATGATTGCTTAACAAAATATTTTCTTACAAAAACAGTAAAAAAGAGAAAACTTATTTTAACATTTACTGTTATTAAGTATAGAGTACAGTCGAAAAAAAATCTTTAATTTTCAAGATATATTTGCAGAAATGTAAATACGTTTAAGTAGTATAAAGATAAAGAAAAATATAAATTTTCAGCTTATTTTTACTACTGATTGATCGATCAATCAGTAGTAAAAATAAGGGCTTAGCAAAAATGTTGTTCCAAGACTTGAAAACTGAAAAATTTAAATATGTTTCATCGAACCTACAACTTCATAGAGGCTTTTCCTTTTAATCTCAAAAATGCCATTTTAAGTGCAGATTAAGTTAATAAAAAACGAAAAATTAAAAAAATTATGTACTTTTAATAATAGAAAGAAGTGAAAAACATGGCTCATTTTTTGAAATAAAAGAAGTGAAAAACTTGTCTCAAAATGACTCGTTTGAGTTGAAAATAAAAAGCCTCTATAAAGTTTAGTGTACGATGAAGCATATTTAAATTTTTCAGGTTTGAAGTCTTCAAACAAATAGTTCAACACAGGGGACATTTTTGCTAAAACCTTATTTTTACTACTTTTTAATGCATAACTCTATAGAATTGAAATAGTTGTTGATTGAAATAGGCTAAATAAATTTTTATTTTTTTATCTTTACACTATTTAAACATATTTACATTTCTATAAATATATCTTGAAAATTAAAGATATTTTTCTGATTTTTAGAACTGTACTCTACCCTTAATACATGTCAACTTTATGTTACTCATCTCGACGATTTGAATGTATCATCTTATCGAATTAAATAAAATTAATATTGATTTTTTAATGTAAAATAAATATATGCAACTAGATTTTATGAGCTCAATTGTCAATTAAACATTAAATGTCTTATCAATTTTAGTTAAATGTTAATGCATGAATAAATGTATAAAATATAATATACATTTATTAATAAAATGCATATAACTATAGTTTGCTATTATAAAATCTGATACGATTTAGTTTGCATGTGTGTAAATATTATAAATACTGCAAATAGTTCATGTGGCTGTTAGAATTAGTAGTAGTAGTATAAAAAATTTAGTAGTAGTAGTAGTAGTAGTATCAAAACATAATAGCGACAACAACATCAAAATAATAATATTTATAATAATAATTATTTATGATTGCGCAATAATTTTTGCATTAATATTATCCCAAATGAAGCAAATGTAAGATAAATACTTCAACATTTAAACACGTGTCAAAATAAATATTTAATTAAAATAATTAACTGCAATTAAACCCAAAATTAATTCTCTAATAAACAATGTTATTTATATTTATTTATAAAATAAAAAAATGAATAATAGTTGCATGTGGAATGTTGAATTTTATGTTGACATCTTTACATTTCTTAAGGCAGAAATACTATTTTTGTCACACAAGCCCGATTTCCGCGCTTTTTTACCCTGAATGCAGAGCTAAAGATAAAGCATACAAAATTCAAAAGCCCTAACTTAAAATTTGTTGTTTTTTAATCAAAATCAATATAGAAAATTTAAATAATTTAGATTTTATAATTTAGTTTTATAATTTAAAATACCTATGTGACTGTATCAAAATACAGTGCCGAATTTTATCTCTATTTTGCCTTATAAGAGAAACCATACGTATGCGAGGAAAAATATTGTATATATCTAGAGTGGATCTTTTTGAGCTCGTGTGTTATTTGCAGAACGATCGTCCATAGTGAACTGAGCCAGAGCGCACTCGTCTTTGACTCCCTGCTAGAAATTGAGTATTAAAGCGGATTAATAAGGATTAAAATATAATCTTCAATGTTGAATCTGAATGCATTTTAATTACATTGTTTACATTTTAAAACTGCATTTCTAACAGGGCTCGTATTGCAAACTCGACATTCGGTCTAAAAAGAGTCACTTTACGCCCTAGATACGTAGCATAAAATTTTGTTCACGAAGACCGTAAAATGTGTACTTTGGTAAAATAATATTTTTCAGCCTAGCGAGTCGGGAATACTTAGCATAGATAATTCCGGCGCCCGATCGGAAAGGTCGTAATTCCTGCCTCGCTGGACATAAAAATAGTATTCGCAATATGGAAGGTATAAAAGAAAATGCCCAAATGTTTTTGCCTAGCGGGGAAAGTACTTACACTTTCTCCCCCGCCGCCTGTTCGAGAAGGTTTGTACTCATTCTACCCTCGCTAGGCAAGAAAATATTGCATACGTATCACGGGAGGTAAAATATGGCAAGCCCAGAAGGCCGCAACACGTATACTGTACTTGTCACACTTGGCTTCGTCTCGGGTGACAATTTACACGCACATTCAATTTGTCAGTTTTTTACCTCCCTGTAGCTGCGTTATTATATACTATTGAAAATTGAACAGTGCAGGTTACATAAATATAGGTTTCTGCTTCACAAATGTCCATTTGGGAAGCAGTGAACATAAATTTATAGCGTTATAATTGTTTGTGACTTGTGTGAATGTTTTATAAAAATATTTCTGCAGGAATTTTGAAGAAACGTTGCAAAAGGTCCATTTGTTGATTTGATAAGTTGGTAGAATGTTATCGATAGATCAAGAACGTGTAAAAAGTATGTAAAAAAGACCGCTGCTGTTGCAAATGTCTCAAATCGTAATGGAAACATAAGCAGAGCTATATCTTCGACTTTGTTTCTCTCTTATATTTATACGATCGCTTATTGTTAATCTTTCTGTATATTTGTACATTTATTGTTATTCCTTTTATATATCAGAATGAAGAAATTCAACCTTATTGTTGCCTTTTTACATTACTAAAAGTCTAAATGCGCGGTACATATAAAATGGTAAAATGTGATAATTAAAATTTCGCGCCAAATGTCCGCTATAATACGTCACAATCTGTAAGCCAATCAAATCTCCACGCCAAATTGACCAATCACAATCATTAGAAGCTTCACTTTTCATCATTCTCTTTTTTAGTAAGGATTCATTTTTGTAACACGTCCAAATATATGTACCTACATTCCACAACTGCTCGGGATCTCCAACTGTTGACTTTATATTTACCCAGACAAATTTTTAATTACATAATCCCAGACAATAACAGAAAAGATAAATGAAAAAAAAGCTGTAATGAAATTTGAAAAAAATATTTTGCATTATAAAAGCTAAAATTATATATAGAATATGTAAAAGAAAGTCATGCATATTTTCACTTATGACAATAAAATTCAGCAAAGTTGTTCCTCAGTTTCTCCATTTTTTTATTGTTCACTTAAACCATGCATCCTTTAACATAATCCTTTTATGGTTATACTTATAAGATTGAAAATAAAAGAAAAAAATTAATGCAAAAATATGATTTATTTGTCACATTTATAAAGATATTTTTAAAATTCCTTTCAGATTTTAAATTACAATTTTGTTCAGAAATCATCAAGAAAACAATATTTTTATCAAAATTATTGATAAATGAAAATTTTAGTTTCAAGTATTTCAATTATGTATTTTTATATAATTAAAAAAACTTTGAATTGCTGTGTATCTGTATATATAATATAGATAAACGTAGATTAACTATTTAAATTATCTATTAAGTCATAAAATGAATGCAATTTTTTTTCAACTATTTTTAATTAAACGCAATTCCTAATAATATTGCGAAATTGCTAGATGATAAATAGAACAATGTACGATTTTAAACACATCTTATATATAAATGAAGTACAAAATACGAATTATCAGATCTGATACTTATTATGAGATAAATATCATGAAATTTTAAGAACAAAAGAGTATTTAGATACTACAATAAGAAAAATGTTCGCATATATTACAATATTTTACAGGATGTATATAATACATTGGGCAGTTCAGTGTATTATTGCTACTTTTTTTAAAGATAGCATTCTTTTGAAGATTATATCCCTATAGGAGTTTTGCGTCCTCTTTGACCTTCCAGAGAACCAGTTCCATGCAAGCAGCTGCATCTTCTTTACTATCATGTCCTCCAACTTTAAAAGCATAATTTAATATAATTTTATTAAAAACATTAAACATTATTAAAGAAAAAAAATATATTAATATTTCAATTTTTACCATTCTCTTGAATAAATTTTCTAAGGTATTCTGAACATAAATTCTTTAAGGCTCTTTTGAACGGAGGTCCATTTTTATGTGGAAACATAACACTGGTGTCTACAACAGTATTGTGCAATAATTTCAATGCCTTAAAATCGCTTTCAAGACTATGACCTATGAGTATTGTTTTTGATGAGAACATTGAAAGAAGAGTAGCCTGCACATCTAACAAGGTTGTTGTTACATTTGCCATATCTGCTTCACTGATACCAGAAAACCTAAGGGTACAAAATATTTATTTATTTAAAAATGTAATATCTAATTTTCTTTCGAAAATATATTTCATTATTTTAAAATTACCTGGTATTATAATCAATTATTGGATGTGTAGGTTTTACCAATGTTTCATACACAACTTGAATATCTTCATTGATTACCGTCACGCGAGTCAATTCTAAGCCTTGTGTCGTATAACACATTTCACAGTCAAGAGCGAAAATACCAGGAACATCTGATGAACTATCATCTAAAAAAATAACATATTTGTTTCTTTTACAAGATTTCAAAGTTATGAAGAATGTGATACACTACGGATTTCTTTGATAGCATAATTAGCGACAATGTACAATAATTAAATATTAAAGAAATGGATTAGCGAAATGTATAAATGAATAAATATATCTAAAACAAGGTAACACTTCAGACATAGATTTCATTTACAAAAAATAATACTGTTAAATATTTAATAAAATAGGTTTTACCCATGTCACTTAAATAATGTCATTTTAGTTTAAGTTAGTTTTAAGTATTAAGCAGGTTTATTAAGTAGTCTCCCTATCAGCACATTATAACGTCATTATAACTTTAAAATCGTTTGTGTGCTATTAGGGCTTGCTAGCGGTGGGGTCCCTCACTAATCGATTTCATGGTCATCTAAGGTTTTTTCTACAGCAGCAATGTTTTTTAGATGTATTTTGCTTGAAGATCAAAAGTTAAAAAAAAATTAATTAGCATTGTAGGAAGCTGAAACTTGTTAAAAATTTTTATCTTTACGAATCTGTTTTATTCTTATTTTTTTTAGGTAATCTCGAATGCTCATTTCTCAATAACTATTGAGAAGAGCTACGAAAAAGTAAAATAAAAAAATTAAAGTTTCAGCTTCCTACAATGCTTGTAATCAGAGCTTTGTACTTATAAGCAATTAATCTTTTTGAATTTTTGATTTTCAAGCATCCTTGAAATTTAGAATCAGTGTATCTAAAAAACTTGGATACTCGAAACGACCTCAGATGGCCACGAAATCCATTGGTAGCCCTGGGCTACTAGATCTACTGTCTGTCACCCTTGTAAGACTCGCTCTCCTTTAGCAGGTTTGTTTTATCTGCTAGCATTTAGTATGTAAGTAGCATATTTGTATTTGTCTAGATCTGCAAACCAGAAATTTATTTTCCTTTGCAGGTTTACTTGTGCAATTTAATGTATTTAATGTATATTGAATAAATAACCCAGGTAAAAAGTCCCATATGGTTTTGCCTTGTTTCCCACAAGGCAAATATGTAGGAACCATCTGTGATTTTGACGTGGGATCCTACTAGGAAGCCTCCTGGTTCCCATGTGGTTCCCACGTGAATTTTATGTGGTCACCACATGGAAACGACATGGGAATCACTTGGAAACTACATGAGACCCACATGGTTAATGCATGATTTTTACGTGAATAAACAAATAGTTAAACAACGTAGATAAATAATTAATTAAATAACTAAATTAATAATAAAATAATGAGTAAAATAAGTGCATCAGTTGATAAATAACTAACACATGGCTCCTACATAGTTACCTTGTGTTAAATTCACGTGAAAACCACATGGTTTCCATGTGAAAACCATATGGAATTTTTTACCTGGGTAAAAGCTAACACGCGTGTGCGTATGTGTGTGCATTTCGTGAATTTTAAATATTTTTTGCAATTACTTTAAATGAAATGTTTTTGTATTACCTTTGTTAAATGTCGAAACATATCCTCTAAGATTCTCAACATCAACATAATCCCAAACGTGGGTGGTTGCATCACAACAACCGTCAGATGAAGCATCTTGTTTACAACAAATATATTTACTTTCCCCTCTAAACGTAAATTTCCTTGCATAATGGTAAATACAGTTCTCTTTTCTGACTGAAAATCCTTGTTTATCTACCATATAAGTTTTATTACATCGACAGCAATAACGTTCATTAGGCACTTTGGAAAGAGTCGATTTACCCCTTATATTCGTTACGTATAATTTAGCACGACCCTAAACAAGTTTTAATTTATTCAACTTTGAAACCATGCTATGTATTTAATTATTGTCCTGCAAGAAATAACATATTTCAAATATTTTGTACGTACTTTGGGACCTTCAGGATGTGGCCTTGGGTAACCGTTGTCCTTAAGCTCTTGCTCAGTCAAAATCCACTTTGTTAACAGATTGTACAGCGACATTCCTTTGAAGTCAGTTACCGATTTTTTTGGTTTTATAACACTCCATGTACCTTTTACTTTTCCAACAAGAACAGCCTCGTGAGAAACCGTTCCACTGGCAGGACCCGAAAATTCATCGGATTTTTGATCAACTTCTTTACGAAGTCTGTGTACTGTTAGCATGCAAGAATTTTTATATACGTTTAAAGCTTTGCACTTTTCATAGCAAGCAAATTCTTCTCGAATGGCTCTTTGCGCTGCATCGTCAGAGTTAGTATAAATTTGTACACAAATATCTTGCATCGCATTAACATAAAATTGACGTACATTGAGCGGAAATTTATGTGTGCCTGACGGTTGAAGTGGTTCCGGACGAATTAATTGCGGCACCTAAAATTAAAGTTCCAATTAATGTAAAATATCAATACAGCATTAATACATTAATTACAATATTCACTTACCACTTGAGGAATATGAGCAATTCGTGTACTTCCCTTTTTATTCTGAGCTACAGTTTTTCCCTCTACTTTTGCAGCTTGTTCTAAAACTTTTTTCTTTTCCAATGCTAAAGACATAGCATACGGAACTTGTGCTATTCTTATTCTACCTATAATTATTAGAATATTATAAATGAAAAAGTTTCTTAATTATCCATTATAATTCAATTTCTACGACAGCTTACCATTTCCGTTGACTTGATGATCACTGACAGCTTTTTCTGCTGCCTTTTCTGCAGCAACTTCTTTCATTAATCTCCATCTTTCATACATTCGTTGTTGAGGATTTGGCAAGCGTTTAGGAGGTTGAACTGAACCAGCTGATTTAGTTAAACTGAATGTTGCTGATCCATGAGCCACTCTTTTTTTGTGAACTTCTTCAGATCCTTCAACTTCAGGTTTGCAAGGAGCTTTACTTGTAATATCTTTAGGATGATCAGGTACTTCATATTCCTAAAAAATGTATTTATTTTTTTTAATTTTATTTATTTTTTTAAACCAAATGTTAAAATAAAATATAAAATTAATTTTTACTTGAAAAATTTTTCGGCATTCTTCCTCAACATCATGATCGGAATCAGAATCTTCAAGAAGTTGTTCATCATAAAATGGTGAAAATTCTTCATATTCTGGACTGTCACATTTTCCCTCTTGGTTGGACTTCTGTTCATTTTTATTATTAACAGCCTCTTCTCTTACTAGAGGCTTTTCTTCCATTTTACTGGTTTTATGATTAGAGTGAGAACTGTGTTTACTGGATTTACTTCTTGAATCTGAAGAGCTTGATTTGCTTTTGTGCCTACTTTTGTCATCAGACTTATGTTTATTTTTATCTTTGCTTTCTTTTTTATCTCTTGAATCTTTTGATTTAGAACTTCTTTCTTTATCTGATTTTGAGTCTTTTTTACTTCGATGAGAGCTACCTCGACTATCTTTAATTTTTTCTTTATCTTTGTCTTTACTTTTGCTGTCTTTTGAAGAAGAAGATGTATGTTCTCTATCACTCTTTGAACTTCTTGAACTATGTTTATCTTTTTCTCTATTTTTTTCTTTATCCTTTTCTCTATCTTTTTTTTCTTCATTTCGTTCTTTATCTTTGTTTTTGGTGTACTTGGAATCTTCATCTTTATATTTTGTATGCTTCAAATCATCTTCTTTTCTTTTAGTATGTTTTGAATGTTCATCTTTACTTTTACTGCTTTTCAAATCATTTTTTTCTTTATTCTTATGACTTGAATCTTCTTTATTTGACTTTTCAAAATATTTAGTTTTACATTTTGATTCATCTTCCTTGTCATCCTTTGAAGTTACATCAATTTTATGTTTCTCATTACTTACTTTAGGACTATTAACACTATTTTCATTGTTTATATCATGATTTTTTATAAGCTCTTTATTTTCTTTTTCATCGTGTGAAACATGACTAATTATTTTAGGTTCCAATTGTTCTTCTTTGGTTACATTTTCTTCAATAGCAATAACATCATCATCATCGGAAAACTGTGGTTCAACTTCTATGATATCCTGTGAATCCTCATTAATGGCAATACTTGGATTAGATTCAGAACCACAAAGTATTTCATCAAGTACATCATAAGAATCATCTTCTAAATGTTGCTTGTCTTTTAAAGGAATCTTAGGTTTTCTAGGAACATATTCTTCTCTTCGTTTTTTTGGCTTTGGACAGTAGAGTTCTTTTTTCTTTCTTTTTTCAGGAATGTATGTATCGTTACTGCTGCTGCTGACATCATATAAATTAAATGAGCTCTCAGCTTTTACTGTTGGAACATAATTATGAATTGAATTTCTTTCTATTGAAGATGTCTGACTAATAGCAGTTGGCGTGTAACTAACTTTTGATTCCTTTGCAATGGGAATATTACGAATGACTGCCATCCATGGTTTATCAATTGAAGATTTTCTTTTAATAACTTTGCTTTCTCTTGTCGGCTCATAAGCTGTTATAGGTATGTGTCTCCTTTTTAACTCCGATATTGGAGTTGGATTATAAACACACGGATTTGTTTTGGCCGTTGGTATTACTGGTACACCAATGTGTTTACCTATCACTGGAGGATCTGGAGTAACAGTTTTTTGGCAAACAGAAGGAGTAGAAAGTACTACAGGGACAAGTTTTGGTTTTAAACCCTCAACAACCTTATTTACAATTTTTTCAGTATCTGTAACATTCTGATCTACTAAGACCTTCTTCACAGCCTCGGAAACAAGCTGTTCAATAACATCAGGATTTGTAGCTGCTATGGTAGAGGTGCTTGTATTTTGTGGCTTTGAAACCACCTGGCTAGACTCAGATGTGATTGCTGAAGATGTACTAGTTCCAGAAATGGTTCCATCTTTAAAAATAAGATTAATGAATATTTAACATGTACTATGTAAATATAAACGAGTTAAATTAAAAAGCTAATGTTTTGTGTGAAAAATTTAAGGCCAATTTAAAGCAGTGAAATAAACAGAGTTGAAACTAATTTAAGAAAATCAAATAAGTTGACACTATTACTTGTTTTGAAAAGAAATAGTTTATAGAGGAAATATTGGTAAGTACTTAGGTAAAATAAAAAGCGATTAGATTACCTCGCCGTGAGTGCCTGAAGTGACAATAAGGTCTCTCGCAATATCCGTTCTCATAAAACGGGCAATTGATAGCTTTGAAGTAACCGGTCGAGGGAAGCATTACTAAGTCATCTCATTCCCCGCTTCGTACAGTTCATCTCCGAGGAGATGCGAGAATCCTATTTCCCCTATTACACGAAACGTGAGCATCCACCTTAGAAAACACAAATGGACTGTAGGTTCAAATGCTTGAAATTCATATTTTATGGGATTTCTTCACATGCTTCCGCTCCTCTTACGGGAACAGGCGCCTCAGTTAGACGCTGTACTGTATTTACTTCGATGTTTCTGATGAGATTAAATAACAACTCGCGTCTTTTCACAATTGTTTGAGGTTACTCTCAAAGTCTACTTCTCAACGATGGCTTTTTTCAGCCGAGCAAAGCCGAGCTGCCGTGTCGTCGTTATACATATATAGACTTAGACAATGGAATTTTTTCGGAGATTCCCGCATGTATGCATGTAAGCTGCAGAGTAAGCGTCTGAGCAGTGGTTACAGCCGATATTATTGGCTTTTTGACAGTCGGTAAGTCGCTTTTTCGCCATTTCGGCTAGCTGTGCGAGTCAAAGTAGCTTCAGTCGGCTGCATCTGCATTTCGTTGGAACATTTATAAAGTTTATACGCCTCTATATGTCCCTACTCTTTATCGACCTAGTCGGACCTACTACAATTATATATGGCTTATTTAGCCTATTATCGTATGTAGATATAATACTTACCACTGTCCGCTACATAAGGTTTTTTTCTTTTATGATGCCTGTTGCCTGCATAGCCAGATTAGATGGCACTGCAAATGGCACCAACTTTAAACATACATTTGTAATTTGACTATGTATTTATTAAAATGCCAAGAAAAATTTATTTAAAGTAAACATTTGATGGCGCTCATGCATATGCGGCTTGGCTATGTGCTAACAGTAAAAGCTAAACAAAATTATTATAACTAAACATTTATGATTATCAGAAAGATATTCAATAAATTATTTCATATTCTACATCATTTAACTTGTGAGTTTTATTAATATTCAAATTTATATCTCTTAAACATTTATCTAAATAAAAAAATTAATTATATTATCAAATACAATCCCAGTCTTGTTCAAAGACATTGCATCAAAATTTAGATATTTACAAATTTTTTTAACATGTGGCTTCTTCACTTTCTTGTTTAACAGCATGCAAAGCATAGTTTATTGCAGTAGAGGATGTCCATGACCAATTATTTGTTGCAGGATTGTAAAATAATCCGTGCACCAATTTTGTTTTACAATTACCTGTAAAATTCATATCACATAAATTTTTCAATAATTCTAATATAAACGAATACATGTCTCATCAAGTATAATCGTAAAGTTTACATTTATCTAACAATCGTTTAGTTTCATCAGGAGTTATGAATTTATTCCAATCATGAATCCCTGTTGGTAACAATCTTAATATATATTCTGCTGCAACTATTCCACCAAGCCATGATATTAAATTTCTATTTAATGTTGTAACAAATATAGATCCTCTAGGTTTTAAAACATCTGAACAACTCTAAAAATTATTTAGCATTATAAATAAAGCGTAAACTTTCATTTTAAAATAAAATAAATTGCTTACTTTCAAAAATAATTCTTGGTTAATCACGTGTTCCAGTATTTCAGATGCCACAACAGCATCATATTTTTCTTTTACCTCCTGCGCAAAATCTTCGATAGTGGTATTTTTGTACATTAAATTTGAGCAGAGATCATTGTCTAAAATTGCATGTTCATCTGCAATTGCTAAAAGTTCTTTTGATGCATCAATTCCACAAACTTGAGCTCCCATTCTTGCAAGAGATTCTGACAAAATTCCTCCACCACAGCCAACATCTAGTAGTTTTATACCTTCTAAAGGCTGACATGGATTAGTTTCTTTGAATCCTGCATTTGCAAGTCCATTTCGTATAAATTGTACTCTCAATAGATTCATTGTATGAAGTGGTTTCATTGAACCATGCAAATCCCACCAGTCATTACTATGTTTTGAATGGTTAGAAATATCTTGGTAATCAACTGTCGATTTACCTGCTTCATTTTGCTGTTCTGCCTTTGATGCAGTGCTAATTCGTGGAAGATCAATTATTGATTAATTATCCAATTTTAAAACATGATTTTATATTTAAATAAAAGTAAATGATCAACTTAAAATAAAGCTCATGTTTTCCTTAAAATAATCACGGATTTAAGATCGTAAATTAAGGTTATAATTTACCAGTAACGTAAAAAATTTTGTAGTCCAAATGACGAAAACAATTTTTTTCTTGTCACATTCATATTTCAACAGTTTTATTGTTCCTTACAAAAATAAATAAGTAATGAATTTACTTTATTTTGCTTTTATACATACAAGGATTATTGCAAACTCTTGAGCAAGTTTATACCCGCGTACGATAGTACAATATTACGATTATACATTAACGTATATATTTATATTTTATAGTTTATACATATATGCATATGTACACAGATAAACCATACATTACACATAGCATATCTGCATAACAGCAATATGCAACCGGAACTACAGCTACAAATCTATATAGCTACAACTGCAGTGTGGCGACCAGCCACCAGTGCTGGGCTCTGGCATATTCCGCACAGTGCGGGGCTCTGGCATATTCCGCGGGACTTGTTTCCATGCATTTGGTATATCTATATATAAGTGAATACGTAT
>JAXIUT010000048.1:6062662-6077292 GCA_035586675.1 Eurytoma californica
AGCTGCGAAATGCGGCCAAAATCGGAGCTGCAATTGTAGCTGCGATCGTAGCTCAATTCGTAGCTCATTTCGCAGCTCGATTTGCAGCTCAATCCGTAGCTCATTTTTTTTAACAGGGCACCTACGAAATATTTCATGAAATATTTCTTTAATATTCCATATTTTGATGAACCTCGAATATTTCAAGAAAAATAATTTTGAATCCAGCAATACCGTAGCAAGATCTCGGATCCAAAAAGAATTAAGTTGGACTTATACACTTTAATCCGATTCAATCTTTTGTTTTCAGTAGGGATGTTCTTAGCACGTGCGAGCGCTCTCCATCCTCGGAATCTGTTGCTTTATACTAGCTAGGAATAATTCATAAAACAAAATAAGTACTGAAAAAAAAATTCTAATTTGCGCGATCACAATACGCCGAAAAATCATTTTTCCTTCAAAAGTAAAAGGTTACTAGTAGTACAGTATTGATTTTAGATTTTCACATTCAATAACTTTTGAGCTTAAGGGTAGAATAGTGAAAATAATGTTCAACAATACAATATTAAAGCCGCTAGAGCTCCCAGGACAAGTTTGTCATGAAATGTCTCTATGTTTATTGATTTTAATTAAATAAATATTGCTTAAGAATTTTTTAAAACAAAAGAAAATATTTTATTACTATAAATTGTATTTTTAATATTTTATATGTTGACCTGTGTAAAAATATTATAAGATCTCATATGTGATTTTCGCGCAATAAGATCTCATATAATATTTTTACGCGGGGAAAGTTTGTTATTAAATAACATTAAAGTTTTTATTTTTTTAATAAAGGAGAAAGGGTTGGATGTAATGGATCTCAGAGTAAAATGTATCAGCAGAGTACAATGGGCCACTCTAAAGTTAAAACAATAAATTATTTGGTAAAAACTTCATTAAACAAATTAAATAAAAATCTTAACATTTTAGATTTTTCTTTTTCTTTTTTAAAATTCTGAAGTTTATTATATTATACCCTTCTAATTTATGACACATTATACCCTACTTTACCCTATTTTTTTAGATTAAATAAATATATTTTTACACTAAATGATTTTTTTTCATTGAATCCCAATCTGCTGTTAGAAGTATTATTTAAATACACAGAAGTGAAAGTAACCATAAACATTGACCAAATGAATGCCATAAACAAATTCAAAACAATAGGGAACTTGCATGAAAAATTCCATTATATCCGTCTGATAGAATGTTGAAAATTAATTTACACGTATTTTTTTCTTTTTCGAAAAGTCGTGTAACGTCACGATGCATGACGATATAGGTATACTACTCCTTGGTGACGTCACAAAGTTAGAGTATTGTAACTTGCTATAGCTTTGTTAATAAACGTCAAATTGAAAAAAGAAAAAATACGTGTCGATTAATTTTCAATATTCTATTAGACGGATATAATAGAATTTTTCATGCAAGTTCCTTATTGATTTCTTTTGAAATATTTACAAGAATGGTTCTATATTAATTTCTAGTGATGTGCAAGGAATTGTCAAACCAAATTTTGTAAGTACATCAGGATGAAGTGTTCCAATTTTGCCAATTACTTTTCCGTGAGCTACTATTTCTCCACAGCGATGTGGAAAAAAAGTTGGATCTAGAAATTTATAATGAAATTAATGGTACAATATTTTAATAAAATTTTTTTAATATAAATACACCCACCTTCTAATGGCCTTAAATGATATCCTTTTTCATCATTATTACAATGCCATGGAACTTCTAGAATATGCATTATCCTATCAAGAACCCCATGAACAAATTCAAATTTAGCCAATTTGTTATAATATACTATGCATAAGCGCCTTTCATTACGCGCTCCTACTTCTGCATTAGGATCTCGCAATATAACATCCGATATTTCAAATAATTTCATAGGTAGTGGCATTTTCCTATTTGCTACAATAGTTTTCAAAAGTCCTGGTAAAAGAGTAGTTCTTCCCACCTGAGTGATCGTTATAAGTTATTAAAAATAAAGATAAAATTTTGCGCTTACTTTTTTAATATTTTCTTTTATACTTTGTAAGCTACTGGTTCGAAATAAATCAGTGAATAATACTAATACTTAAAGCACACATGTACCTTGGAATTTCATAAAGTGCACATTAAAGGCTTTGGAGTTCTCATTAAAAAATGCTTATAGCGATAGAACGTTTTGAAATTTTTGAAAATTTTCTTCGAAAATGTTTGGAATATCACACGCATGCTTTAAGGATTAATTAAAATTAAGTAACTTTATCTATTTTACCTGAAATTCTAAAGTTTTTGGATTTGAAATATGAACAGCTGGTAAATTTTTTATATTGTGACCAAGTTTATCAGCAATATCTTCTTGAGAACACTAGTAATACAAAATGTTTATAATTAATTCAATAGATTACCAACTTATTAATCAGAAAACATAATAACTGTACCAATGAAAAAGTAAGAGCTTCTGTAAAGCCTGCATTAGCCATAGCTTCTCGAAGTTGATCAGTGAGTTTATTCAAAGGAAACTAGAAAAAAATTTATGTATTAAAAAAAAAAATAAATAAAAATCAGAACAACAAGTACTAACTTCTTTTCCAATACTAGGGGTTTTTGGGATGGTTTTCTTTATATTATTATAACCAAAACCAATAGCAACATCCTCATATATATCACATGCATGAATTATGTCATGTCTCGTTGGCGAAACTTGTACATGCAGTTCATCATTTCCTTTTACTTCGGTCTTTAGTGACATTTTTGTAAGGAGTTTGGCAACATCTTCAGGCGATTGACTGGAAACCAAAATAAAATTATTACATTTTTATTAATATCAAGAAATAAAATTTTAGCAAATCTAACAAATATGAATTTACTTAATTCCAACATAATTATTTGCACGTTTACAACTAATTTTTTCAGTTCTATATTTTAAATCTGGACTATAAAACGTTTTACCATCAGGATAAATGATTTCTACAATTTCCACCTGATTTTTTGTTGAGCAATAATTACTGAAGATACATACTATAGTGTCAACTGCAATTTTCGCCTTTAAAATAAAATCATTAATAATTTTATATAATAAAACTTATGTTTTAAAAATTTTCCTTTAACTTTTTTTCTACCTTTGTTAAATCAGTAGCAGTGCATTCAATAAAAATATTCTTGGTATTTAAAGTAATTTTTGAATGATCTCCATTAATAATTGGAGGCAATGATAGCACTACATTATTCTTATCATAAATTACTGGATACACTGGACTATCTCTAATTATGGGTAAATACTGCTTCAGCTGAGCATGGTGCTAAAACAATACATTATTAATAACAAGTACGAAGTTCATTAATATTAAAGCTAAAAATTTATAGAACAATAAAGTGTTTATACTGCATATAAATCCATTATTTCTTCTCCAGTGTATTCCTTATCTTGATTTAAAGGTTTAAATTTTATATCTTTTGGTTGTTTGGCATCATATGTAAATGGCCCTTCAATGGTATCTAAATCATGTGTTCCTATTGAAACTAATGAGCGCTTTCTGCCAATATTTTGGTGCAATTTATCTTGAAGATCTATAAAATTATCATAGGCACTTTGTGTTATAATAACATCTCTTAATATAGCAGCTACTAAATGTCCTCTTACTTGTAAACACTGCAATCAATGAAAGTCCTTATAAGCATTGAATTTAAACTATAAATTATATTAAATATAGATTTTTAAATTACTTTTTCTTTCATTTCAATTCTTTGTACATTTTTTGGTTTGATAGCTTTATAATAAGGAATTGGTATTCTGTAAAAAAAGAAATTTTATTAATTTACATATAAAGAAATTATTATTAAAAGAAATTAATTATGGAAATACTTTTCTAAAAATACTAAAAGACCTGTTACAAGTCCTTCCAAACATAACAGATCATAACGATTAGCAGGAATGTCAACTTTATAAAGTATTTCATCAGATGCACCATGAGACTGATCTATTCCTTGTTCTTTAGCGATCATCTGTTGTTCTGTAGTCTAATGAACATTTATTTATATTTTAAACATTAAAATTAAAAAATATAATTTGTCGACTCTTAAATTTATTTATTATTAGTGCAAAAACCAAAAATATAAATTGCAACAAACAGAATTAATTATTTATATATAAAATAAATAAATAAATAAAAGTTTTTAAAGAATTGAAATTAAATAACAATGTTACTGTTACAATTATATTTACCACTTCATCTAGCTCAAGACCAAAAGCAAAACATAGTTTTTGAAATTCATCATCAGCTGTAAAAAAGTATAATTAAGAAATCATTAATCCTACTTCAACAGATAGGTACAATATTAAAATCTGCTAATTTAGAATGAAATAAAAGTAATATTATATAAGATAGTTACTGTAATTTTTTCCTAAAGCTTTGAATAGCAAATCTCGCTTTATGCTAACAGTAGGCATATTTATGAAAAAAAAGTTTTAAATCTCCGTGGATTGATGTTTCTGAACATACGGTTTTTAAAGGTTAAGTTAACGTTGACGGTGTCGGCGTGTTGCCGACAGCTGTTGCCGTGTCGGTGTGCCTTAAGGGCTTTCCACATTGAGTCGTTATGCCCTGCGCGTAATCGGAGTGACAGTCTGACAGAATGTAAACGCTATTTCATAAAAAAGGGAATTTTAAGTCATTATAAATATAATGGTGACTAATGTGCTAAGTAATCATGCGCAAAATGCACGCAGCCTTGTATAGGAGATGCTGTTAACATTCCGGCACATGTTGGCACAGTTCGACACGTTTTGGCATATTTAAGGCACATTTCTGCTAAAAAAATGTGTAAAATGTGCTGAACCTGGCTGAACTGTGCCAAAGTGTGCTAAAATTCAACGATTGTGCCTAACCAAAATGTGCCAAATTGTACCAAATATCCCAATCTTATAACATGCC
Source organism: Eurytoma californica (assembly GCA_035586675.1). Lineage (NCBI taxonomy): Eukaryota > Metazoa > Arthropoda > Insecta > Hymenoptera > Eurytomidae > Eurytoma > Eurytoma californica. Next base: position 6,067,603 of record JAXIUT010000048.1, read on the forward strand.
TCATGCCAAGTCCTAATACTCGGGCACATTTTGGCACATTTCAGCACATTTTGGCACATTTTGACTCGTTTTGGCACATTTTAGCACAGAAATTTTTTCCATGGGGATATTGGAAAAAATAAAAATTTACTATAATAATCCTCTCTTAAAAAAGTGATGGCCTTTGTTGTGAAGCCTTTTAAAGCCGCGCGCGAAATGGCAGCTTTATAAAGCCGCGCGCGAGATTATATATCCTTTTAAAGCCACCAATTTAAATAGCATAATTATTTAAATATTTCGAGAAAGCAGGATCAAAAAGACAAAAAACAAACTAATTTAATTAAATTAAATATGTATTTAATAAAGCCTCCGATTGCGCGAGTGCGTAGACTATAGATATTGCCCTTATTGTAATTATTCTTTTATTTGTTTTGGGTTAATTTTTAAACAAAATATGCTGCGGGTAGGCCGATAAGCATATCCGACTTTGTACCATGTAATTTTAATTGTACGAGGAAGCAAAGTATATCAAAGTGTATCAAAGTGTATCAAAATGTATCAAGATTGGTCCAAAATGCAAAATCTAATTGATACACTTTAATACATTTCCATTAAAATTAGAATTTTATTTTGATCCTTATATTAAATTTTTTAGATATGTACCAAAGTGTATCAAAATGCATCAAGCTGTATCAAAGCATTATTAATTTCATTTTTATCAAAGTGTATCAGTGTATCAAAATTTTACAAAATTGGTACGATATATGTATGACAACATCTTGATACACCTTGATAAACTTATTTGATACACTTTAGGGAATTGATTAACTGCAATTTTGTTTTGTTGTTTGTTTCAAAAGAAAATGATTAAAATCACTTTTAGGTTTTAAAATCATATGATTATTAGCAATTATTGGAAATAGAAATTGGTTGTTCTTTTTGTTTCTTTTTTCTATATTATATATGTACATACATGACCGGTGTATAGATCAATAAAATTTTTAGCGCGAAATTCGGATTTCTTGGTCTTCTTCTTGCGGTTGGTTAGGTTGGCACCGAAATGTATAGTGAATATCTAGCAGACAAGGCATGCTGCATGCAATAACTGGTAAGTACTAAGTGGTGGTAATATCTAATATAGACAGTCATATGCAGCGCCTAGCCGCAGAGCTGCTTAGCAGAGCTAAGCTGAGCAGTTGTCAGATGAGTAGATGAGTTACACCTACTCGTCACTCATCTCTACATTAGTCTAGTACTCTAGATACGGTCTCTGGTAGGGCAGCATACAGCAATTCACTTTATACCCGCCGAATATTGTCCAATACGGCAATACCGCCGAAAGCCGCGTGCATTGGTACACAAAGATTATGTATTAAACGGGCATCGGGGTAGGAAACGGGAGCAGCTATTTATCCGCCTGCAAAGAACGCCGATTGCATTGGCTTATTTTCTGCAATCAGCAGTGGGGACTTGGAGAGGCACAACACTACAGCGTGCTTGCAGTCTTGTAAATACACAAATCCGAGGACAGTTGCGGAGTCGGCGCTCACGGCGATTCCGGCGGCTCCGGCGGCTCCGGTGCTCGAGCAGAAGTCACATTAAGGCATGCAGTATGCGGTTGGCTCTGCTGGATTTGCATCTGGCGTCTTTGACTGAGTCGACTGCAAAGCATCACAACTGACTAGAGCAGAATCCTTTTTTTCCGTAAAGCTAAATTGCATTCTAATAAATCATTTGTCGATACAATGACAGAAAAGAAGACCAAACGATTATCCACCGACATGGACGGCGGAGGAAAGCTTGATGAAGACGCTCAGCGAGGGGCCAATTACAGCGATTGGATTTGCAGCGACAGCGAGTGCGTCCTTAATATAATCACTTTCTTATTTTTATTAACTATTTATTAACCTTTCTTCAACTCTTACGCATGCTATAAAGTAAGGTACGTCTTTTGTGATGACTGTCAAAAATGTGCACATTTGCTTCTCTGCTTTTGGATTACGATCGATCGCATCTTCGAGTTTACCTTTGCTCTCTCTCTCTCTCTCTCTCTCTCTCTCTCTCTCTCTCTCTCTCTCTCTCTCTCTCTCTCTCTCTCTCTCATTCTACCTCACTCGCTCGCTTCCTTCTTGGGCGACGCATATAAAGGCGGCGACGATGGCGTCGTTCTTGCCTGCAGCGCTGAAAACCAGACGCGGGATACGCTGATACGGGAGCCGACGGGGGCGCCCCGGGAAAAACGAAATTTCCATCGCGTAATTCTGGGACGCCCCCGCGCTCGCGCGCTTCCTTCCCAGCGAGGCCGCCCCATTGTCTTCGCCGCGGGGACCGAGATAAAGCGCCGCGGAGCCGGGAATTCGCAGCGCGAGATATGTGTACCCCGTGCTTAGGCCCGATGAGGCTGCAATGTCGTACGATTAGACGGGGATTTTTTTACTCGTCAGACCCGCTATGAAGATAAATATCGTCGTGATGACTGGATGTCGTGAAGATCCGCATAGGTAGTCGACTTGAATTGGGCTTATGTATACAGATGCGGGAGAACTTCGAAAATTTCGGTTTAAAATTTTCATTTTCTCGGTAATTATCAATAATCAACTTGCAGAATCTATGACAAATTTTCTTTTACTTTAAAAATTCACAATTAATTTTGATTTCTATTTAGATAATAATATTTAACTAGGGGTCTCTCTACTCCTCGTGACGCATTAATTGAGAGAGGCATGAAAAAAGGACGTACATACTGATTAAACTTTTAATTTTATATCACATTATTAGGTCACTTTTGTTGAACCAGTTTATCGACGCTACAGTCTGGAAAAATTTCTTTTTGTTTACAATGGGTAACATTGTGCCGAGACAACCTCAATTAATTTAATACACCGGGGAAAATAATTTACCGAATTATTTTTTGGCGTTTCCCGATGAACGAGATTGAGAGTGCACTTTGGCCTGCATCCAATACAATATAGCGCGAGACTTTAATCATAAAATATATACTAGAAAGACAGAAAAATTTTAATAAAATATATTTAATAATAATTTATCTCGACGCATGCATGGGCATTTTAATATAATTAAAATTACAGTATGGATCGACATCTCAGAACCCCTTCAATAAGAATCCCCTTTCATAAATTCAATAAACGCCAAAAAAATAAAAAACACCGCTTTCATTGCACTGTTACGAGCCCTCCTTTGTTTTTGTTTCAACAGATTTTGTTACAATTGTTTAATAAATTATATATTATATAGCTTTTAACTTAAGTTATTGACAGTATTTTTCTATGAGGAAGCAAAATGATGAAATAACAAAGGTATCGATGAAAGAGATAATTAGAATAATAGAATAGAATAATATTTATTATTGCAAATGAAAATTTACAAAGTGTAAAAATATATACAATTTTAAAATACATATTTAATTTTGCAATTTTGACTAGTCTTTTTTCACAAGTAATACCTGAATATTGCACGTGCGTGATATCACAGTCAAAAATATAATATGCTAATATACTAAAAGTAAAAGTAAGTCTTGGAGCTTATAGTAATATCACAGATAAGTTTGGTATTACAGCTATTAAAAATGACTAGTTAATAATCAAACTATTTTAACTTTCTCTTGTTATGGAACAGCAAATATAAAGTTCCCTGAATTACCGTGGAAAATAAAACTTTGATATACAATAGTTATTAAGATGAAAAATTAATTCTTAGAACACGGCTGCGCAACAATATTTCATTTCAACTATATTTTCAGCGAAAAATTGTTTTCATTAAAAATATACGTAAGCAAGTAAAATAAAAATTCCAACATTTTTGCGGTAAATCCAGGGAACAAGTTAAAAAGAACATACGCAGTGGAGCACACTTCAGCTGCGAGCAGCTCGAAATCGAAGAATGTATAAGGAATTTCGCGAGTGGGTGGCACGACTTACCCGTAACATGAAATGAAAAAAAGGTCGGTCCCGCGGCGCGGGCGTTGACGCGTCGAGCAAAACTTTCGAGAGATCATCCGCAGAGAGTTGCCACTGAATTTCACTTTGAGGATATATTCTTGCCGCTTCTCATTCGCCCCCGCTTTCGCTCCTCCCTCTTCCTACGCCGCGACCGAAATTCGAGCTGCGAAACTTTCGGCCCCGTCCACTCGAAAGCCCGAGTCCCGAACACCTCCGCGGCACTTTTGTGTACGCGCGAAAACTCAGGAATCCTATTATCATAAAAATATACTCGAAGGAGGAATAATTTTTTTTCGAATAAAGTTGATTTCCATTCTTCTGCGTAAAAAGAAATCGCGTATAAATTTCTCAGGAATTGTCGAAATACAAAAAATGATGAAGTGCAAATTTTGAGTTTCTTTTTAAGTTTCGCGTCTGACCCGTTTTGAATCTGACGCAATTACTGGGTAATGTTAACTTATACTTCGTGTAAACATTTGATCGAACAAAATCTACGGAAGCATATTTTCAAGTTTTGCGGTTGGCTCGCTTTATACTTGACGCAAATACTGCAGGTATTTATTGAATATGTAAATATGTACATTACATGTCATTTTATTTTTACTCGGTGCTTACTGTCCTTCTGCAATGGCAGTTTTTGTTTTAGAAAGATGCGCTATAAAACAAAGAATTTGAAGAACAAAAGGTCTCGGAAATTCTTTTGCCCTTTAATTGTGCTTCGTTGCGTGTACGCTTTTTGCGATGTTTCCTGTGTTTTTAAAGGGTGACTTTTATTTAGAGAAACTATACATTTCCTGTTTAGATTTTTCTGCGAACGTAAGAAACAAATTTGACTTCGTTTCGCATTGACAAATGTTGAGCTCGAAATAAAATCCTGTTTCCATCTCCATAAGTGGTATCTATTATTTAAACCAATTTCAGCCAAAAAGATCAAACAAATCGTGACATGTGAGTCTTGCTTTTTGATTGTGCGGGAACATTGCAAGCTCTGAATTTGTTCGTCTTTAAACCTGCTCCTCGCCCCTCCTATTTCCTTTACTTTTCTTATAACTAGATTTCTTTTTACGTAATCTACATTACGAAGCTCGTATTACATTTATATAAAAGAAAGTTTTATTTATTTTTCCGTTGGATTGAGTAAATGTTTTTTTCATCTCCAGCTGTTTCTTTTTCCTTCCTGATGCAAGAATCTCTTACCTCTCGTTGCTTAAAAGCAACAGTGCGCTTTCGACTTTATTTCGACACCCTGTGGATCTTGCCTCGCGATCCCGCATATACGGTCGCGCGCGGATCGGAAGAAATGTTTATTCCAGAGATTCAGCCCTTCTCTTTTTTTCCTTTTTTACGTCCTCGCCTTTTTTCCAGATTTTACCTCTCCCGCTCTCCGATCGATACCCTCGCACATCGGACTCCGTGCAATGCGAAAAGGGAAAAGGGAAGAAGAAAAAAGGGGGAGGAGAGCGGACGCAAGCCAGTAAACAGTGGAACCGTTAATTATCGCGGGTAAGCGAGCGCAACGGAGTGGGGTGGGGGCGAATCCGCAAAAACGAGATACTTTCGATGCGAGCGCACGCGGCCGGGGAGCTCCTTGTCCGGCGTAATTGCCACCGGGCGAGCTTGTTATTTCGGCCAATGAGGAGGCGCGTGGCCGATCGGCCGAAGGGTACACCGCCGGTGGCAGCGGCTCGTTGTCATCCTCCGCCTCGTCGTCGTCGCCGCCGCTCCTGCACGCTGTATATGAGCGGCTAATGGTAATCGATGGAGCTCAGCCAGTGATTAGCGTGTAATCGAATAAGGACGAACGATCGTCGATTAGCAATAACCGATAGCCATCCCAGTTGGTTATACCGATAAATTGGTACACGCGCTTCGTTTCGCGATAACATTCCCGGTCGCGCTTGCGCGCGCACGCGCCCGTCGTTATGCTTACCGCGCCGTTTCGAAACTAATCTCCCGCTCGGGATGCTCCGGCCTTTGTCTTTGCGAAAACGCGCCCGGCACTTGCCAAAAATTTTTTTTCATCCGGAGTTTGCGTCGAGCTCGGGTTTCTCTTTTCCGTTAGTTCGACTCTTCGGGGATCTCTTTTTTTGTATACGAGGGTGGAGTATGAAACTGGACAGCGGAGATTCGAATGCGCCATTTTTGTCTGGCACTTTACCGATATTGGGGCGACGCGCTAAATATTTAAAGCTTGATGTAGTATGCAGAAGAAGTATAGCATCAGCTAAAAAAAATACGTCGGATTTTCTTTCGGTTACTCCGCAGAAACCGAGCATACAGTATTGAACGAAAATTATCCGAAGAATTTATTCGATCTCGCGATCTCACTATGTTTTAATAATTTATGAATATAGGGCATTAATTTATTTATTGCAAAATTCGTAAATATTTTATTTTTTATTCTCTGTATATATTTAAAAAAAAGAGCGATTGGACATCAGTTTAAAAATTGTAAAATGTTAATAACAAGAATTGACCTGTAGAACCTGTAGTTATTTCGGAATTTTATTATAAATAATAAAATACTCCTAAATAATTTAATTGGCACTTGCTACAGTTATTCGAATTTCGTTCAAATTAAATAAAAGCATGATATTTAATTTATTCCAAACGATTAAAGCATGATATGCAATGTGTATGACTTTTTTTCTCGGACCACTGGGTGTACATACGCAAGATTTCGAAATTTGCAAATATTACTGACAGAAGTTAAAGGGCAGTAAGCAGAATCCGCGAAACGGTCTATCGACGCGCAAACGCTTAAAACGAGCGCTTATTATTCATCAGATTTAACGGCGGTTTATTTAAATTTTGCATTACGATCTCGCATTAGCGGAGTCGCGGGTTTTTGCCGGGGCGCGCCGGCCTCGCCCGGAGAGATATTCGCGCCGCAGATAACACATGCACAAAGCAGGCGCGACCGCAACTGTACGTGTCACCGTGCGAGCGCGTTGCTTAGTGATACACGCGCCCGGGCCAAAGGTACACGGGCAAACGGTCCTCGTTTGTCAGTTACCCTTTACACACTGGGTTTATTGAAGCAAGTTGATAATGCATTATACGTTTTACTTAGATAAATACGAGCGAATGAGCATACACAAAGCCCCGGGCCGCGAACGCAGTCAATTAATTTGCCCCGCCGCGTTTTACCTAGCTTTTTATTTATTACTATGCTGCGCGGATCTTTTTTAAATTGTTTGCTTTCTGAATTTAAATTCTTTTTTTATAATTTCAAAATTAGTTTAGTTTACTTCTATAATGAAATAGATACAAATGATTGCAACAGGTTATTGGGTTATGATATGCAGTATTGCGTGAACTTCAACGTGGTACAACTTCAACTTGGCTGCAAATCGTAAGAAAAACACAGATCTCTTCAAATGTAAACATTATTTCGTTAATATACATTATTACACAGTTTTGAATAATTTAACAAAATAATTATTTAACAAGCCGCAAACCCTGAAAAGTCAGTCAAGAAGTCACGTAAATAAAACGCGTTGGTTTTCCCGTCGGGCTCGCCGGATTTTGCGGACGTTTATTCGTGGCCAAAAGCAGGTCCGATGGTCGTCGTCGACGGGCGAATGCCCACGGGGCCGGGGCGCCCCGATCGTGGGGGCGCGGGCCATACGGGCACGCCGGTAACAAGGAAAACTGTACCTCCGGGCCTCGTAAACGGGGCGCACGCACACATTTCTCAGCGGCGGCCCCGCAGGCTCTTTTTTCGCGCGGCCCTCCCGGGTGTACGGCCATTATGCCGACCGCATCTTTGCCCGGGCGCGCGCTCGCACGCCACGGGAGAAAAAGTAAAACGAACGACACGGGTGGGAGGGCTAATGCTCCGCGCGGCCGGACCGGCTGTTGCATGAATCACGATCGATCGGAATTGAATTTCGATGGCTAATCGGATGCTTTCTACCGCTACAGTTAGCTCTGACGTCGTTCGATTGCTTTCACCGCGAATGTAGACGATTATTTTCTCCGTGCGGATGTTTGTTGAATTTTTAAGGTTTCATTCTTTTCGGACACAAATAGACGTATTTATTCACAACGCAGCTAATACAACGTCATCATTTTGCTTCTAAGGTAGACGAGGTGTTAATGGCTAGTTAAGCAGTATTACATCCGATCACTTTTTTAGCGAAAATTTAATAAATGATTTTGAATTATTTTACTTTATTTACAACTATAACTAATACTAATAACAGAACGAAAAATAAATATTAAAATTGTTCAATGAATAAAGCTTAAGAATAAAATTTACCAACAATCACTGCAAAAGAGTAGAAATAAATTTCTTGGAAAGTTAAAACCAGGCTACTTATCATATTAAACGTGATCGAATTGGCAAGGAATGGCACTCGTCCTCGATTTCCCTCCGAGCACGCGTCAAACGGGTCGGAATCTTCGTCGCCGGAAATAAACGCGAGGCGATCGAAAGAAAGAGAAAGACAAACGCGTCTACGAAGCTAAACAAGACTTCGGAAGAAAGACACAGTAAGCTGTGAATGCCTGAAACAGAGGGAGAAACTGGGAGGGTCTGGACGGCGGGCGAAACGAACGTTTTAATCCGGCCTCTTGAGATTCAACTCGCGTCCGATATAATCGATCTTGTTTGCAAGTGAATCAGTAGTAGCAGCCGGTGCGCGCCTGGCTAACGAACACCGGCAGCAGGAGGGAGAGGGGGAGACGGAGAAACGGAGAAAGACACGACGACTCGTCGCTCCTTCTCTGTATACCCAATGTAATTTACATGCTTCGCGGGCGGGAGGAGAAAAAGCGGCGTGCTTCAATTTTCCAGGCTGACCTCGAAAGCTCCGCCGTGGAGCTTTCTTCCGGGTGAGCGCGATGAAAGTCGTGAAATCTCGAGACGTCGCTGCTGATCGATATACGCCCGCGCGACGATTGCCGCCCAAGTCGAGTGGGCTTCGATGCCCCCGACATGTTTATTACGCGCGCGTGACGGGGATGCTTAACGCGCCCGTAATCGATGCCTGTCATTTTTCATCCGGGAATCTATTACCGCGAGCCAGCCCCGGCGCGTATTTATGTTTCGAAAGCGAGGGAAGTCGACGAGAGTGTAGAGGCCGTAAAAGAAACGAGCCATCGTCGACGGACATTTCCGGAGAAGCGTTTCATTGCGGTAAGAAGCAAAGTACTGCGCTTGAAAATTTCATCCGGCATTTTTTGGCCGAAACTCCTGAGAAATATCCGACTGACCCACTCTGAATTCGACGGTGCGCTGACCGAGTCGAAAAGTATCCTGGACGATGATCGATCGCCTCCCGGGTTGGTCTTCCCGGCGGGCTATCTGCGTATCACGGCCGGCCAGCAGCCCCCTCCGGAAAGTTTATCGAGCGACACGTTTGCCGGGCACTGCCTGCAGTTTGTTAGCCACCAGGTGTTTCTGCTCCTCTCTTTCAACGCACGTGCTTTTATCTGGTTACACGATCGCCCGAGCTCGAGAGATCCGCCAACGTAACTGCAAGCTCTCGAGGCGAATGAGCTTAACTCGTGGTCGTTTAATTTCTCGTAGGCGCGCGGTAACCTTTGGCGTTCGCGTTCCGTTGATAATACAGCCGTTAAGCTGTGCAAACTCCTTTCTAGAATTGTTCGTTTACTCCTAAAATTTCAGAAGCTAAAGCTCTGTGCAAGCTTGCCCTGCCGAGCGTGACCTACACGGAGAGAAATCCTTTTGTAAAATTTAAAATAATATATAACAAAAATTGCTATATTCGATTGGAAATGGAAG
>JAXIUT010000048.1:6077392-6088692 GCA_035586675.1 Eurytoma californica
CTCTCTCTCTCTCTCTCTCTCTCTCTCTCTCTCTCTCTCTCTCTCTCTCTCTCTCTCTCTCTCTCTCTCTCTGCTTGCTTATCTCGTTCTTTTTTCTTCTTTTCCAAAAACTGAATCGCTTAAGTTATCAAAAATATTAATTTTTTTTCCACTCTATTCTACTATTGGAAGAAATAAGTAGAATCGATAGATTATAATAAATAATTTTCCGCGTGGCGGTTTTTCTTTATTATTTTATAGGTTAATCATATTTTCATGCCTTAAAATAATTATCAATATTGATATATAATTTTTTTTTAGCTGTGCCAATGTAAACTTTGCAAAGCGTAATTCCTGCAATCGCTGTGGCAAAGGTAAAGATTACTTTTTATCTTTTTTCTATAAAAGAGAAAAGATTATGATACATTTTATCCATTCTTAGACAGAGGAGAATGTCCCAAAAAGAAAAAGCTTGGTCAAGAAATAGGCAAAGCAGCTGCTGAAAAAAGTAGAGGTTTATTCAGGTAAATGTTAATTAAACTTTGTAGAATAAAGTAAAAGTTATAAACCACAGAGATCCAAAAAGAAATATTAAAATTAATGAAAAATTATAAAATTCTTTGCAAAAAATAGGTTTAAAAAGGTATTAAAATTAAAATTTAATAGATTTTATACCATTATTTTTACATTTTCTTTTCATTAGTGTTCCTTAACCGTTAATTTAAATTCTAATTTGTAATTTTTCTATTTAAACAAATAACCAAATAAAAAAACCTTTTGTTATTGAATTTGTTGTTATTTTAGTGCAGATGATTGGCAGTGTAGCAAGTGTGGTAATGTCAATTGGGCTCGTCGGCAGCAATGTAATATGTGTAACGCACCAAAATTTGGTGAAGTAGAAGAAAGAACAGGATATGGAGGAGGATATAACGACAGAGGAGTAGTTGAATATAAGGAACGAAGAGATGATGATGATGATGAATATGATGAATTTGGCAGGCGTAAAAAAAAGAGAAAAATGGAAAATCGTTCAGATGATGATTCTAAAGATTCTTCTAAATACAGCAGTCCACCTCGAGGAAGATCTAAAAATTCAGACAACAAAAAAAATGAATTTGTTAGAGATAATGATGAAATAGCAAATCCTGAGGTAATTAGTATGACTTTTATCATATTTGCATGGGTTTCTTAAAATTAAAGTTAAATTAAATTATAGAAAGATAATAAAGATGAAGAGGACGAAGATGAAGAAGATGATGGAGATGACGAAGACCTTTCAAAATATGATTTAAGTGAATGGGATGATTTTGCTTCAGAAAAAAAAAAGTAGGTACATACAATGCTCAAAACTTTTTTTTCTAAAAAGTTATTACATAAACAGAAAAATTTGTTTGTAGTTCCAATGGTAATACTAGCACTTCAGAAGAACATCAATCTAGGTAATTATATTTAAAAATTAGTGAAATTTATTTTCATAATATTGTCTGATATTACTAATCTTTTTAGATGAGAATAAAGGCTTAACAATTTTATCATCTCATGGAAGCTTGCAAAAGGGGATTTTATAGTGACAAAATAATCGCCCAACCGCACATTAATGTAATCATACAAGCAGGTTCATTTCCAAAGCGTTTGTAGAAATACTCCGTTTCATAATATACAAATTTCCAGTATTAAACTGGATAACCCATAGTATATTGGTAATTAAAGGGAGTTCTCAAAGTTGTTTTACAAATGATTAAATGTATTTTCTTCTTTCTATCTTTGTATTCATATTTCATAATTAATATGCGTCTCACTCCTCACAAAAGATTCATTTCCAATTTATTACGCATATATTTCAATTAGTACATTTTTAGTAGAAAAATCTTTTTATTAAATTATTGACTCGTTAAACTATTGTAAATAGACAGCAACCGCGATATTCGACAATTTAATAATCGCTTAATAGCGATAAACTTGAAACTTTTTAATCTTAAACTATACTTATAATTGAGAAAATAATGTAATAATGTAATAAATAGAGGTGTAATGGATAAAGGCAGGGACAGTAAAAAGCGTTTGTTGATTCTTACGCTCGCTGTTTACATACTTAAGAACGGTTCTTTCTTGTAAATATCTTTATTTTATTTTTCATTTATAATAAAAATCATTCGTCAACAACGTAATTGTTCTTAGTCATTATATCTTCTTATATATATATTGTTACACACTACAATGAATGAGGTGTGTTTGTGTTGATTTGTGTGCGAGTGTGGCTTATCGAATGAACGAAAAAAGGGCTAAAAACGGGTTTTTATGATTATGCACAGAATTGGTCGCAAGGTAAATTTTGTTCTTTTATGTCAATGAAATATGGAAGGGCGGACGATATCGTAGAATTTATGTCGTTTGGGTACACATGTGTATGTATATATAATATATATATGTATATATCGTATATATGTACATTCGTGGTTTTGAGCTTTTTTTCATTTAAGTATTCAGCATCAAAGGAAGGATTCGATGGCCTTTTATAGAGGCTCATCCCTCGGACTCTCTTTTGCAATGAGGAGCTTCGTCATCGACGACATTCCATCTTTTCGCATTCGCGATCATAATATATTTATATATTCAAAAAACAGGGAAGTTTGCGCAGGCCTGAACGCGCCCTGCCCGGAATCACCATTCATCGAGGGCTTTTTTTGTCTTACTTGCTATTCGTTCAACTTGAGTATCAACTATAAATCGGCAACGGTCCTACGGAGCTTTTTCTTAACGCTTTACGTTTCTGCATCTTTTCACTTTCTCTCTTATTTTCTTTCTCACTGCATATGAGCGTGTGTACTTGTAAATCTCTGCATCTACATTGTGCGCGTCGAGCAACATTGCGAAAGCCCAAATTTTGCCTTAGTCTATATAATATATGTACAGGCGCGCCGCGTTCCGGTACAGTAACTTTGAATTTACAAATTTTTAAAATATCATTCACTCATTCAATAAAGAACTTTCAAGCTTTTTTCTCGCGTTTTCGCAGTGTTAGATGCACTCACTTCGCATCGCGTTGCACGTCGCTATACCCAATTCTCTTTCTACACAAGAACGACCACGAGAAACGTTCTTCACGAAAGAGCGCTTCTATAGATTCCGTACGTCAAGGTAACCTGTATTTTTTTTTTTTTTTTTTATTTAAATGGGATTTTCACTCCGTCAAATGAAAGGCTAAAAAGTACAAACACTCGCAGTAATAAACGCTAAATAAAAGAAATTCAAGTATCTTCGCACGAAGAAAGAGCCTCGACTACTCATCGTGTACCAATCGCTCTCTCGTGTTATCGTTCACATTCGAATTTGCGTAAGACAAATTGCTTTGCGTCTTTCTTTCATTCTTACTTTCATCCGTGGTTGTGTGAAGAGGGTGCTTATGCGCGTGAGTACTCGAGTGTATCGCGGATACGTGAGCGCGTGAATGTCTCAGAATGTGTCCGGTAAGGTTCGAATTCCCGTAGCGGTGACCTATTTAGGCATGAAAAATTGTTGATGAGCGTGTGAATTGGGCTGGGCATGCATGCCCGGATGGGCTTGAGAGGCACTGCCTCTCGTTCCCGTGGCGTACAATTGCTGCTGGAAGTGATGATATTGCTGAGCGTAGTGTGGGTCCGACATGCTCGGTCCCGCACCGATAAACGGAGTGTTTTTGAAATTCCCTCCAGCGGTACCTCCGCCCATGCTTGGAGGTAATGGTTGCGACGCATCTGGTGGAGGACCTAATTGGCTCATGGCATTCGTTTGCTTCTGGCCGGGCCCTGGTCCCCCGTACATGCCTGGACTCGCGGTTTGTCCAGGCATCTGAGGTCCTGGAAGCATATCTGGGGGGAAAGCCTTGTCTGGATCCATAGGACTGCTAGGGAAGACGTTACCACCCACCATGTGCTGCATGCGCATGATGTTGGCCTGCTGCCTAACACCCGGCCCCTGGGGTCCAGCTCCAGTGACAGGCCTCATGGATGGGTGCATGTGTCCCTGGGGTTGACCTCCCATTCCCGCCTGTGCATTTCCGCTCATGCCTGGAGGCATGCCACCTGGGCCAGCTCCGTGTCCGGGACCACCCATGTTACCATGAGGAGATCCGTGACTCCCCGGACCCAAATTGTTTGGAGGCACGCAGCCGTTCGGGAAGTACTGCAAATTTACCGATGGTGAGTTCATTTTGGCGTCGATACCAGACATAGGGTTAGCAAAACGCTGAAGAAAATCGAGGCTCGGCGGACCACGAGGCGCATGCCCGACATTTGGCCTTGCTGGTAAGTACTGAATAGTGTTGGGTGCGCTAGGTTTAACTTGAATGTTCGCGCCGTTGTATGGACTAGCGCCGTGGACGTGTTGATGATGAGGAGGTGCTTGATGAGGTTGTTGCCCAGGTATGCCAAGTCGCGATTGAGGACCTTCGGAACCCATCATACCTGATCCCGGCGCCGGACCAGGACCAGGACCTGAAGGATATCCACCAGGCTGAGATACGTTCACGTTTGGATTAGGGCCGGGACCTTGGGGCCCTCCTGGACCCATCATCGCGTGCTGCATCATGGGATGATGTTGAGGTATTTTATTGGACATGCCAGGACTACTGGTGTGAGGCGTTGGACTATAACTAGCCGTAGGACCGCCGAGTCCCATGCAGAGGCCCGACACATCTTGTTCATTCGTTGGTCCACCACCGCCTCCGCCGCCCATATGACAGCTGCCATTCATTTCGTTCACCTGCTGCTGTTGTTGCATTTGCATCATGTGTATATTATGAGGATGATTGAATGGCATCATCCCTTGCGTATTGCCCGCGTGAATAGGCGAATTATCGTTGCCAAGGGCACTGCTTGCAGCCGTGTTCGTCAACTGCTGGCTCATTTGAGCAAGCGAGGTAATGGGATCAAAATTACTCGATGACATTGGTACAAGACCGCCAAGTCTGTTACTAATATTATTAGGATTGAGAGGGATATTATCGTTCGGTTGACTGACGTTCGTCGTAGGTCTACCACAAGTAAAAGGAGTGTTTCCTGGTGGACCAACCATTGACGGCATCATGCTACCCGATACGTTAGTCTGTCCTGCAGGCACTACTCCTGTTATATTTGTAGGTGGCTGTTGTTGCTGCTGCTGCTGCTGTTGCTGATGTTGCTGATGCTGCTGCTGGTGTTGCTGGTGCTGTTGCAGTTGCTGCTGTTGCGATTGCTGCTGTTGCTGCTGTGATTGCTGCGACTGCTGTTGTGGTTGCTGCGTTTGCTGCGGTTGTGGTTGCTGCTGCGGATGTTGAGATTGTGGCTGCTGCGGGGGTTGTTGTTGTTGGAGCTCTTTAGAGGTAGGCGAGGTTTCACATTTTGTATTCGGAGAGACGGGTATCGTCCTAGGTGGTCCCATTCCCATATCTGTCAAACTCGTATTGTGGGATGCTGGACTGCTCTGTGCACTCGCCGTTTTATTTCCTGGTTTAGCAGTATCAACAGGTGTATGTGGCGCTACACTACCCGGCGTGTGGGGTGTATGCGGAGTGTGGGGACTGTGAAGCGATCCACCGAATCCTCTATTTGCGCTCTCTATCGATGGACTAGCACCTTCGGATCGTGGCCCGTACTGATTATTACCAACGCTGCCGCTGCTCTCAATGTTACCCGAAAGCATACGATTGCTTATATCCGGGTTATTATTGCCTTGAGTATTTCTGTAAAAATAAGTAACATTACGGTGCTATAAAAATATTTATTTTTCTATTTTTTTTTTTTTTTTTTCACTTTTTGTTGCACATGGACTGCGATTATTTTTTCTTATTATCTTTAACATTTAGCAAGATCAGATTAAAAAAAAATAATGTTAACGAAAATGTAATATAAGTACTATATTATTGCTAGTGAGAAAATAAAATTTTAACGAAAAAAAATTTTAATTACTTTGAATAATGAAACTAATTAATTTTATATTGTGAAATTATTAGTAACAATTTCAATTAAAAATAAAATAAGAATTTTTGTATACATACGCAGGTAAACTACCATCCTTTAAACTAGTGTTTGGCTGTTTTTGTATTGTTAGCTCTTGCCCTTCAAATGTATTTAGATACGATATTTGCTGAGGGCTTGGTACTGGCATCAACTCTTTAACGCCAACTTGATTTGTTCCACCAGAACCCAATGACTGCTTCTGTTGTGTTAACGATTGCAACGATCGGCAGAACATTCCATCCACTAAACAGTTTTAATATAAAATTTTATAATATTAAAATAAAATGTATAAAAGCTTCTAATAATAATTGTTTTAATGATTATGCTATAATAACAGGAGACAAAAAATATAAAATATAGATTATAATTTAGCTGCAACAGCAGTAAATAAAGTAAAGAAACAATCTTATGATATTTTTATTAATCTTTCACTTGACAACAGTTTTTTACAAAATCGTACTAAGATGAGTTTTTATTCTTCCAATTTGAACCAGTTAGAAATTTTTAAAAACCATAGACTTTGGTATAATATGGAATTATTTAAGAATAAAAATTAGTATTTATTAATAAAAGTAAAAACAAATCACGCTGTAACCATAGTTTAAACAAGAAGGTATTGAATAATTTCACAATATTTACCATTTGGTGGTTGTGAAGAAGGAAAATCCAGGGTTGGATCTTTTTGTGGTGTGCCACTCGGACTAAGAGCAGCTATGTGACCATGTGAGACAGGTGTACCAGGATTGCTGTGGTTTAATCGTGGGACGTTAGATGCTGCAGTAACAGCAGATGAATTCGGCGAATCTTGACTCGTCGGACTTTGACCTGGCAAATGACCTCCAGTCGCACCAGGTCCGACAGATCTTGGACCCGTCGTACCAACGCCAGTGCCAAGTTGAAACTGTCGATTGCAGTCCGCTGGTGAGTTGAGCGCAGAACTTGCTCGGGGCGAAGGCAGTGATAAATTACTTGTCGGGTTGTTCGGCGACGAAGGATTGGGACTCTGTATCGCTATTGGTACACTTGCCGATCTCGTTGTTTGGTGATAAGGTGGTGGAGGACCCTGACTTCGTGGTCCACCAATGCCAGAAGTTCCTCCAGCACCCACACTGCCTGGTCCACTAGTGCCACCAACCATACCACCTCCACCTGTTCCTCGTACTGATACCCCTGGACTGCCCACCCCTACCTAAAATTTTACAATTTATTAAACTCATAGTCGTAACAGAACCTTGAATAGGGGTAAGCAATACAGTTGTTGGCTCCCCTATAGTCATTGGTTGCTTCCAAAAGCTTAGATTTGCCAATCACTACGTTTTTTTGTCTGCTTAAAGAGCCAATGACTGTACCTTTTACCCCTATTTAAGGAATAAATAAAAGAGAAAGAGAGAGAGAGAGAGAGAGAGAGAGAGAGAGAGAGTACGTAAAGGAAAGCAAGATACTTTTAAAGTAAATAAATTGTCTCTCTAAAATTATTGCTGTAAATAGATTTGTATTAAATCTAAATAAATAGTCTACAGTTTCAAAATCATTTTCAATTAATTTATTACTTTTTAATTGTAATTAGAGAATAACTGTTTAATATACTTCTTGCGTTTCATAAAGAGTAATCACCTTATTTTTTCCATCCATAAAGGAATGCTGTAATTTATGCCAGTCCATGTTTACAGGACCACATTGATTTGAAGCACTTGCAGGTGGAAGACTACCTGTTGGACAAAGTGACCCTGGTATACCGCTTTGTGTAGGATCCATTGATCCAGCAGCTACATCTTTTTGTTCAGGAAAGAGCATTTGTCGCATTTTCGTTAATGCAGCTAATTGCTCTTCTCGATGCTGTCGCTGTTGAGGAGTCAAATTTTCATCGGGTACTTTGACGCCTTGTAACGAAGGCTGTACACCTCCAGGACCTGGACTGGTCGTGCCTCCCATAATGTTTGGAGTATGACCTATCGCGGCATTTCCAATAGGCTGAGGATTAGCTGTAACTTAAAATTAATTAAAATTCAGTTATTTTATCATTCATTTTTAGTTCATAAATAAAAACCCATATGAAATGTAAATACCTGAATTACTAGGGGAGTTGGGCACGAGGCAAGGCACATTAACATTTGTATCATCTATTGACGATTCAGGATTTCCCAGAGGATTGCTACCATTTATATTTCGCATATTAGGCTGCTCATTCCAAAAAGTAGGATCATTCGGATCAAGTGGAGGAAGGTCTGGAGGTTGCTCTCCAGGAAAACCCATGCTTGAACTATGTTGATGACCTTTTTGCTTCATAGCACCAAGATTATTTAACCATTGATGTGGATTTTGACGAAAAGGCATCATTTTATTTGGAAATTTCTACAAAATGTAACATGTTATATTATTTAAAATTCAATACAAAATAATATTTTCTATATATTAATTTACCTCCAAATATTTTTTTGTATTTGGTTGTGCCATGTGATATGCAATTATTGTTGGAAATTGGCCTTGTACAACCAATTCTGCACCCTTATTAGCCATTTGAGTTGAAAAAACAAATATTTGACTTTGTTGTTGCATATATTGAGCTTCACCAGTATTTGTACCTGTCCCAATTTGTTTGACCAATACATTGCTGACCAATGGTTGGATTCCCTCACCTGGTATTCCAACGTTACTCCCACAATCTATTGAAACAAAATATATGTATATATAAATATATATAAAAAGTATGTATACGTATGTATGGGTGTGTATGAGCAGGTATGTGTGAGTATATGGACATACGTATAGATGTGTGGGTTTTCAGAACACAAATATAAGCATATGTTTAAGATTTAAAAAATATATAACAAATAACTCACCAGTAGGTAATTCTTCAACTGCACTGATAGGATCAGTTTCTTGTTTGACAGAATTTAATATAGTCTGATTAGCACTTCCGTTTTGAGTATCGGTACCTATTGTTCCTTCAGCGGTGACAGTTTCCAAAGTAGTTTCTTTCAAACATTCAGTGGTATCCTCACCAGGTGCGTCATCACTATTACCAGAAGCTGTTTCTTCCTTAATTTTGACTCGTTCACCTTCAGGTTCCTCCTTCACTACTACTGGAGGCACGCAACTTGGCTCACTGGGCTTTTTCTCAGTCTTCATGTTGAGTGGCTACTGAAAGCTGATTTTCTCACAGTGTCAGACGCTCGACTGGATGGGATGTAAACAAAGCATGGTCTCCGATAGGTTGGCTTCTGCAGTGTTATTTTTTAAGTAGCGATGCAGACTTGCTAGTCTTGTAACCTGAGAAGAAGCTGCAGCAACTTCCAGGGGCAATTGGCCAGTGGAATCTGTAGCGGCATTGGTGGGAGCTCCACTGGCACCGTCGCCGTGATGGTCAGTAAGCGAAGCAGTAGCAGTTCAGTCCTGTTGTTAAGCAGCAGGCCTGGAGCCGGCGGCGCGAACCGGATGCAGTGATGTCCAGGTATTAAAAGAAACGGAGACGCCTCACGCGCACACCGAGGCTATTCTCGCTCGGCCGCGGCTCTCTTCCCGCCGCTCGGCCGCTCGGGCAGCTTACCGCGTGTCTGGCAGCGCTGATCAGCGCTTCGGGGACGGTGTTGGTGCTGGCGCCGCCTCCGTGGAAGCGCGCTCTCCTGGTGCCTCGGCTCTGCTGACTGGTGCGCGCCTGTCTACAGCCCACTCGACACGCTGCTGCAGAGTGTAGACTCGCAGAGGCTTCGGCGAAGCGGCCCGTCCACGAAAATAAAAAGAAAAACAACACACAGAGACTCTCGAGTCTCGAGGCGAGCGCGCGCGCTCGCTCCGTCTCTTTCTCTCTCTCTTCGCGCTCTTCGCACTCTTCGCACAGTGCGCTCGCGCGCACACTGGCGCACACACTGGCGTACACACTGGCGCACACTCCCGCACACAGCGACGCGCACCGCTTGCAGCAGTGCAGTCGGGCTTCGCTCCTTCTTTCGTTATTTCGTTATTTCGCTATTTCCCCAAAGGCCCAAACCCTCCGAGCCTCTCACTACTATCTCAGGCGCAAGCCTGTACTCGCGGCTCCTTCCTCGTCGGCGCGTCGAGAGTCGCCGCCAGCCGCGGAGACGATCCACGCACACACGCGTACTCCCTCTCTTGCTGGCTATGTAGTAAGGTGCCGTGCCGCCAGCCGCCGCGGCCGATAATTTTCTCGCCCCGAGCCCGACTCCCCTCTCGAGCCTCTCAGGCTCTCACGCACGCGTGCAGTACACTGTGTGTCAGTGTGTGCAGTGTGCACCAACGAGATTCGAGACTCGTCACTCGAGACTCGAGAGGCAGCCCGCAGCAGTGGCAGCACTGGCTCTCCACTCTTGGCTCTGCAGCCTGCGCTGCGGGACTCTGCTAGTCTGGTCTGGTCGTCTTCAGTGAAGCCTGCGGCTTGCAAAGTTGCAAGCAATGCGAGCGCAACAGAGCCAGTCTCAGGCTCTCCCTAAGTACGTAGTCCCTCTACCTGCCGAAGTGCCAAACCAGCCTCCTGCCACTGCTGGCCCTAGTATATGTCAATTGTCCCTGTGACGGCTGTGACTTCATTCTGTGCACAGTTGCACACCTATGACCACCTATATGACCTGTATACAAATTGCAATCTATTGGCGCTATTGCGCTTCCCTCTTGTTCTACTGCCGACGTATATACTCGCCCGTATAGTCCCGTCTCTTTTCCGTGGGCTTCGCTCGCGACAGTCGTACGTGAGAATTAACACCCTGCCGAGGTCCTCGATCGAGCCAGCGGATCCGATGGATCGGCAAAAGTAAGAAAGAAAAAGACCTAAACGCACACATTTTTGCCTGCTCACGCTTCCTCTTTCGCATATTGTCTCCCGATCTCAAGTTTCTCTTTGCCTTTTGCCTCTTTGAAACTTTGGAATTCCAAAGAGCCGTCAAGAAACGCCTGACAATTGCCGTCACTGCCCCTGAAGCCGCGGGTCCCGAAGCCCCGCGAATGCCCTCATTGCGATTTACTCCGAGCCCAGGAACCCGCAGGCGCAGGGTGCAGGGGGACACTCAGGAGCTCCTCTATGGCTTAAAATTTACGTCTTTTTTCTTCTCTTCGTACTTATAAATATTTTAACCGTATCGATTGATGAATATAATAATAATAAATAATTAATTCTTAATTCTCAATTATAAATTATAAATGTTCAGCGCTTAACTGTAATTTAATATATATTAAGCACGTATTTTTAAACCTCTTTCAATTTTCAAAGCCTAATTATTATATTGGATTTGGATAAAACTTCAGAAGCTTAATTAAAGGACACTTTAGAAATAGGATCCAGCCAAAATTAATTATTATTTGTATTAAAAAAAGAAATAGTTTATTTTAATAGGA
>JAXIUT010000048.1:6093671-6123408 GCA_035586675.1 Eurytoma californica
GGACACTTTAGAAATAGGATCCAGCCAAAATTAATTATTATTTGTATTAAAAAAAGAAATAGTTTATTTTAATAGGACGACTTATACGTAAAAGTGTGAAATTAAAAAATTTCATGTTAACGAATTTATCTCACTTAACGAACCGATTATTTTTACACACAGCGCGTAAAGTGTGTAAATACTATTTTCTACACACTGCGCGTAAAGTCCGTACTGTGCGCCCTCCGGGCGAAAACCCAGATACGCACTTTATGCCCCTCGTGTAGAAAAATAGTGTACTCACCACGGGATGCGAGTAAATAAAGAATGCCTCAGATCGCATGTTTGTCGCCCTCGCCTTCGGCTCGGGCGGACAATTACATGCCATCTGGGACCTTCTTTACTTTTCCTCCCTAGGTGAGTAATCTACTATACTCCCTGCGGCCGGTAACCAAGGTAAGCATATTTTACGTCCATCTTTTACGGAGATCTCCCTATTGTAGGGTATTTAAGTAACAGATTGTAATGCATTCGATTTTTTGGGGCTAGAAAATAAATCAGAACAGAATTCATTTTTTTAAGAAACCTATTGAATAAAAAACAAAAATTCCTTTATTTAAATTGAAATATTAAATATTTAAGAAAATTTTTTGAATTTTGGCGCCATTGATTCAACACGTGCGTTCCTAAATTTGTCGACCAATCGCAGGCCATCACTTTTTTAACAGAGGATAGGCCCCCCAGTACCTCTGCGGTACATGCATCGTGCAAATATATCGGTATATGGTGTAATTTGATTTACATTCGATACATAGAGATAGGAGGCTCCTTATTCTCGATTTGTATTATGCTGATATTATATGAATTCATGACTTATGAGTTATACAACCGCATTTATCTCTAAAACAGCGTTCTCATTGGCTGAAATTCCATTTAAAAGCATAGTATTGTATTATTGTATTTTTCAAACATTTATAGTGATTTAGTAAATACGGCCCCAGGGCCGGAATATTATTCAGAGACGATAAAGATATCAAAAAGGAAAAGTGGAAAAAGGCATTTACACCAGTCATTGAAGCTACAAGTTTGCTTGGTAACACTGGACCACTATCAAGCCACTATCGAATAACTTAACCTCGAATGTAGAAAGAGTACAAAGTGATTGTGATTATTTTAATGAAATTTGTTCCAGCAATCCGTCAATGAGAAATTTTATTTATAGTTACATCGATTATTTAACTTTAATTAACGTTATTTTTAATATTATTTGATAAATTAATTATAAAATAAATGTATGTGGATTTTTTATAAATTATTTTTAAAAGATATGTTTAATAATTTATCAATATAATAATTGTTAATTTTCAGCATGTCAGCACTAGATTTAGATCCACAGTTTGTTCAGGCTATAAGATTGCTTCATTCTACAAATAAAGATTCAGTGGAGCAATTACGGAATTTGTTAGATGAAGCAATTAGACAAAAGTATGGGGCCTCTAAGATGCTGTCCAACACGTTACATAAAAAGGTAAAAGAATAGAAAAAATGTATTTTAAAGACATTATTTTAAATGAATTTTAATTTTATAGTACGCAATGGAAGAACCAGTACTCAGTGATCAGAGTAGTACAAGTAGTAAAAAGAGTAGAAGCTCTACTTCGTCGAAATATTCAAAATCGAGTAAAAGCAATTCTCCTGTAACAATACAACGAGAAACTCCACCTGATCCTTTGCAGACTGACGATAACTTAGCTGATATTTTAGAAGATGTTGCTTGTGTTATATGTAAAGGAATGGATGTTGCAGCTAAAAATAGATTAGTTGAATGTGTAAAATGTCGTTCTCTTTATCATCAAGAATGTCACACACCTCCTATTCTTGATTCACAAATTGATAGCCATCCTGTGGAATGGTATTGTTGTAATTGTACAAAAACTCAACCAGTAAGTGTATCAAACTTTCTATTATTTTATTCTATGGTATTTCAGCAAAAGGGTATAACTACAATTTTTTAAGAAAAAATATTGAAATCATTTTTCTGGGAACAAGTAGAAATCATATTTTTATAGGTTTTTTCAATGAAATTGTTTTTTTAAAACAAATATGCATTTATGTCCTCTTGCAGGGTTGCTATACTTAATTCTTTTATATTTAGTGGGTATTTTTTCTTAACCTTTTGGCTAATATTCATTGTACTAAGGAGTAAGGGATAGAGTAACTTTCAAAGATTGTTTGCCTATGGTTACTTCAATTTTCATAATGAATAGAGTTACAACCTTTTACCAAGAAGCCATAGTATTAAATTATAAATTATGAAAACCAAATTTTTAAATAAATTATTTTTCAGCCACCAAAAGAAAGAAGTTCTCCAAAGCCCTCAAATGAATCTAAATCTAAAGATTCAAAAAAATCATCGAGTAAGTATCACATATTATGCAAATTTACAGATTATATTTTTATGAATTAAAATTAACACATTTTAAAATAAAATTTTTTTAATAATATGAATTATTTAGGCTCTAAACATTCAGATAAGTATAAATCCTCGAGCTCGTCCACTACATCAAGTCAGCAACAAAATTCTAACGGTAACAACAATTCAAACTCCAAACTGGTGCCAAATATTCATATAGTCAGTGCTGATAGGCGATTAAAAGATATGATTAAAAAGGCAAAGCAAGATAAAAGAAGTAGAAGTAGTAACTCTGGAACAAATAAACATTCAAATTCCAGTTCATCTAAAAGTTCACATGAAAAATCGGTTAATTACAAAAACAAATCGGATTAAAATGACAATTACACTATGCATATATGTGCTCATTAATTTCTCTAGAGAACTGTGAATACTTTAAAATAAATTATCTGTAAATATTGCAATTGCAAAAAAATTTCAATGGTTTTGAATAATTAATATCATAAAAAGCATTTTAAAATAAAAGACTTTGCACTCTGTTTAATTTTTGAGCATGAGTCAATTTTGCTGCAGATAGGCAGAACTTTTAAAATCATCTGATTTGCTTTATGTGGTCCAAAGCAAGTGAAGGCAAGTTTACCTTAAAAACGAAATACATTATAATTTATCATTTTGCTAGTTAATTAGTAAAAAGTTTTATTTAGAAATCTCATTGTAACGGTGTACCACTGTACTAAAAATACACTTAAAATAAAATGTCTTTAATCTACATATGTCGTGGTGTAATACTGTGATAACTTATTAAGACTACTATAGTATACTTTTTTATTTATGGTGATAGAAAATAAAACTCTCTTTGTTATTTATTAAAAGTTTGAACTGTTTGAATTAAAAAACATGTAGAACGAAAATAAAATAAATATTATCAGTTACAAAGATTTTTAATGATTGTCAAAGTATTTAAGAGAAAAGTTATAGAGTACGTTATAGAGTCTTCTTTCTTTGAATTAATATTTAGATCCATAAAAAAAATTGACATTATCAAAGAATTGTTGGTTTAGTAAGTCAGGAAAAAAGGCAGTTTAAAGTGATTTTCCAAAAAATGGAATAAGGGATAAAGGGTAGGATGAAATAAGCAAGTAAAGTTATCGTTTGTTTATAATACCAATATATTTTCATATTTTCGCAATTGTTCAAATGCATAAATCGTTCAAACGATCGTTCCTTCGGTCCAGTGAAAATTTGGCAAGACTCCTACATTCGTAATCGGTATTTTCGAGTGCACTATGCATTTAATGTAATGAGTGTAGATACGCATAGATACGCACGTACCTGTATAACTTAGCAATCTGTACGAGGCTTACACTGTGCACATACGGCGGTCTACGGCAGAGGGGAGCTTTTTATCCGACCCTCGATCCTTATTCTTTCTTTCATTCGATTGCATTCGCACACACTCTTAGACACACGTACAGCCGCATTGACGCACTTGACAGTTTAATGGATACAGGGCAATGGAGGTCGGAGGGTTGGCTTTCGTTGTATTTATACAACGAAGCACATCCATCCTGCCGGGGCTGGAAAGAAAAACCGGGAAGAAGAAGAATTAAAGGGCTGCTGGGGGTAGTGCCTGCCACGAATGCCACGATAGTACACACGCACGTGGGCGTGGGGGAGACAGAAGGGAGAGAAAAAAATCAGGCAGATTATTATTCGCTCGAGCAATATTCCTCTCCGTTGAAAACGGCCAGGGTGCACGCACGCATAAGGGAGCCGCAGGCTAAAAAAGGGACAAAAGCAAGAGTGCCACTCCTTTTCCACTTTCCTTCTCTTGCTCGCTCTCTCTTATCGCATTCTCGAGTTCCTTCATATCT
Organism: Eurytoma californica; assembly: GCA_035586675.1. Lineage (NCBI taxonomy): Eukaryota > Metazoa > Arthropoda > Insecta > Hymenoptera > Eurytomidae > Eurytoma > Eurytoma californica. The sequence goes on from JAXIUT010000048.1 coordinate 6,097,938, forward strand.
CACTCGCCAGTCACCAATAGCCCATTCTCTTGCTCTCTCGCTCGTGTATAAAGTGGCGCTGTGGAGTACGTCGACCCGCAGGCCAGAGCGCAAGCCCCAAAGAGCATTTCTTCATCGGTTTTTATCCCTTTCTCCGCCTTCCCTCCACTCACAAGCCGTATCGTACTCAGGGCTTTACCCAACACAGTCCTAATTATATGAAATTCTGACAACTCGTTCAATCCTTCTCGTCCTCTCCTCATTTTAAATTACGCGATGTCTAATTATACCTGCTTTCTTATTACAACCCTTAAACTTACAAATTCACGCGCACAATTGACAAGCTTATTTTCTTTTATTTCTTTCTTATCCGCTTAATTCTTTATTTATATACTTCAATTACTTCCTCCAGTTTTATTACCTTTTCTTTAATACCTTCTTTTATATTTTCTTATATATATATACACATTTATTTATTTTATTTTATTTTATATTTTATAAATTTTCTTTCACGGTACCTCGTTCTGCTGGCTTACAAGTGTCTACCAGGTCGCTTCGTTGCTTTTTTCATTTTCTCGATTCCTAACTCGTCTTTTTTTAAGTCTATGTAAATTTTAGACAAGGAGAAGGTACATTAAGAAAATGTGCTTTAATTGAGTATTTTGTAACCAGTCTTTGAGTTTTATCCTTATGAAGTCTTTGTAGTTCTCTCAACTCAACTCTTTAATTGGGAGTATAAGTAACATTGCACCAGTCACTGGTAGACACTCCCTCCTTTTTTTAAATTAAAAATTAACGATTCAATTAACAATGTGTCAATGAAAAGAAATCAACATTTTAGTTAGAGAACAATATCTTTTATTTATTTCATTCTAATATTATCTAAATGTAAGTGAATAAAGTAAAATAGTTTCGTCGAGTTTCGAATATTAAATTTAAGAAAGATGTATAAATATAATAAGTTCATTTAGTCGAAGTTCGCAAGTAATCGCAGCTTTAAATTGACACACTGTCGATGAAACGTATATGCGTACAGTTGCGCTAGTGAGCTTGTCAGATGCTTAAAGAAAGTGCAGGCGATATGCGATAAGAAACTCCACCTGAATATTTATTTCGATACCGTATATGAGAATGACGAAACAATTACTAACCGATGCGGAGAAGATTCTTCTAACCGACCGACTAGTAGCTATATAATATCTTTGACACGCAATATAATTACAATTAGTATAATGAACGTAAGTATTATCGAAATTTACAAAATAATTTATTAGCGATATTCAAATACAAATTCAGTTGGATCGAATATAGTACATACAATTTACTCTCACCGATCTCATTGTCATTCCACCTTGTATAACACGGCAAATACTTCGATGCGTACGATTTTGCGTTCCGACATCCTCTACGAGGAATGCGAATGCCTTTTTAGATTAATTTTATTATAAAAAAGATCTATCACTGTCTACATTTTCACTCTTTGAATTCGTCTAATTTAATTTATTCACTATAATTTTTCGTCCGACGATAAACCGTAATTTCTTCATTTTAAATTTAAACTAACTTATTATTATTATACTCTAGAAACTTTCATCGATCTTGCGGAAATATAGACGTAAAGTGTCTACATAACGACACATCGTTTGAACTAATAGTAAGCTGTACATTCGTACAAATAAAAAGGCGACGCTGCCATTTCTCTTTTCTCACTCTCGATCGCAAATGGACATTGCTCTAACAATTGGTATTACAATTGGTGTCGCTCGAATGGATTATATAGAAAACGAGAGAAATATATACAATAGACATTCTCACCAGTTTCAGTCTGCTATTGAGCGAAATTGCACATCGAACATGGACGAATTTATGCACTTTGTATCGGCTTCCGAGTACTTTTCTTTTATACAATTAACCAAAAAACATGAAAAACTTTGAATCTCTTTCAGAAGCTCTTACTTGGTACATTTATCCTTTAATTAGCAAAGTTACGATCGATTGAAAGAAAAAAGAAACCATATTGCGTTTCTTCCTTGCTCATTGCGGAAGACTGTATACAAAGCCAGAACCAAACCAGTAAAATTCACATTTTCCTTTAATTATTAAATAACAATTTGTTTGCACTATCTTTTAAGATATGATGTATTTCGAAATAACTAATATTGCAGAAAAAGGAAACCGAAAATATTGTTATTTTTTCTGACGTAGTTTGGTAATAAAAGCGTAATATTTACTGGATTCGGCTCAAGCTATAATAATCACACGTAGGTTCATGCAAATTCACACATTCATATAAATAGCATTTTCCGTATACGTGCACTGTAGAATTTGAATGCGAAAATTGCAGAGAAATTTACACTATAGTTAATTTAGACGAAATTACTACTTAGATAAGAAACATTTCCATTTTGCCCCAAGTATTCGTATTGAATGCATGTACTGTTCTGAAAGTAGAAAAAGCACGTGTTTTAATAAAATAATTGCGTTTTAATGCGTAAAAAATTGACATTAATGCATCTACAGATTTTAATATGTATTAATAATATGCTGTTAAAGTTAGATTAAAATTACATTTTCTACTTTCAGCTCAGTGATTTAATATTCTCGCGAGATAGGTAGTAGATGTAGAGAGCTAGCGCGTAGAAAGCACACCAAGACGTAGAAGCGATCGGGCAGCAGGTTTGATTATAGTCGCATTACGCGCACTTAAAGTCACATAAAGCTAGCCTGTTCTATAGTATTCAGTATATAAATAAATACAGTACATATACATATAGATAGCATATACATAGGTCGGTACTCCGCGGCGGTGAGGGTGCGACTGCATCAAAGCAGGAAGAGACGTTCTGACATGGCCGGTGTCGGTGCTATCCAAAGCCCCAATTTTCACTTACTGCCGCTTTCTTCTCGACCGTTTCCTCTGCCTCTATAATTTAACGTGTTGCTTTAAATCTTATTGTTAATTAAGTACAGGGACTTGCATCTCTCGTGATATTGCAAAATTTTTATTTTAAACATTTGTTCACATTGTCACACATTTTTAAGTGGAGGATAAATCAGTAATCCAGTAATCCAATAATTCAAGCCGACTTATAACAAATTTTACGAGTTCGTCTTTGATTTACTTGGTGCAGAAAATACATTGACTACATTGTAAAGCAGTTGCAAAAATTATGCAAAACTTGTAGAGATCTTCAAAGCAAATGTTTGACACGAGCATAATTGTGCATTACAGGATCTTGGCTTTACTCAAGCGCTGCGAAATAACGCAATCAAAGACGCACGCATATTTTCAGTCTATTCATCATCCAAGCCTTTGTGATGAATGCGCAGCTTTGCCAGGAACTGAGTTTCGAGTAAACGACAGAACTCTCGTATACACTTTACTCTTTCCTCCTTTCCATCTTCCATTATCCCGCACCGGCTCATGCCTTTTCAACTTAATTCTAACACCGTCACTATTTCCTGTCTTTTCTTTCTTCTTTATTCATTCTAATAGGACACGATGCATTAGATAGGGGCCCTTGCAGTGCACGCTTTTACACAATACTCAAAAGAGAAAAGAGTGGATATATGTAGGGCTAACGCGAAATCGAAATTAAGCAACTAAATACAGAGGGGCTAGAATTTGGACGAATGGAGACACCAAACGCACGACGTTCGAACGTCGAATCGCTCGCAAGCATACGGCGGCCATGTCACGAGGCCGTGCTTGTGAGCTTTCATTTACTTTTCCTCTCATATATACAAAAGAATCGTATAAAAACAATTTAAAAAATCAAGTAGTGCTGACGGTTTGCGCCCGTCTTAAAAAGATGCTCTTATAATTCATACACAAGAAATTAATAATTAGCTATACAATTAATTAGTAAATAATATTTGCGGTTTCGTGAACTTAATCTATATATAACTATAGTCAATAAGGACTAAATGTATTGTACAGATAGACATATAAAAATTGATCGAACGCACAGAGAGCTCTTGCAAATCTCAACTTTTAAGTGTACGTGTTTTCTCACGCACGAGTAAACAGCAGTCATTGAACTTTACAAGTGGAACGAGTAGTAGAGACATTTAGAAAAATTTCACAGGGCGTATGGCTATGCATATATGGGTGTATCTATATATACGTATGTACGAAATGTACGTATTAATGAACGTTGTGTATAAAAGTAAAAAATGAAGGAATTATTAACGCATAACTAGTTTCGTTCGTGGGGAGATCACCGGAAATGAAATGTTGCTGGTCAGAGATGAGCAGCGCGTAAGAAAAGAGAGCGAGAGATTATTTGAGCGATATCGAGGGAACGGTATAAGAGAAAGAGAGAACGCGAATGGCACTTGTATGCATGCAGATACTTCTTCTAGTATTTATTGGCGATAGGTCGCTTAATTGCGACTCCGATATGCCGCCATCCATATTAGTGGTATGTAGATACGAGGAAATTTAGATACATTACGCGCTTAAAAAATTGAATTTAACACATTACTTAAAGAAAATTTGATTAAATTGTTCGCATTTTTTCGGAAAAAGTAAAAAAAATATTTCCCTAATTCATATATATTTCTTAACGTACTTAGCGTATGCTTATTCCGAAGTAGACCATTAACGTAGTCTCTCTCTCTCTCCTCTCCTACCAGGGCTCCTACACCGCATTCAAACTTCTCATCGCACTTAAACTTACACTAGTTTAGTCACTGTATAGAATATGTATACTGCAATACTAAGCCACACAATCTCGACATTCCTGACTCATTTTATACAATGAAAGTTAATAAACCCTTTCTAGCTAGCTTACTACAATTCAGTTGATCCATTGGGTGGTATATCTCTTTATTTTTTCATCACATATGTGTGTGTTGCGCACGTGCGCACGTGCGCGTGGGTGTGCGTGTGCATGTGTTTATGTATATAATTATTTCATATATATATATACTCTTATGGATTTAAATATTTATATTTATAACATATCAATAATATCGTAATGAAGATAGTAGGCTTAGCCACTCGTGCTCAGATCACAGACTACTTGCTGGTGTACGGCGACCGTACAGACAGTCCGTTGGTCACTATGGCTTTTCTTCGACTTTTCCTGTTTTTCATATTTTATCTATGTTACACGCTCATACGTAATATCTGTATCGCTAATTGTTTCTCAATTAAAAAAGTAGGTGCAATTCTGTATAGCTGAAAGTCCACAAGGACGCGCAAATGAAGAAAGACTAAAAAATTGCCTTTTTGCAGCCTATTTCTTTTACCAAAAGAGAGGGAGAGGGAGAGAGGGGGAGGGAGAAGCATGAGCTAGAGGGTACGTGTTTCACTTTATAATTACACGCGCGCGTATCTCTTTCACGAAATATTCGCATAAGCATAAAGTTGCGCGCCCTGATGGATATATCGCTATGGTTGCCACCCTCTACCTTCCTTTTTTTCTGTCGCTCTCTCGTTAATGATCAAAGACGGGACGTGGCATGTCGAACTTACCAAAGGCTATCACGCAGTAGCCTTGCGCTGCACCGCACCTTCTTCTCAACGGGCAGCAGACGTTATACGTTATACTTTGTACATACGTTATTTTTGTCTGTGAGTGCAATGAGTATTATTTTAATCTTTGTAATTGGCGTATAGCGTAGCTCATCGAGCTGTTGCTGGTTTTCACTGTCAACTTGTTTATCCTGGAGGCACTATTCTGAATTTTTGGCGGAGAAGTCGAAGACTGACCGGACGGTAAAGACTTGATGGGTGAGGTTGTGTCAGCAGGCACTTGTCTCTTCACCCTCGAGTGTACACGCAACGTTCTCTAGCCTATGAGACAAGTGAAGCTTGCAGCAGGCAGGATCTGTCTCCAGTACTTCGAGAATCTGAAACATTTCATACAATTACTTATTTACTTTTATTATTTTCACTTATTTAAGTTACCAGGACGCCGTAAAAATTTACTAAATTATTAATAGTTCATAAAAGAATGATTTTTATATGAAATTTAATATTCATCTACTGTTGCTCAAGAATGCAACTTTTGTTACTTTATTCACTTTTTTTTTCGTTTTTATTTTATTTAAGAAATTAACAACAAGCAATTTCGGAATGTAACGCCATTTGCTAAATATTTAGAATAAGTAAAAGTAAAATAATTTTATTATCTTTTCTAAGGCATTTTAAGCACATAGATTCTATGTGCCTATGCATAGGTTCGACCATGATTATAACGATGTATTTGAATATTTTTTTATCAGCACGATTAAATAAATTAAATCTAATCATGACGTTACTGACATGTTTTTTCTTTATAAAATTTTGAAAAATCCGCTTTATTGGTTGAGCTTTCTATTTTAATAAAAGGTCCACCCCTATGCATTGAGGCATCCTCTGCGGCTGAAGACCCATGTTTGTATAATTCAACATTTTATAGTTCAGCCATGGACTGCGAAGGAATTGTAATGTTTTGGATATCTCGATGGAGGATTAGCTTTCGAATTTTACATTTAAAATGAAATTGAAAGAAACATTGTTACGACTTTATTAACTCCCCGTGCGATACCTTGCGATCAGAGCGAATATGTATATTCTTTTACTATTGTAAATGGGCGCAAGCCCCTAAGTTCTTAAAATAAATAAAATAAAATAAAGTGTAATAATAAAAAAAACTTCTTCATTGCACCAGTGTATCGTATATTTGACAGATTATTTTAAATAAAAAGTAAAGAAAAAGAAAAAAGCATTTAACTATTTTTGCCTAGTGGGACAGAAGTCCCACTTTCTTTTCTCCTCCCAGCCTCGAGTGGCAATATACTATTAATGATAATTTGTACTATTAATGTTAATTGCGTTACCTCTCCATAGTATTTGCTGACATAAATGTAGAGTTCCTTAAGGGCAGCGATGACATCAAATTCGTTAGCATGCGAAGCACTCAGCTGTTGCATGGCACTGGACATCTCCTGATCTGTTATCTGAGGCAATCGCTGCACTTCCGCATAGAATTTGCCGACTTTTTCTCTGTAGTGAGGTATGTCCTTGGCAAACAGGAGTTTGTTTGAAGGGGAATCCTTACCAAGTCTGTGCTCACTCGTCGAGCACGCATCCATGAAAGTTTGCGCAATGACAGATAGGCTGGAGTCGACTGTCGTCGACTTGTTAATGTCGAACATGAAGTCTGGATTTTTAATAAAATTAACCCAGAAACGCAAGGGCAAGCTGTTGGATTTCCAGGCGTGTGGGACCTCGGGATCAAGAATGCTGTGTTTGTTCGCAGCCTCATCTAGCAGATCGAAAAGCCACTTGACAGCGCTGGGTAGGGCCTCATTTGCCGTAAGAATAGTGTTGAAAAAATCATCAACGAATTTTTGGACGGTGCCCTTGGTTGAAAGTAACCTTGTGAGAAATATTTCAGGAATGGCCTTGTGGCTGCGCTCTGGATGCAATCCAGATGGAACTTTTCCACTGGTAAAGCCCATGCTTGCTGCGTACTGAGTCTCCTCCAATGGTCTCACCTAGTAAAGATAAAAGAGTTAGTTTGGAAGAGAAAAGTGTTATTTAAACGAAGAATGTTACTAACCAAGTGATAAAGCCGCTGATTGGGAGCGTGTCCAGTTTCAACATCTCCGTTAGCTATGATCATGGGTGGTGAATGTTGGCTGTCAAAGTAGATGCCCGTGCCCGCAGTATACAAGCCGGCGGGAGTCATGAGAGCGTGATTGGACGTAGGGGAGAGATGCAAGCTCGAACAATGATTGATCGTGTGCCTTGAGTGGTAATGCTGTTGACTGGGATGTTGTATGATGGGGTGTTGTTGATGCAACTGATGCATCTGATGTAACTGATGCTGCGAGCTTTTGGTGCAGGTATGGCAGGGTTGCTTGCACGAGAGCGAGAAGCCGTCGTTCTGCCGGGGTATAAGCGACATTACCGCAGACTCCTTGACGCCATAATGTGCGAGGGTATTGATTTTCTTCCAGTCGCCACAGCACTTAGTCGTAAGATCCTCGTCCTGGAGAGTGAGGTGACCACCTCGACCGTGTCTCCATTCTAGATCTACTTCATACACGGAAGGCCTTAATGAGAACGGGGTATTTTTGTAGAGGGCGTCAAGGATCTTCGACTTGACCTGGCTTATCGTGTCGCAGTCGAGCACTTTACACTGGATCTTCTCATCGAGGTCGTCCTGGACGATATGAAGCGTGACAATGCTGTGCTCGATTTGCTCGCGCAGTAGTCGCTCCTCCGAAAGGGAGTAGCGCGCGTCGTGCGTAACCACATCAACTGGCCCCTTCTCGATTTGGTGTTTTATGGCTTTGAAGAGTAGGAAGAGAGAAGAGCCCGCGTAGTCTTTTAGATAGTTATACATGCAGAGAGCCATCCAATTGGTTAGCATCTTTTCAACCACGGACTCAGTGCGACGGAGCATCAGCTGCGGGTGTTTCGTATTTACGGACTTGTCTATCAATCTGAGCAATAGGTTCATCAAAATATCCGTCGCGTACTCCATTTTACCCATCAGTACCACCATAAGAAGTGAGGCCACATTCACCTTATCGCGGATGTTGAAGTCGTTCTGGGACTCTAGGGTTTCGATGAAAGCCAGTACAAACGATTTGTTGTTTATCAGCTGTTCGAACTGCAGCATTGCTGCATCGTAGTTTGTGCGGTTATGATTGTTTCGCGAGCGAGGATCGTTCAGAATCGGATGATCGATCACACCGGGGAAGAACACCTAGACAGAAACAAAATATTTTATTCCAGTACTTTTTTTACTAATTTAATAAATTTAACAAGATTATCCAAGCTTATTAACCTTTTTCAACTATAGACTAACATCATTTTTTAATTAAAGAATAAAAAAATATAATGCGAAAATTGAATATTTTCTTAACTTCAACTCTTAGACGCGATTTTCTATCCCGCATTCACTTTGACAACCGCGAAATAGTATTTTAACATAACATAAGCCTAAAGACCTCGCCACATGTACTCTGGTTTTTTTTTCTATTGTATGTTACTTATACGCAATGATCAACTTCTAGACCCGTGTAAAAATAATATATTTTTTTCGAGAGAAATGACATTTTTTACATAATTGTATACGTAAGGAATTTGAATTGTTTTTGCAATATGATGCGTTAAGATAAAATTGAAATTGTTTTAGGAATTACCTTCATAATGTAGTTTTTGTGATCAAGCGTCGGGATACCAGAGGACTCCAAATCTGCAGTTAGGTCAGTCATGTCCGTCTGGAGCTCGGCAAAAGCTTGCTTGCACTCCATTCGGACGTTACTCTCGAGTGTATCCATCTGTATTTGAATTCTCTTGTACTCTCTTTCAGCTTGCGTACTCTTTCGCCGGTAAATGACGAGCACTAGGATGAAAATAAAAATAAGTCCAAAGGTGCCAGCAGCAATACCGGCGATTGCCTCGGGTGGTATCGGATATGATTTTATGAGGTCGTAGTGCAAGTATCCGATGGGAAAGCGTAAACTCCTGCCGACACGCACGACAACGAGGGGCAAGCCCGAAGCTGTCTTAATGCCAAGCTCGTCCGTGCCGGTCGGCTGAAGATCTGGTGGCGTGCAAACTAGCTGCGTTAACGCCAGTGAAGTGACATTGCAGAGCTGGGTGCCTACAGTGACATTTACGTCTGACTCGTCGCTCGCATAGTTTAAGTTCTCGCCTTCGATAACTAGAGTGTCTCCCTTATACAACTTGACGTTGCGTGGAAAGGGAAAAAATTTGGGGTCTTCAACGTAGATCAACCGGCTGCGCAGACTCTGTGCATGTTTATCAAGCTCCCGAACACTCTCGACGTTGTCCATGAAGAAGCCGATCTTGAGAGCCAGGCTGGCGTCCTTGCGTAAGGCAGAGCGTCGCTTGCGTATCTTTCCTACAGTGCTGTGAAATCGGGCAGCCACACTGGGCGAGGGGCACTCCATTTGCGTAGGGTTCAAGACAGTGCACACGGTACGGTTTATCGGCATGTTTTCTTTTTCCAAGTATACAACCATCTCGGGTTTCTGAATCGTGTCGAGATTTGTGCCGTGAATCGTAATCATACGACCGCCCGAGGCAAAACTACTCAACGGTTTTATCTCCATGATGGTCGGATCGTGGGTGTAGTTGAAGGGGTTGCCTTCGAGTGTACGATTTGCACCATCAATGCTGAGCGTCAACCTTCCTACTCTACGAACTCGACCTGATCTGCTGGTAACGCAGGTCAGTCTTTTACTGCTAGCTTGACTGGCGTTAACTTGACAGGGTAGTTCATCAAGGAACGCCGAAATTGTGCTACCAATGTTTAGGTATTCACCAGTGATAGCTAGTATTGTGCCGCCGCTCTGTGGTCCAACCGAAGGATACACTCCAGACAACTTAATATCCTTGTAGTTGAAGAAAATGGCGCTGCGAGTATAGCCAGCATCATTGCCCACTATAACGGGAGCCTCGTCTGTAGCTTCATGCCGACTGGTCCTGCATACTATCCGAACCGACACTTCGTAGTCTACTAGGATGCATGATGAATTACCAATAAGAATTTTACCTTCCACGTCAATTTCTCGCAGACCCAAGTTACTACCTTCGATCGTAACAAGAGTGCCACCTTCTATAGGTCCACTTAATGGCTTAATCATGTCAATTCGGGGTTTCGGGCACTCTGTGAATGGAGGATTGAGGCAAGCATCTCGATAGACGCAACTATTGCTGCACCAAGTGCATTCGAAGTGACGGTCGCGAGTAACGCAAAGAGAACAGTCAGCGTGTTCGCGATGTGAACCAAGCACTTCGCATTTGTAAAGGATGATTTTCGTACGATCCACGTAATGATTCGTATTCCACATAACTATCACTTCGGCTTCGTATTCACCGGTATTTGCTTCGTACCTATAAACTGTCCTATCGCAAACAATGTAACGACTGCTATCGACACGCGCCTGCACTCGGAAATGTGCACCTTCAATCTTTACAAAACATTGAAATCCTGTATGACCAACTTGAGGATGCGGTAAATTCTCGACCTCCAATTTTATCTCCTTGGGAACACTGTTGGGTAGCATCAAAGGTTGCTTTTGTCGAACAAAGCGCGGGCAATATTGAGCACCATGTGCTGCAAGGTTTGCTTGAACATTCTGTAACAATAAAAGATTATCACTAAGTTAGTAGTTTCAAACTGAAAAATCATTTAATTTATTAAGATAACCCAACAAATTATTACGTTTTCACCAGATATTATGTTTCCTTGGCAGTCAGTCGTGTTATGGGTACATTTATTGTCGTAAACGCACCAACTACATGCCCACTGAGCTTTCACGCACTCAGAGCAAATTGTGTGCTTTGAGCAATCAAAATAGGCAAAATTCCTTGAAACAAAATCCTTGTTTGTTTCACTTGAGCGAACAGACAATGGCACCAAAACATGATCAGATTCTTTAGGAATATTTGGTCTGAAGTAAATTGGCGGCGTTGGGCAGGACAGACCATAAGGAGTCATAATGGCATCTATGGGATCGGCATTGCCGAATACGCATTTGTACTTTGCACCTGGAGGTAACTCCGGAAGTGTCCTAATAGTTAGCTGTACCGTCGTCATTTGTTTTATAGGAATGCGATCGGGAAGCACCTGTTCAAAATCTATGCATTGCTGACCAGTTCCCAAAGATAACCAGCGAGGACTACTCCGATTCGCTTTTTGACAGTCGCGACGAACGGTACACCTACAAATAATTTTTGTTTTATATTTAATCTTTTATTTTTTTACAAAATTATAATAAAGCATAAATTACCGTTTTTCTAAAGAGCACCATCCACAGTAAGGGTCTCCTGCAACAAGACAACTGTTGCAATTCGTGTAACTACTGCAGTGTTGTACTTTGACTTTTGAGATCCGAGAAGTAGAAAGAGCATAAAGATAGTCGCCACTTGGCGCAATGGCAGTGTCTGGAAGGATTCGTTGACCTTTATCTACCACGATGCTTTCATAAACTGAAGCATCTGATGCAGAAAGTAATACTTTCTTGATTTCACCATCTTCAGTGCCTAAGAAAGCAACCGTGTGACCCTCCGTACTTGCTAAGGTAATAGAAGTTACGAAAGTATCAGGAAAATGTAAAATAGCTTGGCCTACAATTGGAGATACACCAGAAATTTTCAGTCCAACTTCACAGAAGTCTCCAATATTTCCAGTAGTCTAAAAAGCGTAATTTCATATAAATTAATATTTTCTTTAGTAAATGAATGAAATTGTTGTTCATAATACTAACACCTGCCTGGGGGCATTCTCCATCCTGAATGGGCCCACTAATGTATCCCATATTCCTATGTTTAATGCTACTATTAAAGCACATGTGTATGTTTTCTTCAAATTTGTCCTCAATGTCCTGGAGACTATAGACACATAAAGCCGATCTTGGCAGAGGCTCGTTTGTAATACCTTTACTTGGAGAAAACACAGCAACAAAAATTAAAGAACCAACTTTGACACCCAGTTGTGCAGCGAGATCACTGCCTGCTTGTGCAACTTTTGCATCTTGCACAAGCTTGTATGATTCATTTCTTCCATCAACACTACACTGAAGCGTTACCTCTGTGTAACTATCATAATTTGGATCGGTAATGCAACTTCTTGCTATTCTGGATATGTAACCTAAGAAAAAGAAATCATTAATATAATTATTAATTATTGAAATTATTATTATTTATTTAAAATATTTCAAATCGATTAAAAATTCTATTAACATTGTACCTAATTCTTCCTCTTCTGGTAGGTAGGATTGTTTTTGCACAAGAACAAAATAAGCATATTTGCTAGCGTTAAATCCATAAACATACTTAACGAGAAAATGGTCACGATACTTGACATCTATAAAGAGTATTGGTTGCTTGTTGAAGGTGTATTCAGCAAATTCGAGAGTATCAAGTCGACGGCTAGATATGGCAGGCACGTCATGCCGATACTCGCCGTTATTTGTAAAGGTAGTTCCAACATATAAAATGTTTGAATTCTGCCAGGCGTTATAGCGTTCAGGTCCGATAAAGGCGAAAGTTGACGAAGTCTCGTCGTTCGCGGCAACGCCAAACGTGAAGTTCTCAGGCCGCGAAGATATGTTGGACATTTTGTGCTTTTCACAGGCACCCTGGAAGAGTGAACCACAAACAATGAGCGTCCGCGTGTCGAGGTCTGCGACCAATAGCTTGTTCACATTGTCGGTTAAAGTTGTCTCAATGTTTTGAGATCCACAACCAGTCGCATGACATTGAGGATTATCTTGTTTAGGACCTATAACATTTGTTAATCAGATTGCTCATTACATTAATAACAGAATGGAACTTTGTCACATATTGTCTGATTAAAAATCAAAATAAATACCTGTTATTACAAATTCTTCTAGTTTTAATTCGGAATTTAATTGCAACAGCCTATTGATAGAACCAGCAAAAAGTTGACCATTTTTAGGATCCAGTACTAAATGGTTAAAATGATAAACATATTCCTTTGTGGTGTTAAAATCTAGATAATTTTTGTTCATTTGGTCTCCAATAACTGCTGGAAATTGAGCTACAATATGGATAGGCTGAGTATCATTTGATGCAAAACTAGAACCATCATTAGCTGATTCCTCGGTAGCAACCACTACTGCTTGAATAATAACTGAATACAGTATAAGATGTACACAGTATAGAACAAGATGAGACGTTAACCGTGGTGGTGGTGGTACCAGAGGAAAAAGGGAGATGGACCACAGTCCAAGCTGATTCATGATGTATGATTTGTGATCAGGCTGAAGGAGGCACAAATACTTCCTGTTCAGAGCTAATTACTAGAGATTACAGGATGCAATAAGTTTTAGAAATAAAAGCAAGCTTCATCTGAATGGTTCAGCCAGCAAAGTAGTCAAATAGTACTATTAGCTGAAAATTCAGCTGCCTATCTTCGTCTTCTTTATTCATATGTATTTCTGAAATCAAAACATAAATAATCTATGCATTAATCAGTTATTTTAATAACAATATTTTATTCTAATTATTTGAGAACAAAGTTGAAAAATTTAATGCTATTTATTAGTAACTGCTTAAATTAATTAACTACTTATTTAATCCAAATAATAAATATAGTTAACATCAATTATTTGTACAATGTAGCACATTATATTATTTATTAATAATAATCTATTCTATTTCATTTTATTTATTAAATATACAGCAATAAACTCCTTAAATTGTACAAAAATTTAACATATTTTATTTCAACTAGAGGTACTGCCTGATATTGTATATTAAAAATGTACTTATAGCTACTGGTTGATTAAAACAACAGTTACAGAAACAAAGTAGTAATTAAAATTTTAAGTATAGATAACTTCAAAAAACTCAATCTAAAGTATATTTCAATATCTCAAATTTATTATTGTTAATAATATTATTTTTACACTAGCAAATTTTGCTAATTCTGTATCCATAGAGTTATTTCTTGATCTTTCTAAGATTTTATATTTTTTTCCAAATTAATATCTAACAATATTGTAAAGTTCAAGTCAAATATTAAACTGATAATTCTCTTTATAAATGGATGGATTTAATACAATGAATTTAACAACCATTTTATTTTATTCACTCATGTATAAGTAAAAATATATTATTACAGTTTAATATTAGAATTGTGTAATTAACAATGTAATTTTTTTAAATTGAGATATTTAGGGTCTGGGAACCAAGCAAGGGTTTCTTTTCACTGGTCATTATCAAAATAAGCCAGAAAGTTACAAAAAAGTATAAATATGATTGGAAAAAACTCAGAAAAAATACATTTTTAATTTGTTCCAGAAAAATAACTCAAATGCTTTTTTTATCTGCGAAATGGTATTAAAAAATTAAAGAATAAAAAAATTTCTTGTAAATTTTTAGTACTTCCAAAAATAAAGCTGTGCCTTTTACAAGTAAGTGAATGCAGTACAAAGTGACAAATAATTAAGGCAAAAATGAAAAAATATCTTAAAATATCTTTTTGTATGATTTTTTTATACTTCAGTACAGATGTATTTATAAAAAATATAAAGAATGATTTATAATAAAATAATAATTAATATAAAGGCTATTAGTGTGGAAAGTTCAGAGTATAATAGAAATTCTTTATAATTTTTTCTTTGGCAGTTTAGGACATAATGTCATAGTAGAGTGAAAGTAGATAGATAGCATAGATAGCACTAGGCCAAATGGATATGTTGTAGCGTGATTTCGTACAGGAGCATATCAAAATTAGAGTTGAAAGAAAAAATGGATCGTTATACCGAAAATTTATCGGGAACAATAGCAGCGCGGGTTAGGAAGGTCAGGCTGAAAAAGAGAATAAAAGGAAGCAGCGGAAAAGTCGAAAGGAATTTCCCGGCGCCAAAGAGGTGAGCTATGTAACCGCTCGCATAGTCGCGGAATAAAGTTATAAAAAATTCAAGCAATCCAGCTTTTGAAGCCTCGGGCCTGGTATAAATTGACCAAGCCCGCCCAACCGACATCGGTACAAAGTCTACTGTAACAAATGGTTTAGAACGAAGCGCAAATGCCGTGCTTACGTTGATAAAGTGGATAACAGAGTGAGAAGGGAAGCAGTTTTCCCAGTGGAAAGGTCAGTGCTTTGGAGTATCGCCGATAAATGAACAGCGCGAACAGCGGAGGGCAATCGCGCCGCTCGCGGACTGCGACTGCTGAGCTGACTGCGCTTTCCGAATTTCCTATATTTTCTTTCTTTGCTCCTGCCCAGCCTGCCCGGCCGACGCTTCAATAGAGGGAGGAAAGTAACAGCGAGAACAGCGTAAAAGGGAGAAAAAGTGAGCGAAACTAGAGCTGAGGTCGAAAAAGTAGCCGCGCACACCGCGGATGGGCTCCGTGGTGTCGTGTCCTGCAGGTAGGCAGGTGCCGCGCTCGGAAAGGAGTCCCGGCGCGTCGCAGCGCATTGTCGGCTGTCGGTCAAGTAAGAAAACTAGAAGGGAGTTGAGGCGAGAAACTCCCACTCCAGCTCCTAGTGCGGCATGTGAAAGAAATAAGCGAAAGAAATAAGCGAAAGAAATAAGCGAAAGAAATAATGCACCGAATGCCTAAGAATGCTTAGAAATTCCTGCTGCACTTACCTCGTGCGATGGCGCACGGGTGGGCATAGCAGTGCCGCTGCAGTTGCAGTAACATGTCCCTTGTTCTTGCGACTACTCCAGCTGGTCCTGCCCTATAGCAAGGGAGAAGAGGTGAAGAGCGTGCTGCGTGCGCCGCGAAGAGGAGCCGGGGAAGGACGCAGTTAACCTTAGCCTTCTTCCTTCCTCGCCATGTCTCGATCTTCCTCGGCCTTCCCCGTCAACTCGAAGCAATTGAACCGTTTTTCTGCGCTCTGCGGGCGCAGTACCTGCGCAGCCCTATGCAACCCACAGCCCTGTACACGGCACTCGACACTGAATGGACCTATGCGCGTGCACTTTTATATTGACGTTCAGGGAAGCAAACCGGGAGCGCGTCTTCAGATCGGAGCGAGCCTGAGAGGACAATGGAAAGTCGCGGTTCGACGGCTTGGCACCAACTCTCGATAAGCAAGGCAGTTCTGGCCCGTAGCCGTAAGTCCACGACTCGCGCATACACAGATACACTGTAACACGTCAACACGACCAACAAGGGCCGCCGTGCACTGTTCTAGACGTAGTGCGAGCGACGGCTCGGGCAGCTCGCGCTCCTACTCCTCGTCGCCGCCGCCATTAAACGCGCACTGACGTACAGTCCACAGCGACAGGCGGCTACAGGCGGCATTCGGCTCAGCCTCAGCATGCAATGCCTATGCCTGCCAGCACTGCCAGCAGTGCCAGCTTTGAGCTTGCTGTACGTACATATCTCAGCCGTTCGGCGAGGCAGCGAGCGGCGCTGCTGCTGCTACGGCCACCTATGGGCTCGGCCTCTGGCGCCTCTGCGTGTAACGTGTGACCAGATGTGACGTTGTGTGTGCGTTGTGACTGACTCGGAGACTGCGTCTGCGAGCATTGCGAGAGTGCAACAGAATTGAGTATGTTTTCTGGTTATGTTTTCCGTGCGAACGCTTCGCAGATGTTGGCGGTGTGTGTTTTCAACCCAAGTATTGAGAATCCTTCTTAATTAAAGACGGAGTGGGGAGGGCGGGAACAAAACGTAGCTTTGAAAATGCAAAAGGAATCGTGAATTTTCCTTGTCTCAGGAGGTTGATTATGTCCCAAGTGTCGTGGCAAGTTGGGATCCGACCTGCTTTTTAGCGGTCCCCTTTTTTTTTTATAGTTTAGTACACACTTCGTAACAACTAGATATACTGATTTTAATATTTTTATGCAACTCCGAGCGTGCTCTAAATGGGCACTTTACGCCGTCGTTGCATAAAATAGAATGATTCTCGAACTCGTGTGTTTATCACCCTTGCTTCGCTTGGGCGCTAATCTCACACTCGCTCGGGAATCAACTTTTACGCACTTGTATTAAAAATAACTATTCTAAAACTATTAATAATACTTTTTTATTTCTAGAAAAAAGCAAATTGTAACAAAATTTGAATGACCAGAATCTGAACTAAAACTTTTCCGTCATATAGTAATTATACTTTCCTTAGATTGTGCCAGACGGAGCCCGAAAGAATATTTTATATTCAGAAAACAATAATAACAAAATTCGAAGAACTTTTTCTTTACATAATAATTGAAACAAAATAAATCGATAAGTAAAAGAAATAATATAACAAAAATTAACGATATAATTGACGATCATGACTTACAGGATGCGTATAATTAATTCGCTTTTATTGAAAAAAATTCTGTTTTTTGCATTTGAAAATAAAGGAATTTACGAAAAAAATGCCATTTCCAAATTTACAAAAAAATTGCCTATTTCGCAGGCTATGTTACTCGACAGTGCCTTGCTAAATTTCCATGTGAGAAGAAATGCAAGATTTTCAATTTTTTCACTAGTATAAATATGACAAAATTTAATTTGACATAATAAATTCCAATATTATTTATATAAAAAAATAATTTATTTTATTTTCAAACTGTAACCATATTTGTTTAAAATTGTAAACAAGCCAGGTTTTTCTAAAAGGTCCGCTTAAAAGCTCTATAACATTGGTGACTAGAACTCAAATAAAAGTAAATAAAAGAAACAAATTGAATGAAAAATAAATTTCACCTTCTGCATGCTTCACCTTTGCATGTTATTGCTGAACCCTCCTGAAAGTGAATTTTTAGGCTTTTATGCTTAAGTCTCTTCTCCTTCCCCTCATTCGTTTCATCCATTCTCTTGTACGAGTTTGTACGCCTTTCCCTCTCCATCAAACTCTCCGAACGATCAAAATCACGGCAGGCATCACCAATATATAAGTATAATAGCTGATGCACTCGCGCCGCCCCTGCTGTCCTCAACTTTCATAGTCGAGTATCATTTTTTTTATTTATCATACTTTTTTTAGAGTTTATTAAGGACTTAGAATTTTTGTAAAACCATTATATATATATATACCTTTCGATTACCCAAGCAAAGAAAAAACCAAACTAAAAAGTGTACGAAAAAAACAATAGCTACTAAAACTATTTGTAATTATATAGAAAAAGTTATTGGAAATTATTATTTTTGTTAATTTTTAATTAAATATAATTGTGAGACAGAACTAGAATGTAATGCATTTTTACAATTAACCAACAAGATAATAAACATTTACCTGACATTCACAGCATTCAAAGTGCTAATGTTACTGCACTGTCCGTTTGGCCAAATAAGAGGAATTAGTATTTAATTAACAATAATAAGTATGAAATTACTTAATATTTAACAAATAAAAAGTTAACTATAGGTTACTATTAGTTGTATCGTGCAATTATACTAATTTTTTTTTCTTCAAATTTGTATGTATAGTATCAACGAGTACATCCAATTTAATTGCCTTAAATCGAAATCTAAGATTGATATTTAAGCAAATAGTTTTATTCTGAAACATTTGAAAATGAAAAATCATTTTTCAAACTTTTTAATAACTATTAAGTGTAGCAGATTTTATTCGAAATGAAACTAATTACTGCTTAAAACACAGTAAAAAACAAACAAATAAAAATAGTAGTACTTTTATTTTCTTATGGGAAACGTGGAAACGAAATTAGAGGGAAATCAAAACGTGAAAGGAGAACGTGACATGCAGATACGATTGTTCTCGGTGGACAAGATTTTTGTTTATAATTTTTTCTTCTCCTCTTTATTCAAGGGTTACTTTATATAAAATAATCGTCGTTACATTCGAATAACCGCTAAATTCTTCTCTCGTTCTTTTTTGGAATCCGACTCGAACCGACGTTTCTTGCCACGAAGAGTTCATTAAACGAGCGTGTTTTTTTGAATATTTTTTTCCAACCTTTTAGTTAAACGATTTTTTTAATCGTAATTATTGATACTTTTCAGGTACGCACAGCTACTACTATGCTCTTCCTTTTCTTTGTATGCTTTGCACTACGAGTGCCTAGAAGAAAAGGATGAGAAAATCCGCGACTTGCATATTAAGTATGGCAAATATAAGAAAGACAAGTTAACAAAGAAACTTAATTGAAGAATCTTTTCTGATTTTTTACTCCTGTTAACGATCTATTATAGCTTAGTCACATTTTATTTTCGTAAATATTGTTATTTACACATTTATCTACGTTTCAATACCGTAACATTTTTATCTCGATGAAGGAGAATGGGATTTGCAGTTAAAACTTTTTAAAACGTTTTTTAATTTTTTTTCTTCTTTACTTTTAAAGTAATAATATAACAAACGTCGTGGATTACTAATATAGAGCGTTCGATATTTTTAAATATGTATATCGATCGATGTAAGTATAACATATTTTATTGTAATCGATGGTGGTTTTGGACTTAAAAGTGTAATTTTTATGTATCACTTTTTATCTTTTCTTACTGTAAATTACCTCGATCTTTTCTTTCACTGGGGTAGTATATTTTCTTTGTCTTTCTTCGAGATCCAGAGCACGTGTCGTTGACTCTAAACATATTGACCAACCTGGTCTATCGGCACGCAACTCTTTTTTGTTTGTTATGAAAGAGAAAAAATACATCGCAAAGCTACTCGCAACACGATTCAGTAATCGTGAAAAATAAAAGTATTTTTTGTCGACCTCTAGTTTTTAAGTTTTAATAAGGGCAACAGCCGGAGGGTTCATATCTACGTCTACGTGGATCTCTCCCTTTTCGTATTTCTCTCAACCCTTATAATCATCATTTCAATCATTCTTTTTTTTTTTTACTTTTTATTCATTTCTACGTATATACTAAACGCAGAAAATTCCATATAAAAATTATAAAACAAAAGTTTTAAAAATTTATCGCCTAGAGAAAAGAAAGTAAATACCGCATACGGAGTCGTGCTAGTAAATCATCTATGCAGTGTCGTTTATTGGCCTCCTCTAGTATAGGCCGTCGATTGATATGAATCGAATATTGACAAAATTAAAATTCAGAGGGCGACACGGAGTCTCTTGATCTGCTTTTTCTCTTAGCTAAACGTTTAACGTTGATCTATAACTCACTACAAACAAACTTTCCTTTGTTCAAAAAGCCAAAGCAGTCAAGAGCTTGATTATACTCGATTTTCTCTCCCTATTCTTAATTGGATACGTATATAACTTTCATCTGCGAGTTAATTTGTAACTGCAAAGTGTAGTTTTTGAATATATCGTGAATAATGAACCTTGGTGTCTCGTGTTATTATATTAATGAATGCCTTAACAAGGATGACATTATAAAGACGAAACCGCCGATAGTAGCAGTAACGGGAGTAGCAATAGCAGCAACTGTAGCAATATTAGTAATAGTAATCCAAGAACAGAAGTGTCGATCGTGGTTGAAACGGTGTTTGTTTTCATTTTATATCTTTCAAGTAGATAGCGGTGGTATGTTTGGATTCTTTAAACACTGAAATCGACCTTTTAACCCAACGAGGGGAAGTCGCGTTCATCATCAACTTTCGGAGCGTTTTGACGCTCACGAGGCGATCTTTGTTCAGGTGGACCCTAAAATAAAAAAAAAAAAAAAAAAAGAAAATAACGGTTATTCTGTGAGAAAGTACTAGCATATCTCATTTGCGCTTTAATAGTCAATTACAAAATAAGTGCACTTACGGAACGAAACTCGCCCTCAGGAGCACCGCGAGGAGGTCCACGATTGCCATATCCACGGCCGTTAGTACGGTCACCGCGCCCGCCACGACCACCTCTAGCACCGCGACCTCCGGCACTGCGTCTATTATCGCTAAACTGGATCTCAATATCAAGGACATGCTTTTGGCGTCCGACACGTTGAGGGTACTCGGTTGCGTCGTACTCCTCTTCTTCTTCGTCTTCTTCCTCGGCACCTTCCTTCTTGCGTTCAAGCGCATACATTTTTTTCCAACGTGAAGGATCCTCCCCTTCACCGGCCTTGCGTAGATTGTATTGTGGCTTAGCACGGTTCTGACGAGCTTTCCATTCGTCGAATGTCCACTGGCGAGCTTCTTCTTCAGCTGGTTTTTCTTCTGTCGGGGCCTCGGTATTTTCGGCACCAGCGCTGTCTTTGCTCTCATTAGCACTAGGAGATCCTTCTGTTTCAAGTTTTTCAGTGGTCCATTCCTCTGTTTGGTTCAAGCTCTCTCTGTAATAAACATTTACATTGTTTGTAAATATTGCTAATCTATATTATTTTATTAATAAGAGACTTTTATTAATTATTCCTAGAACTTTAATAAAAGGCAGAAATTGAAATTGAATTTTTGAAATTAATTTGAATGTACACAAATTTTACAAGCAATTTAATGTAGACCCAAGATCAATCAAAACAAATGATATGAAGTAGACGGTTACTATAAAAATGTAGAATTTTAATAATTTGATTTACTTGCTCTATTAAAAGTAGAAAATATAATTTAAATATATTACATATATTGCAGTTAACCGTACTCATGATGAAAGAAAAAATAATATTGTTCTATACACATGCAGAAATAATTCTCATACTTGCATTGAAAACTATTATTTTATAAAATAGAAAGTATTTTATATCCTTTGGTTGTAACATTCTATGTTAAAATATTTTTAAAGAAAAAAAAAAAGAAAAAAAAAAGAGTAAAGTATTCTTACTCAATTTCATCATTGTGAGTGCCCCAGTTATGGCTGCCAGCGCCATCCTTCTTGTCAATTGGTTTTATTCCACTGTAACCATACCTGCTTACATTATTGAATGCCATACACAAAATGCATGTTGCATTTTATGCATAAATTACAAATACAAATTTGTGTGCTTCTATCTTCACAAAAAACTTTTGATCAAGGATAACTTAAAACAAGAACTAATGATTAATGAGAAAACAATAAATGAAAGTTAAGATCATACTCAAACACGAAAATAAATTGACTGGAATTGCAGCATCAAGGAGCATGTGTAAAAGCTTTTATAATTTTTAATATGTTTGATCTATGTCAAACAACTTTGTAACAAATATTTATGTACGAGCAATATTCTTACCTTGGTTGCCTTTGAAAATGTATGCAAGTAAGAAATATACAGCAACAATTAGATGTATATTTACCAATAATTATTGTAAAAAACATGAATGTCTTGCAAAATTTTAGATATTTTGTATTAAGTAGTAAAAAAAATTCCTTTTGATATTATTTAAAAATATAATCAACAAAATAAAAAGTTTCAATGATTCCTTATTAACATTCTCTAATAAAAATTAGAAACAGAAATCTAAAGCAAACAATAAAACTAAAATATACAAAATAAGTTTTATACATACGTCTTGTCCGATCCTGATTGACGATCATATTCTCGTTTTCCACGATTGTCAAATCCACCACGTCCGCGGAAGCCACCGCGTGCACCTCGTCCCATGCCACGGCCACCGCCGCCGCGTCCTCGTCGATCACCTAAGTCCGGACGGTCTTCAGAGCTGCGATACACGCGGGGCTCACGTGGTTCTCGCATCTCACGAGGATCACGAGACTCACGCGGTTCTCGACCCTCACTAAAACATTAGTAGAAATACATGATATTTGAATACTAGATATACAGAATATATGAAATCACAATCATAAAATATTAAAAATGTCCAATTAAGTTTTGAAATGGTAATATTAGGGTTTAATATAACGTTGTGTCTATTCGCACATAAATCAACATAAATCAATGTATATACATGTATATCCACATAAATGCAAATACAGCTACAGGGGTACTTCAGTACTTGGGTTATTGGTTGAATCCACGTAAAATATGTGGAATAACCATTTTTAAAGTAAAAATGGATTTAAACATTTTTTAAGTAAATATGTTGTGTCTAGTAAAGATTGTAAAAACAGAATTAATTTTAAAATGCAATATACAAGGGCAATGATTATAAAATTGTTGGACTGTAGTTTGTGAAAAAGATGTTATATATAAAAAGATTTAACATAAAGTAAATAAAGTTACCCAGGTGGAGCTCCTCGCCTATAGTCATTTTGAATGCGTGGAGGTCGCTCACTAGCATCTTCACGGTTACGCCTGTTATTATGTTCTTCTCTTGATTCGGCTGAGAATTTCACATTGCGATCTCCTGCAACTCTTTGCTGGGTTGGCTTTCTTTCAGCTATAATGAAAAAGTATATTTAAACTGGAGGAGAAAAGTTTTTGGAGCATTGTGAATATAGTATTCTAAAAGTAATGGCACGACCATTTGAAGTAGTACTAAAAGTAGCTCTGCTAGCAAGATTCGTGCACGGATACCGCCTAGCCTACTTTAACAAGATAGATTGAGAAAGGCAGAAATCGGTCCCCATTCTATTTTTTTCCTTCCTAAAAATATTTTTATCCTCATCGTATAACTCGCTTTCCAGCGGACATGTTGTCGAACTAGTAGCGCACACGCCGACTCGCGCTCTCGCTCCATCTCTCTCGATCCCGTGAGCTTGAACGGCAGAGCACATGGTAGGGCATTTCCGTCGGCAGAAACGTCGGTAAATTCGCCGACAATGCGAGAAAGTAATTATGACTAGCGCGAGGGAATAAGCAGGAATTAAAAATTAAAAATGATAAAGAAATGATGCCATTGTCAATCTCTGGTCTCTGTGCTGTGCAGGGTGCAAGCGAAACCGGCTTTTAAAGGCCTCGTGGGCGCGCGTGCGCTGCCAAGAACGAGCGGGCGCGCGCACGTTTCTCCGCGGAAACGGAAGACGCAGAAATGTGAAAAGGGAGTGAAAGAGTGAGGGAGGAATGTCGACGAGGCGGCTCGATGAGATTTTGCAAGTGGGCAAATTGTCGAAATTGGCGAAATTCGCGGATTGACCGCATAAAGGATATGACGAGACTGCAAAAGTGCAGAACCGTCGAACGACTAACCTTGCTCCTTTTTAGCGTCTTGATTCCTCTGCTGAGGCGGCTGAGGCGGCTGAGGCGGCTGCTGCTGCTGCTGCTGCTGCTGCTGCTGGTTTTCCTTGTTCAGGCGCAATTTCTGCTTTTGAGCCTGCTGTTGACCGGTCTTCTGTTGCTCCTGCTGCTTGCTCTTGTTCTCCTTTTCGCTGAGCTTCTCTTTCTTCTTTGCTTCCTTCTCTAGCTCGCGCAGCTTGAGAATCTCCAAGGGATCCTCGTCCTCGTCAAGAGCGAGCGAGAACTTGTTGGTAACGGTTATACTGTAGGTGTTCTCCATGTCTGGGAGTCGATGAGCTTCGCGGTGTCCTCCCTTAATCGAGGATCGGACGTTATTTTCTTGGCTACTCTTGAGCCCTTGTGTAACAGAGACATCCAATTGATTCCAATATGGCCGAGTCGGATCCCCAGTGCCTGAGGAAAGGAGGCTCGAGCTTCACCACGAGGTCCGCGAGGCCGCACTCGCGCGATTTTCGGCGGGTCGTGGTGGGGAGTCGCGGCGGCTGGTTCGCTACCGTCCGCGACTGCCGCCCTACCCGCCCTGAGGCTTCGATGCGCCGTTGCCACATGAGCCACTCAGGCGCTCGTAGCCGGCTTGCTAGCTGCTGCAGAGCACATGCGAACCACACACGAACCACTCGCGGCGAGCACAAGCCACGCAGCCGGCAGCGCACAGAGCTGATACGTCGGCCAACGTCGCCAACTCGCGATACGGCGCCACCGGCGCCACCGCGCGGGTTCGCCTTCAGGCCCAACCTGAACATTTATCATTTCTGAATCATAAACTTACAATCTTGCAAGCTGCTATGCATTCTTAACAGTCAAATCTTTGAAGAAAAAAATTATTTCATCAAGAAAAATAACATGCTATTACTTACGCATTCATCTAAAATAATCTCTTTTAAACTTCCCGCCGTCATTTAAATCGTACTGTAAATCGCCCGAAATTTGGCAACATTGGAGTAGATAGGTATGGAATTTTGCCATATCGGCGTGTCGGCAAAATATTACCAACTTGTTATATGTACTCCAGATGATTTTTGACACTAATCTGTCGTAAAAACACCCACAAATCGTTTTAAATGAAATATTCTG
>JAXIUT010000048.1:6129350-6155013 GCA_035586675.1 Eurytoma californica
TGCGGATGTACCTGGACGTCACGTTGCGCTCACGATTCGCGTGCTCTCACCGTGCTCGGCACGTGCTGCTAACTGGGAATAGTCGAATAGTGTATAATATCTCTTTAAATGATATGTCTATCTTTAGTTTCTTCAGTTTATTACACGTACAAAAGTAGCCAACGAGAAATTTCAGTACTTATTACAGATATATTGATATATAGAGGCAGACGATCGAAAGTCAAGAACAAGACAAAGGGACAAATTGAAATAATAATATTAAAAAGTGAAAAAAGTTGGAGGCTAAAGCAATTGGATAAGAAAAATCTTAGATACAATTGTGCTGTGTTAACGCTTTCTACCGGTTCTTCTTTTCTCTTCTCTTTTATTTTTAAATTGCTATTGTTTGATTTGTGGAACGCGCGATAACTGAAGATAAAGAGAAGATACGAATGAAGTAAAAAATACTAAGCTTGATATGGCAATATCGCGAGAAATATGAGATTTTAGGTGAGTCACTGCCGACTAGTGACTGATGGCTGCTCATTGAGCCGTTGCTTGCGTGGAACAGCCCAACAGCCCGGACAGCCTCTTGTCTCTTGTCAGAGAAAGGACGATGTTCGTGCACTCCGTTCATTTACACCTCTAGTAAGATTAGCAAGATCGCGGAATAATATTTTTTATTAAAGTACAATCAAAATGACGACAGTTGTACAAAACTGCCAGTTCTTTATTTCATCTCTGTAAACATTCTTGTAAACAAATTATTGCTTTTTTTTAACTTTCACAATTATTTCAATTTAGATTGTTTGCACAAACTAAGTTACTTCCTAGATAGTATAGAGAAATGGCGTGGACAAATTATCAAAAAGGTTTAGCTTTGCTAATGGTGATAACAGGATCGTTTAACACTCTTTCTGTAAAGTAAGCTTACAGTTTAAAATTAATTTTATTTTATTTTTTTTCGTCATTTTATAAGCTTATGACCTTATTGCAATTGTTAGGTATGCTGATCGTCAAGTTGTCCCTGGAATCGATGGACAACCAAGACATTTTATACATCCATTTATGCAATCTTCATTCATGTTTATGGGAGAAATTATGTGTTTAATAGTATTTAAAATAGCTTTTACTTATTATAATAATCGACTTGGGGTAAGCTTTCTGATGCAGCTATCCAAAATATAACTAATTAAATTATTTATAATTAAAATTAATACTATTTGAAATTACAGGATGGCTCTGTAGATACAAAAATCCTGACAAAAGGATCACGATCATTCAATCCATTTATTTTGGCCATTCCTGCAGCTTGTGATATGATTGGTACTTCTATTAATTACATTGGTTTAACTATGACCTATGCTAGCAGCTTTCAAATGCTTCGAGGAGCAGTAATAGTTTTTACAGGAATTTTATCAGTTACACTTTTAAATAAAAAGTTAAGCGTAAGGGAATGGACTGGGATTGCCCTTGTTATTTTTGGTTTATCATTAGTTGGACTTAGTGATCTTCTCACTACCAAGGATCAACAAGTCAACAGGAATTCCGTATTAACTGGAGATCTACTTATTATCACTGCTCAGGTATATCACTCCCGTAATTAATATTATACATGTTCGGGAAAAATATGTATTTCTTTTTATAAATTTGCTTATTTATTAGCAAATGCGTATTATTTTATTTGTTAGATTATAACGGCTGTACAAATGGTTGTAGAAGAAAAATACGTTGCTGGAAAAGATATACCAGCACTTCAAGCAGTTGGATGGGAAGGTGTTTTTGGACTAATTGGAATTAGTCTTATTATGATTCCATTTAATTTTATTAAAATTATGCCACCTTTTGCCGACAATTCTCACGGTACATTGGAAGATTCTGTGGATGCATTTGTACAAATAGGAAACAGTGGTCACTTACTTATGGCAATAATTGGTGAGAGCATTCTTATATAATGTAAAAAAAATTTGTAAATGCATACATGCAAAATTAATCCTGCATTTTTTAAATGTTTTATTTTTATTTTTCTTAGGCATTATGATAAGTATAGCTTTCTTTAATTTTGCTGGAATAAGTGTAACAAAAGAATTAAGTGCCACTACTAGAATGATCCTTGATAGTGTGAGGACAATAGTTATTTGGGCTTTCTCACTGACTGTTCAATGGCAGTCATTTCATTATTTACAGGTAAGCTTAAATTTTTTTTTAAACTTAATTACATATTTTCATTTAAATTAAATCATTATTAAAATAATTTTATTTTGATGTTTTAGCTGATTGGTTTTGCAGTTTTGTTTATTGGAATGTCATTGTACAACAATGTTGTTATTCCACAATTGATAAGAAAATGTCAGTGTCGTTTGGGACGTCACAACCCTCCCACAGATGAAGAACGAGTTGTCAATACAGCAGCTGATGACATTGAAGAAACTCATTAAATTTTAGTATTTAATATTTCCAAAGATAATTTGCATATTTTACTATATAGATAGATTTGTTTCAAAATAAAACATTTTTTGTAATAAAAATTAATGCTACAGAACCATAGAAAAATCCATCAATACTTGCAAGATGAAAGCACTCGACTGAAATAATACTGATTATAATAATCGTGATAATAAAAAAAATCAAAATTTGAGATCTGATTCAGTAGTTTTTATAATTGTATACATGTTTTTACGTTGCAACGTTTTTTTATGCATATTTTGTACTAATGGCAAAAATTACAATTAATTGATGATTACATAAGATGTAAAAAAATTTGTATAACAATTTTTCATATAAAAATTTTATTAAATTTTCAAAACATTTTAATTATTTCTTAAACTACAAATACAATATATCGTATCTAGAAAATTAAATTCGATTTTTCATTAAAATTTGAATACAAGTTTTTATCAAATAACTAATAATGAATTATAAAACAAAGTAAAAATTAACTATCTTTATTTAAACCTTGTTTCAAACTTATTGAAAAATCGTATTTGCAATTCAATGAACAGTATCACAAAGAGGTAGTATGAACAAAAATATATAATTTGGTATATTTTAATCTTAAATCCTAATAAGACTTCGATTTTTTGATTAGGCTATTATTAAACATAAATAAGGTCTTTACTTAAGATAATCACATGAAACTGCATGTTTTCAAGTCATTTATGTTTAAAGTTGGCTTTTACTTTCATTTACTTTTTAATAAAATAAGCAACTTACACACTATCCTAAGAATAAAACTAAAAAATAGTTAAATTCATGGCAAAAAAAAAATTATAAAAGAAATTTTAAAATGGAAAAAAAAAAAAAAAAAATAAAAAAATAAGTGCTTTGTTGCAGTTAAATTGTAATAAGTTTTTTGCATTATTCAATATTGCATTAATTATAATTCTTTTTAATTGAAATTGCAGATTTTCATACGAAGTAGAGTAAGTATGAATATCCTCAGTCATTTTGACTATCTGTACACATAAATGAAATGAAAGATATTTTATGGAATATGAAGACAATAAAAATAAAATAATTTAGGTAAATATACCTAAATAAAAAATATTAATCAACGCTATTTACAAGAAATATAAAAGCGTTTCTAGAAGTGAACTTGGTGGTTGGTGTACTGCTTGAGCAACTAAGAATGCTAATTTATGAGCATATTGACAAGGAGCAGGTACTCGAACAGTACCACTCCAATTGAAGTACATGTGGCAAAATTTATATGTTAAGCGTTGAATTTTGTCCACGCTTAAGTCAGAGGTATCTTCAATAATATTGTAAGCTGTTGGAGTGACTGTGCCTTGACTAACATGTTGGGATATTATGAAGAAATCGTATCTTGCTGGATTTGTAACAATGTCATCTATAACTGTTCCTGGACCTGGATTAGAGCCATTGCAAAAGAATCTTGTATTTATCTTTTTTGTTACAAGAATGTAAGCTAATTTGATGTCCTCAGGATTATCATAAACTTTTGCCAATTTGGATTTAATCTGTTCCACTTCATGTTCTTTTACATAAGGTATTTGACCTTCTCCTACACCATCTCTATATATGACTATTTTTTTTGGTAAAGCGCTGTTATAAAATTTAAATTGATCTAGTGCTTTGCACAAATTTACGGAGAGATCACTAGATAACTCTTCTCCAGATGTGTGACTGCTAACTGCACTAAAATATCGTCCAAAATTTACGTCTAGTGAAGCCACCATAGCTCCTTTAAATAGAATGATTAGATTAGTTTTTGAAAAATTACAGTAAGTATGACCTGCAATAGAATTAAGTAAAGAGCATTTTTACTCACCAAAATCTTTTTTTTTTGAACTTGTATCGTGGCAAACATCAAAACCAACAACCATAAGTCCAGTTAATGGAACTGAAATTGTCCAGGGAATGCCACCAATTTTACAGTTCATTTGAATTGCAACCTTCGTGGCAATGGACATTACTGCTTTACTTGCAAGATTTTTGCTAAGTACTACTTGTGTAGGAACAGGTCTATCAACGCAACATTTTTTCTTTATAGCAGAATATCTATCTGCTCGATTATTTGATGCAACACAAAAAATGAGCATAGGGTTTTCTTTACTCTTTATATGTTCTAGCATTTGTGCGTAAGAAGCTGGATTGTCGTCTCTTAAATCGTACACAATTGGTTGTTCTATGCGGAACCGCATATTAGCTGCAACCCTTATTAAAGTAGTCACAAAATTCTGAAAATATACGATATAGAAAATTAAATATAAAAAAGAAAAACAAAAATTGTTAGTTATTTGAAGATTATAGTCCCTAAATTGTTATTAAATTAAAATTCATAATTTGACAATAAAAAAAGAAAAAGAAAAAAAATATCAATATCTACAAGCATAAATTTATCTTTATTAGATTAAATTTATATAGAAATAATAAAATTTAGTGTTAAAATATTTACCTGGCATTCTCTTCTAAATCTATTATGAACCACTAATACCCAATCTTCAAGGCTTCCACATTTGACTAAACATTTATTCCTTAGATCATTTGTCCAATTAGCATTTTGTGGTACAACAATTGATTGGTTATCTGCCATAAATATTTTGTCAGCTGAGAAAACTCTTCCTGGCACACTAACTAATTTTGTGTCAAGTGTTAAATTCCAGTTACGGAATTCCGTCACTACATTATTAGTGTTTTGCAATCGCCGGTTAAAAGCCAATAACTTTCGTATTCTGTCGGCTGGTGAAACGCGGGTGTGTACTGCAAGTGCTTTCATCAAACGAAAATCACTTCGCATATCATCAGTTAAGCCTAATTGAAAAGAAAATTTGATTTACTACAATGTATTGCATGTGAATTGTTATAATGATAAATTTTTCTATTTTAAAAAGATACCTGTGCTCCTGCATAATTCAGGTACTAAGTATACCAATTCGGCTTGTCCAGCTCTGCGATCTCGCTGTTTCGATCTTGATACTAATAATGGTTGTTGAAGTTGTCTAATATCAATATTATATTTTGATCTGTAATAATTGCTATACGAAATTTCTTCTCCAGTTTTCTTTTTAAATGTTGAGTGTGGTGTGACTTCCCAATCAACATCATCAACTCTATAAGTATTGTTGTTATAGTCCGTTAACACAACTACTCCCATGACTTGTTGCTCAAAATTTCTCTACAAACATAAATTATAAATTGCAGCTATCTCTAAAACTAGTAATTCTAATGTGTAAATATTTTACCTTATAGTTTTGTGAATCATTTCTATAGCAATCATTTAACACATCTAGCAATGTCTCATTTCGCATAACTTTATGCGTTATTTCTGCACACATTAAAATATCACGTTCATGTTGGCGAATTGATGTTATATAACCTGGCCACAGTTCCAGTTTAAACTCTCGAACATCTGCCTAAAATAATTATAGAATAATTATCAGTATTTATTTAATTTTTTCTATTAAGATAAAAAAAAAGATGAGAAATTTACCTTATTATGAGCATCAAAATAATTTCGACCAACTAACTGCAATTGAAGGTAATCTAGGCATTTTCGCATAATTATATTGAAAAATTGAATATAATCACTGTCACCCTTTGTCATATCACCAACACATTTAATTGTTAGTTGTACTTGCTGATTATCAGATTGCCTCTCTGAAATTAATTGAAGGGGCTGGAAAAAATAAATTAGTTGTAATTTCGCAAATGCCATAAATATATAGATAAATTTTAACAATAAGGATAATAATATACATAAAAAAATAATTAACCTGATTCTCTGAAGTTAACCTTTGGCTAGTATACAACACAGAACCATCAAAAATATAAGCACCAAGGGTTTCCCTATGATGTCGAAGAAGACCCTTACGAACTACATTTCTATCTTCTTCAGGTGCAAATTCCACATGATATTTGTACAAGCACCAGTTGGTTGTACTCAATAGTTTAAAATAATTAGCTTCCAATTGAACAGGTACTCCAAATCCACCTATATTAAACAATAAATAATTAGTAATCAGTAAAAATAGCGTAAAAAATTTCGGAGTGACTATTCGCACCAACAATTCACGTAAATACGTGGATTTAAGGAACAATAAAGAAAGAAATTCTCTTTAAATTCACGTAAATGCGTGACTTAAGTTGTGTATTTACGTGAATATAAGGAGAATTTATTTCTTTAGCTTAAATCCACGTATTTACGTGGATTGTTGGTGCGAATAGTCCCAGCCAAAAAATTACCTTGTTTTACTTCAACATGTCTGGGTCGAGTGATAATATCTACAGGTAGTATTTTTCTGCCACGCATAGAACCTCTTCCTAAAGATGCAGCATCAGCTCCTCTAGTTGAGCCTAATGAAAAATAATGAAAAATGAAAAAGAATTGCAGTTTTGTGCGCAGTTAATAATTAATTGAATATAAACCTGCAGCTGATGTTGTTGATGTTGTTGAAGCAGTTTCGGACGAAGGTTCAGAAAATGATTGTGGTCTCTCAGTAGATTTGAAATGCTCACCACGGGCAGAGCTCTAAAAAGATGAGTTGACGAGTATATTTTAGCAGAAAGGAATAAATATATAGAAAATAGTAGAAATGCTTACAGAATAAGTTCCAGCGACTGGTGGTGCAGCCGATGTAGAGGGTGCTGAATACGGCATCGAATGAGTCGATGGTCCAGGTCCAGCCACTGAGGGAGGCGGCGGTTGACCAGGTCGTCTAGGAGCAGTAGGAGGATATCCTCCTGCTCCATGTTGCGCAGATGTTCGCGTCCGATGGTCAGTTCTTCGCTCTCCTTCTGGAGGTCTTGTCCCGCGGCTATGTGCTCTGCCACCGGTTGATCCTCTCCCGTCACTCATGTCCTCGTAATAACGACTGAAAAATATTTTTTAATAATTATTTAACCTTCATTGTAAATAAATGAAAATAACTGTTTTAAATAATTATTTTAAAAATTCCGAGCTGTTCTCTAGCAAAAAAATGAAATAAATAAATTTTCATTAGTTAATGTTAAACGAATCGTAATAAATGGTAACGTTGCCTTTTCGAGT
Organism: Eurytoma californica; assembly: GCA_035586675.1. Lineage (NCBI taxonomy): Eukaryota > Metazoa > Arthropoda > Insecta > Hymenoptera > Eurytomidae > Eurytoma > Eurytoma californica. Next base: position 6,136,840 of record JAXIUT010000048.1, read on the forward strand.
TAGCAGGGATATGAATATTTCCAAGAAAAAGATAAAACTTGAAACATATCAAATTTCTCTTTGAAAAGTCTAAAAGGTCAAAACATGCCTTGCTGAAGGATCAAAACTTTGAAGGTGTGAGTACGAAAATATTTACACTCGAATTCCTAATGGTAACAATAAGCAGCTAGAGGAGAAATAAAGGTGATCGATGATCGCCAGTGTTCTGAATTTTTGAATGAACGGACGAACGAGCGAACAAACAACTGAATTAATGAACAAACGAAAAAAATATAAGGAATAAAGGAACAAACGAAAAGCAAGAGCAAAAATAAAGAGTAGGATACAAACCGTTTGTCTGTTGGAAATTTCGGCATGACGTCCGATTAGTCTCGTCCACGTAGAAATATATTGTCGGAGTGAATGAAAGGATAGCATCCGAAAGTGGTTAAAGAAGAAAAAATTAGCGAGCGACGCGCCTTCTGAATATTTCAGTTGAGAGAAAACTGATCGCTTGGGCAATGAATGGACAGAAGACTACCGCTCTACACTGAAAACGTGGTTGTGATTTTCCTTTATATTAGCTGCTCCCTGCTCCGCCGACCGCTTCCCTTCTCCCTACTCTACCCGCCACGCGCCCCTCTCCTTGGCGACATCAGGCGTGATTTCCGAGAAAGCGCCAGAGAAGTACGGCGGCTCGGGGAGCCTGTGCATCAACCCAAGCTATGGTATACAAGGTATATAGTAACTCGCGAGAGAAAGAGACGAGCATCGTGCCGTCGTCATGAATCCCGAGTATTTGAAATCGAGTCGCCCGTGCTTTCGACGCGAGTGCTTCTCGGGGAGACTATTTTGCAGATGTAACGTGGTTTTCTTTTCTTGCTTGCTCAGCACTTTCTTTCCTGCTTACAGCAGCTTCTTTGAAAAAAGGAAAAAAAAAGAAAAAGAAATGAATTTCAAGCGTAAAAACGTTTTATGCTCTGCCTTACCTTTTTTACAGAAATATTTTTAACTAAAGTTTATTGCATTTATATTGTACAGAAACATAAGTATGCCCACTCTACTGCAGCTTAAGTGTCGGGCAGCGGTAGTCTAGCCATAAAATGCTCCGACAGGCTGCAACTCAGGTAGAAATCCTTTTTACAAGCCGTTTATTGCAGTCGGTCCCTATTACATCAGAATATCCGGATGAAGGGACATCTTTTTGTTTTTGTTTAGCCAGTTTGACCCAAACGTTCTTTATGTCCCCAATAATTTATGCAAATGTGCTTATAATTATAGAAAAACTAATTTATCGAAAATTGAAGCGACCTTCAGTTGAAAAAAAAATTTATTTTCCCATAAACAGCAGCACTTTTCTTTAAAAATGCCAGAAAACGATCAGTTTCGTGAAATATTACAAAGAGAATATTAGAAGCCGGTATGACAACTGCACGCGTGGACGCTTGCCGCTAGGCAATTTCCAAGAAACCGTATCGAAGCATTACAAAAATTTGTCATTTGATTTTGATTTTTACTTGATAAATAAGAAATAAAATAAAAAAGTAAGTTGATGAAAGTCACATGAATAATGAAATAAACGCGATGAAAAGTGAAGTGGGCTAGGTAAATTGCTTTTTCAAATCACTTACCTTTGTTATAGCCGGCAAAGTTCAGGAGGACTGGGTGTCGAAAATTTTAGACGAGTTGCCTTTAAAAACTGAACTCGATGAAAAATGTCGCAGGTTTCCTTTCGGCCAGTGGTCCGGTTCAAAACTGTCCGCTGCCGATCGCCGTCCACCGGTGACACTGAAGAGTGAAGATGTCGAGTGGCGGCGCAATCTGACGCGAGTGCTCAACTCACAAAGTTAAAACACCAAGTGTCGACTCGCGACTGCTCGCGGGTCGCGGGGCCCTTGAGTGAGCTTTTACCCTCTCCTCTTCAGCCAAGCAGACTAAAAAACAGCTCTCTTGCCCTTTTGACTTTTGGTCTTTGTGAACTCTATAGTGGCACCAAAGTATTTGCAACAGGCTATAGAACACTTATTTCTAACACCTAACATTATTTGTAAAAAAAGCATTTCCAATGCTGATGTATAAGAAGTAATAAGTTAATTAATTTTCGATATTATTCTATAGGATTTTAAAATCACTTTCTATCTATTGTAAAGTTCTTATTTATTTTTTATCTTCTCTGCAGTTATTTGATTTAAAAACAACTAAATATTATTTTACTTTTTTTTCACTTTAATTTTATTTAATATATTACTGAATTTCTAATTGAACCTTTTTACTTTCAAATTTACCGCCAGTAGCTAGTCTCTATATAACTGTCCGTCGGGTTATCTCACCAATCTCAATATCTCATTCAGTGATTCAACTCAACTGGCACGAGATAGTATTTTATACTTAAATACATGCAGTACATGCTCTACATATATGTGTATTGTTTGCTAGGTCTTGCAAGTTTTTTAAATTTAGCATCATCTTACTTCTAACAGAAAAATTAATACAAAATTTGTTAAAATGGTTGAAGAACAAAGAAAGCGGGTTGAGGATGAAATGACAAAAATCATCGAAGAGCTTGACAAAACTTACTTAAGAAAAATACAGGTAATTTAAAATTTTAGGTTAGCCTTTGCCTTTGCACTCACGTGTATAGATACTTTTTTTTATTCATTAATAATATTAACAAAAACAAATTAATACCTAATACTGTAAGTACATTTTTAAGCATATATTATATAAAATGAACGTTATTTTTAAAAATTTCTAAAGTAATAGACCATTTAACTAAATTAATTTATAATTTTTCTTAATTAAATAATATTAAAATGTTTTTTCCAAGGGTGACATGCACCGATGTGCTGCAACATGTTGTGATAATGAAACTTACAGTATTCAAAAAGTTCATAGTTGCGTAACAAATTGTAGCATTCTGCTGAACAAAGCACAGGGATATGTTCAAGGAGAATTTGAAAGAATACAGGTTAGTTAATTTATAAAAATATAAATTTTAAAAATAAAAACAATAAGAATAATAAATTCTGTTATTTTGCAGAATCGATTGCAACGGTGTGTCATGGATTGTAATGATAAAGTTAAGGACAAAATGGGTCCTAGTCCTACACAAAGCCAAGTTAATCAATTTAGTGAAGAATTTGAAAGTTGTGCAACAAAATGTGTTGATAACTATTGTGAACTTTTGCCAACTTTAGAGAAAACTATGAAAAAAGTTTTAGCTAATAAAAAGTTTGATTTATAATGCATGTAACGGCCCTGTTGTATGTCAAATTCATGCTCTTTTAAAAGAGAATTGTAGATAAATTAACTTTGACTTTTGAGGAAAAAAAAGAAAGAAAATAGCTCATTCTTTTCAGAGCTTTAATGTATAAATAAATACATCATAATTATGTGAAAATATTTTTACATAATTTAGGGTATACAGAATAGTACGAATGCATGGTCATAATGTTTATTAACTGTTACACTGGGCACTATTAGCACCAGTAATTTTTAACATAACAAATTTACCATTGCAGTTAATACAATTTGTTTTAATGACACAATAGACATGGTGTTTATTGCACGCTTTTCCATGATATAAAACCTTTCCTATGCCGCTCAGTACAAACAATCCATCAAAATGCATTGAAAAATTTTAACTAAAAATTATGAATCTGCAAATGAAATGATAAAACGAGAATAATTTAATTTAATTTACACATATAAATATTAACTAAAAACATTACTCATTCAAACTTCTGTGAAAATGATTTCTTTGGTACAATTTATGTATTTTTAAGAAAAATGTTTTTAATATTGGTTGTTGGTATGGAATATAAATTGTTAGTTTTATCTGCAATATGTATATATTCCATTGTAAAGCACGAAGAAGGGCCTTTCAAAGAAATAACTAATGTCATGTCGTGCTCATTTTTTACAACTGTATTTTAATTCATTAAAGCGGCGACTCGAGAACCACCGTCAACGCGGTATTCTAAATTCTCAAACGTGACTTGTCTCCTGTAAGAAAATCTCGCAATGGAATGGTGTGAGCTATAATTTAAATATTAATTTTTTTTATAAGCTTACATTTTAAATCCATAACATTTAGTAAATAACTTAGTAAGCAGAAAAAAATGAAGTGTTCAGAAAATGTAGCAAAAAGTGAATCTCTTACCGTTGAGTTTTTCATCAGTCAATTATTAGACTAGATTTTTTACACCACATAACTATATATTTGTTTAGTAAATGTTTATCACGTTTGAGTGGCTTTAGATGGGTTTGGTAGAAAAAAAAATTAAAAAATATAAAGAGAATGCAAATCATTATCAATACACCAAGCTTTGTCAATCAATCGATTGAAGATTGACTTTTTATAAAAAATGATTTGTGCATAAAAGTCGTACGTCTTATTCAAGATGACATTTTATTAATAAATTTAATATCCTGTCCAAGCTTGGCGCTGATACGACCGATTGAAAACAGTTAATAGTATCGCGTCTTTTGGTTCTATTCTGGGCTATCATCGAATGTAAATTAATTCCTCTGATTTCATTTCTTAATTAAATATGATTTAACATGAGTGAGCTAATAGAACTGTTTGTACCAAGTTCCATTGGCAAACTCACTTCACTATTTCTATGATCACAGAGCGAGGCAGGAGCTTATAGCTGCTCAAAAGATGATTAGCAATCTTAGGACCATAAAAATGTGCACTAATGCATTCCAATACTTCTCACGCTGACAGCAACGCTTGTTTTCGATATCTTCTAATTTTAACTCGAACTTGACAAATCCTTCTTACTCTCTGTAGTCGAGAGAAACATATGTACTGCCCATATGAAGAGAAGTGATCCTCTTTGATGCATATTTAACAAAATTCGCTGCATCGCTCGGTGTTCCATTTATTCAATTTGCCTATTGCGGCTCATTATCAAGAATTGCTCACGGTACAATATTTCTTGTCCTTACAGAATCATAAACTTGTACTAATAATCTTACCAAGCATGCAATATTTACTTGCTTAGGTTTTCCTTTTTTTTCAAACTTTTACACGTTTCCTTGTAGAGAATGGTATTTATAAGAATCAATTATTAAAATGAGATAGTTATAATGTATAATATCATAATGTTAACAATATGGAGAAGGAAATCGTTGATGCTGCAAAACAAGACATTTTACCGTGAACAACTCTCAATTTTATTTTCAATTAAATAATAATTTTTTTTACGATCTAGCTAAAGCGCGTAAAAAAACTCTTAAACGACTTGAGACTATAAAAAAGATGCATTCTTTTCAATCGGATGGTAAGCGTCTTTCAGGTTTGGAACGTGTGAAAATTACTGTAAAATTTTAGTACAAACACGTTTATTTGATCAAACTAAATACGTTCGTTTCATAAAAATTTATAAAGAAAATACATATTTGTTTAAAATTTATTTTCCATATTAGTATTCATCACACGTTCCTCGTTCTTATTTTAACACACAAAAATTGGTATAATTCCTTCAAGGGCTGCTTTTATTTCGAGGTGCGCGCGCGCGCGTGTGTGTGTGTGTGTGTGTGTGTGTGTATGTGTGCATGCAAACGAAAAGCACATACACACAGTGCGCGTACACGCACGTACGCGCACGCACGCACACGCACACGCATACACACACGACGCACGCACGCACGCACGCACGCACACACACACACACACACACAAAGCGCTAATAGAAAACAAAATAATAATTTAAATTTTGTAACAAAGGCAATGAAACAAAATGAAGTTAAATACGCAATCTCATAGTGTCGTCAACTGAAAGTGATTTTTTGAGTGCACAGAAAATGTGAACAGCCCCTTTTTTAATCTGCCAAGTATAACATTTAAAAACGCTTAGAACACATTCTCGAGTATCGATCCCGATAGGCGATTGAGAGGCAACTGTTTTTACCATTTGGTGCTCATTTGTGTCCAACTATTCAATTGATGCATGGTTAAAAACCAAGAACACTGCTCTCCTTCATTTAGTGTTGACCGTTGCCTTTAATCGTCAGGAATAGCATCCACTTGTCAGAGTAAGTATAGCATAATTAATTTGAATATTTTTTCTTTTGCCTCTTCAATCGCTTTATTATTCCAACTTTGCTAATTTTTTTATTTTTGTTTTCGTTTTATTATTTTTTTATCATCATTTTTTAATACTGAGCAGTCCATTTTTTAATCTTTTCTACAAAAGTGACTCAAGGCTTCCCCAGAGGAATAAGAAAAATTCATGGACGCATAAACTGTCTGTCATAGGGAAACAAGTCCGCAAAGGAAAATATAGAAGGAATGGAAGGTGAAGGTGAAGAAGGACGAAAGATAATAAAGAAAGGAAAATGCGGCATACTTGTTTTTGCTTCTGGACAGACGGTTTGTGCACTAAGACTCTCTCCCTAGTGATAAATGACCTCTCTACAAAGATAAAGTATACCCGAGAAGAAAAAAAGTATAGAGGATTGGAGACAGTCGAATAATGCATCTGCTTTGCCTACACGGATCTCAAGAACAATGGCTTCGTTTCTATATAGCTCTGCTCGGTTCGCTCTCTCCTGGTTGATGGCTGCAATTTTCCAGGACATGCGAACTCTTGGAGTAAAGGCTTACTTTACCAAAATGCATAACCACCCTCCGTTCCGCCTCCGAGAAAGGAACCTTTCTTTTGCGAAAGCGCAACGCCATGACCTGCCATAGCAGCTAGCTGTGCTGCGTTCGCTGCTACACCAGGTGGAGGTGGAGGCAGGACAGGTTGCGATATTCCGTCGAATCTTGCTCCATCAAAACCATTCTGCTTTAGGAACAATTAGTAAGTTAGTTTTGCCTATCCTTGTAACAGTCCTAGCTGTTTCTTTTTCTTATCTCCCGTCAATTTATTTCGAGCTCGCAATTTAATCATTTTCGAAATATTTAAGGAGTAACGCTAGAAACAACTTACGGATACCATGATTGTTGGCCTGACTGGAGCAGGTTGCATAGTAGGATAATACGCAGCTGCTGCAGCTAATGGTGGATAATACTGTAACGGTCCGTAGGCGGTTGGATATCCTGCCAAGTATCCTCCAGGATATCCTTGGCCATACATAGGCTGATACATCTACATCATACAAATATATTATTCTATTATCCACAAGTCCAACTTAAGATTGACTCTAGTATAATATTTACCATAGGATGCGTAAGTGTTTGATCGTATGTAGGCGGGGGTGGTCCCTGCGTTGCGTACAATTGAGGTTGATTTGGGAATACCCCATAGGGCGCAGCTCCCGGAACTGTAAATTCGTTGAAGAACATATTTTACGAACAAATTAATTGGCAAGTATGAGGAACAAAGCAAAGAGATAGAGAATCACCGCCATAAGCTGCCGGTTGAGCCTGCGCCGGAACAAAACCAGTTGGTGGGTGTGGAGCCACTGGATACGCTGCAACACAATTCAATGTCAGTAAAATTTACTTGCTAAAGAGGCGTGCGATTCGATCTAAGCCAACGGTACGTAGTACCACAGCCCATAGAAATGATTTACATTTTACGCATCAACGATCAAGGTATTTCGCTGATACGTAAAGAAAACATAAAGCCATAAACGATTAAAAATGTCCTGCAATTGTACTTTGAGAGTTGAATAAAATATATTTAGGTACATATTAATTGGTTCATTCATTGATGAAGATATAAAAGAACAAGTACGAATTCTTCTTGGACATGATAAAGGTTTTAGGCTGGAAAGGGTACTCCCACACCCAAGTATATTTTACACATGACATACACCGTTTTCATCAAGATACTAATTGAAGCTCAAACAATGTTAGTCACTAATTAATGGTGAAATGAAATAACTGAAAGAACGGTATATATGCCCACTCAGCACCGCCCGTGTCTACAATCTTGAATGAACTTGTCGTTCTAAGTGAGTCTCTTGAATCTCTATTGCAAATTTACTTTTACACTTTTACTATTAATTAGTCTTTTCGCCAATGTAAACGCGACTGATGCGAGTTGGGCTAATGGTATATAAACAGAGTGCACTATTTACCTTCGATAAGGATCTCTCCTCATTTTCTTAGTTAGTGTGAGTAATAATTAAATATAATTGAAAATCGAAGGCGCACAGAGACACATCGAACGTGAGTCAATCTCGAGAATAATTTTATTTTATTTATTATTATCGTATATTAATTTACATCCACGTTTATTTATTTATTTACGTAGCTATGTGTTTCTGTGATGTGTGTGTGTGTGTATATATATATAAATATTTAGGTTGTCCGTTATTCACCATATTTTTAATTTTCTTTAAATGTCGGCTTTGCTATCGCAACTGGACCTCTAGAAATAAACACTAATTCCGTTCCGAATTTGGTTCCATAACTTTAAAATTGTCGCGCCTCAATTTTAAAGATATCGTGCGAAATCCGACAGAAAAGTTCATATTGTCGTTGACCAGATGTGACATGAAATTAGTACTTTGAAGAAAATTAAATTGGTAAATAACGCATCCTAATGTATTATATATATGCATGCACATACACATATTACACAGGCCCAAACACCCACACCCACTCAGTCACCCATCCATCCACACGCCCACGTATACATGTACAAACACATTAAAACTATTCTTATGTATTGACTCTCGCTTGTTCCACCTACCTTTACTTCTAAATCTAAGGCATATTAAGTATGTACGATTTCGATGTCAAAGCAAATAGCGTTACGCAATCAAGGTAAAAGCCAAATACATTCGTCTAATTGATCAAACCTCAGAGACAAGTACAATTAATATTAACAAAGCATTAATAATGATCAAGCTTCAGGAAAGAGATTAATTTTATACTCTGAGGTTGGATTCAAGTGAATAAGGAATAATAATAAAACTGAGCTAAAAAATAAAGCTAATGTAAGAAAGATAATGATTAATTTCGAAAAATTGTGGTAATTAAACAAGCTAATTAACGTATATTAAATGGTATTTCTTTTTAACCAGACGAAAGTTCAATTTGATTCAAGAGATTGACTAAGAAGTCGTGTTCGAGCGGTGAATGTGTAATTTATACAATGAGTACAGTGGTACTATGAATATGTATAATATATATGTATATATCAAGTTCCACACATTCAAAAAGTCGTGACAAGATTCAGCAAACCACAAATTTCTGCAAATATCCAATAAATAAAGATCAAACATGATTAAAAGTCCTCATTTTTGCGTGGTATATAATCATTGGCTAGGTAGTTTGTATGGTTCATTGGTTCATTTTAACTCATTATAATGAAAATAATAATAATGTTAATCATTAATAAGATCATAATATTTACTTATTTATTTTCAATTTCAGTTTCACCTATACTTTATCAATGCATACAAACCACCCAAAATTTTAATAGACTATATAAATTGTACACCGTACTGCAACAAATTACGTATTCAAAATCAATATTAATTGTTTATGATTTGTTACTTTTCACGAGATATTAATAATCATAATAAGTGGTTAAAGGGAAAAAACATTTTGGAACAAGTGATTCAAATCTTAGTGCTTGACAATCATATCTTCATTTGGCTACGTATTTGTTAACATTCAGTAGCAATAAATGGACCATGTTGTATTCTAACATAGATGTCAGCCCACACCAAATTGTCCATAGTTGCTGAACTCTCATTTACTTGCAAGAATCCATAATCCATTATGACTAGAGATATCAAATTAAATTAAGTGATTATAATAGTAAAAATTCATTTCTTTTAAATTAGACTAAAAATTATATAACTCTTGACTCTTGTAATAAAATGATGCTCAGCATAAAAGATTATGTGTCAGTGCCACGGTGCAAACAATCATCGAATCCAATAACGATGGATTATAATTAAAATACTAATATGACATTACTAAACAAGTGAAAAATTCCCTGCCTCCAATTTGTCCCATAAGCATTCGACCTAGTTTGCTTCCGAGTCAGATATATAGCCATTTGACTAAACAATATTTGTAACAAAGATTAAAATTAGTATTAGACAAATTCTGATGAACTTCACAAAGCTAAAAAATTGTACATTCATCCATTTTGCTAAAGATGGGAATGTATCGAAATGCTTCGGTGGAACACTTGCTTGTCTTCAGAGTGTGCAATTCAGTTTTAATAATTAGTGTTGGCTTTTATTGAAATTAAAAAATTTCGTAAAAATAAACCACTTTTCAAATGCCTTTTATCGCTTAATAATCACTGCGAAGACTTCCTGATACATTTCGCAGATTTTATCACTTTTATATATAAAATGCTATTATAATTAAGCTCACTATTAACAGTATACACAATTTATTACATGCCCATGCACGTGCTAAATCAAAGTGCACAAGAAATTCCTATAAACCTAATTTCAATAACTTTAAAAGCATCCTATACAGAGATGAAAGGACCTTTTTACCCATGTAAATTCATAAAAATCCAATTTATTTTACTAGTTTTTAAACTTGTCTATTTAGAAACTACTCAATTATTTAATGAATCAACAAATTTACACATATTTTTTATGAATATACAAGCGTCCTATCTCTCTTTCTGATGAATCTTGCAAGCAACTATTAATTTTAATTAACTTAGTAATATTAATCATGCATGTAAAAAGCTTGTGATAAAAAGAGTCTGGAATAAAAAGGTGCAAAAAATTTAATACTGTATAGTTATCTCATGCAAAAAAAAACATTTTAGTCTAATTAAGAAATACAAATAACATTGTGTTTATTTTCCTTAAAATAACAGCCATTTTCCCATTGAAAATGCCTGTTAAATTATTTTTGTCCTCTTATATTTTGACAATAAAGACAAATTCTTTTACTAAAAAATATTTGTATAACTATACATACAAAAAAAATTTCAAATATAACTACACATGAATAAAATTGTTAAATTAAAAATCTAAACGTAATTTCAGCTTTTCAATTTTACATGTAATGCAAAAATAATCTATTTTTTATAAAATAGATTTGGGATGTAAATTATAAATTAAAAAATAATGATATTACGTTTTTAATTAAAAAAAAGTTTGTAAAATGACATTAAAAAAACTCTAAAGCTAGCAAATTGAAAAAAAAAATTCACTTAAAAAATAGAAACTAAAATTGTTCATAATTCAAACTCATGCAAGTACAGACCACAAGTTTATTTTTATTTAAATTAAATATTTTGAGATATTGTATAATTAATTTGCAAATTTCATTTGGTATAAAATTTAAGTTAGTATTCAATTATTTTTTCAGAAAAACTTATGGCCTCTGAAAAAGCACATGCACTATTGTTAAAAGTGAGCTACCGAGTTACTATTGAATAGAAATAGTATAAACACGCCGAGCGTAGATACAGCATTCGTGTCCACCCTGCTGGATTATTATCATTACTCATGTACAGTTTTCTATAAATTGTATAATCAATGAGGTTAATAGTTTTGTTAATAATTATAAAAATCACTTTTGCAACACTGACAGGAGTATGAAGAATGTTGATAATAAAATTATTAAAAATTTAGAAATCTGTACACTAGCAGGATACTGTGGGTGTTAAAAAAGGAACAAAGTAAGCAATCAGCCAATACCACGGTTTCAGTACAAAATAATGATACACCCATATCAATATCTTACATTTATATTGATTTGGATATATAGCAGCCGACGTCTCCAATTCAAAAAGTATAGCCGATTAATAAGCAATTTCTGAAACTTATAAGGAATGGCTACTAAATTTAGTTTGGATAAAGTTAATTTTGTTTGACACATTTGTAATGCTATAATACTTGAAGTAATGGCATCTTCTATTATAATGCAGATTCTTAATTCAGTGTTGACGCACTGGCATATACTTTTGACACATAGACATCGCTACTCAAAGAAGATTGAAATTCATTCATCTTCCCGATCCATTTTACAGCTGTAAAATATTGTACAGCCAGCTCTGCAATTACTCTACTGAGGCATGCCTGAAAAAATCAGGAAAGAAGCATTAGAGTATAATAGTACAGGTATTGCAAACCCAATGGTTGCTTCCTTTTGAAATGAGACTTACCAGGAGAGTGTTTCACCACCAACAACAATCTCTTTGAAACTTAGCATGGTGATTTTTTAAGCTTAAATATCAAGCCTGATACCTTTAGTTTGCTTGTTTTTTTGTACAGAGACTTATACACCTCTGTTATATTGCAATACTCGAATAGTCTGAATTATTGTAAATATATGGGCTTATTAATTTCCATTGATTTATTTACTGCTATAAACACTTATATAAAAGAAAGATATTAATTTTAACAAAATGAAATAGGTTTAAACCATTCGTGTACAGTTTTACCTTTTATTCAGCAGATAATAACTTTTACTAATCTAGTACTTGTATTGCAGATTCTTTGCTACTACATACTGGACCAAGTGACTTTATATTGCTTATTTTTTTAAGTACATTATTATTTACATGTAATCTATAAGAATGTGATGTAATTAAAAAACGTAAGCAATATGAAGTTTCTTGGTCCAGTCAGTAGCAGCGAAGAATCTGCAATATAAGTATTACATTGGTAAAAGTTATAATTCACTGAATAAAAGGTAAAACGTATACGAATGGTACAAATCTATTTCTTTTTGTTAAAATTACTATATTTTCTTTTATGTAAGTAATTATAGTATTAAATAAATCAATGGAAATTAATAAGCCCATAGGTTCACAATAATTCAGACTATTCGAGTATTGCAATATATCTAAGGTGGTAAGTCTCCGTACAAGAAAGCAAGGCCTATGAGATCAAACTCAAGGTATCAGGCTTCATATTTAAGCTTAAAAAAATACCATACAAAGTTTCGGAGAGATTGGTGCTCCGGAGGTGAGACACTCTCCTGATTAAACCAAAGATACTACAGCTAATTCTAGTTAATAAAGTGCAAAGCTTAATATCACATTAAACTTCTCAACTTTAAGAATTTCTTTCACAAATATATTGCTGACACTTTTTGAATCAGGAGGCGCTTGGTGCATTATTTTCATATACATATATGTATAGATATATATATATATATATATATGTTTGTTTATTTATTTAATTATTTGTTTGGTATAATTAAACACGTAGTGATTTAAGGTAATATATAGAGAAGCTGAGATTAGATACGTGGCTTAGGCAGCGCGAGTTCCAGTCTCCTAGGCTCCACCTATTGACTTGGATCAAATCGTCTTTGATATGTCTTTGGTCCGCTGTAAACATATCGACAGCCAGAACTGTAGGAACTATTTCCTCATTTTATTCATTACCATCATTTTGATAGTATTATTAAAATCTTGCACTTATACTAAAATAGTTTAAATTTTTTAACTAATTGTATTACAAATTCTTTTAATTATTCAATTACTTTCCTACTTTTGAATTCATCAATCCCTTAGTTCTGAATTTGAATTGGCACACACAAAAAGGGATCTTACATGTACAAAACTTTTATGTCACTCTTTTCGCATGCACCAATTCATTTGTGGAAGCAAAATGTAAATAGTCAAGGGTATCTCAAATGATTATACATCAAACCAGTTGTTGAAAACTATTTGCTTACTGATATTTAAGGAGGTTCGGGGGTTTTACGAATTCTACGAGAACGATTTGAAAAAATTATATGTTATTCCATAGTTAAAAATAACATTACAGGAATTTTTTCAGAATTTTTGACGGCGTAGTTTTCGAGAAAAAAATTCTTGAAAATTTGACTTTTAACATATGGGCTCTTATGAAAAAAGAGGTTAGGAAGCCTTTGTGCGTAAAAATTTGGGATAATTGGTGTAGAGATGTAGTTATAATATTATATTATAGAACGGGTGCGGAAGATGATTATTTAATTTGTGCGACGGTTCTCGCCCGAGCGAAGCGAGAGTGAAAAGTCACACGAACTGAATAATCACTTACGCACCAGTACTATACGATATTTTATAGCACGAGGGCCGAAAATTGGCATTAAAGTTGCCATTTTGAGGTTAGAGTGCTATAAAAACTATTGTAGTTTTATGGAAAAACAATCAGGGAACAAAAATGCTGCCCGGCTGTTAATCGCTTACTACACAATTAAAAAGAAACAAGCGAGAACGTAAACAAAACGTTGAGTTTTTATGCTGCAGAAGGGGCGCGCGGTGAGCGGGGAGCCTCAACCGGGGAGAGAGGAAATCCCGCTTTTCTTGTTTCCCGCATGATACCACGGAACCTCCTTAAATTTGATACCTATTAGAAGCTTCTTCGTAATTATACATATAAAGATACATTTTATTAGATTTTTTATAATGTGGAATAAACAGAAAAACTAGATAGCTTATATACTCCTTTAATTGCCACTGACAAACATGAGTCCCTTAAAAACATGCAAAACTAGTAAGAACTTGCAGTCTAATTTATATTCAAAATTTTTGGCTTCAAAATTTTCAATATAATCTTTTGCACTGCTTTAATCAGACAGAATTCTTGACAATTGGTTTGTCACTGCTTCCATTAACGATGAATTATTAATAAAATCAGTAAATTATAAAAAATTGGTTCATAGCACAGTATGTATATTTTTGTAAAATATTTTTAAACTCTATTTTTAACCTTTTTGTTACTTATTTAGCACTTAAATTGCATATGAATACAATTCTGTAAAATAATTCTTATTTTAATTGTAATCGAATTTTAAACCTTTATTATATTATACTTTATTCAACTTTCGTTATTTACATATTATATTACATTAAATTTTTTTCTTCTTAGTTAGTTGTAAAGATTTTAAATTGAATTTTAACACACTCTTTTACAAATCTATAGTAATTATAAAAACGAAAACAAAAAATAAAAAAAATCTTATTATTATTTTGAAGTAAAAAAAAATATAATAAATTGCACCTTCCTGCATAATTCTAAAAAAGATATAAATCAGATTATTAGAACCAATATCAAGGCTTCAGCAAATAAATATTCAAATAATTGGTTCAGTGCTACCATTTGAGCTCACAATCGTAACAAATATTATACCTATGTTCAAGAAAACCTTGACTCCAAATTTAAAGTACTTATTGCTAAATTTCATATTGGTTTTCTTGATACCATTAAAATAGTAACAAAAAAACTGAGTACTGATATTTATTATTTTCTATAGCTCGATCGTTTTATATTAATTCGAACCTCCTAAGTATTAAACTATAAAGTAAACAAAATTAAAAAACTTTATTACCGTCAAGAAGCATTCATTGAAATCCATCGAAATTTGCATATTATGATACTTTCCGAAATAAGTATCTAAAAAGAGCTTATTAGATTTTTATCTAAAGATTTTTTTTTATTCTATTAAATGATTTTCCTGGTTTATGCTTCATGTCTCATTCATTCATCAATCAGCTTTCTTTATATCTCTCATCCTTTAATTGTACGTTATTCATGCATATAGATGTCATTCATACTGAAGATGGTTCACGCAATCATAGCAGACATATTACTATTTCATTTTATTATCTATCTAAAACAAAGTACATATTGCACTTCAGTTTCGCGATTAAATATAGGTAATGTGTAGCGCGCGTGTTAATTGTGTGGAGGGGGAGGACTGTGCATTTAACGTGGGTGTTCCGTATATGTGTATGTGCATATATATACACACACACATACACATTATCTTTTCCGCAAACATCTAGATTCACGATAAAGTGAGAAATTAATAGGAATAAATTCTTCTTTTTTTGCTATTCACGCCCTTTTTCTTATTCTCCTCCCCAATACCCTTCACTTTTCGAAGTGAAGTTTCAAATTCATCCATCCCAAAAACTACCCGACGCGCACTCGAGGAGGCCATTTTGTTTATACGGTTTAGTACACGATGTTGGTACGGAAGAAGGAAGCGGAGCGAGAGAGAGAGAGAGAGAGAGAGAGAGAGAGAGAGAGAGAGAGGGAGAGACAGAGAGAGGTGGTGAGGAGGGAGAAGGGGGGAGAGAGAGAGAGAGCGAGAGAGAGAGAGAGGGAGAGGAGGGAGAAGGGGGAAGAGAGAGAAGCGAAGAGAACGCGCAGACAAGAGAGACAGGGATAGGCAAGCCCAAGAGGACGACGGTATTGATTCATCTGTCAGCCGTAGAAAATTCGCAATTTCGCATATTTTTCTATCCGTGCTCCAATGCATGTAGGTAGTACGCACTCGAGAATGTCTGTTATATAATGAGTTGAAACCCCCGTTTTTAACGCAATCTCTTTTTCACAGAGTATACTGAAAAAAGATAGAGCCCACGAGAGAAACGGTACAAATGATGATAGAAAGGTTGTTATATAGATCAACGGTGGAGTTTACAATCGGGGCAACTTTTGCGAATATCTTTTCCTAAGAAATAAAAAAAATACATGTTGGTCGAAAAATCGAAAGGAGTAAAATAATGAACATCCGTTATCTATCTACTGCGTACGTAGATAAGAAAAAAATGTCAAAAGAACGTTTCTCTGGAGTATAATAAACAATATAAAAACCTATACGTATATAAATTCGAAAAGGAATAAGGTGGCGAAGCGCCTGCCGTGGGTGTGCGTTCAACACGCATGGGTTTTTCATATAGTTACCTTTCTTGTCGGTCATTATTGCTTATACAACCTGCTCGCGCGCGCCTCTCAAATATATCGAGAGAAAATCGTCAAAATTCGGATGAGCTTATTCGTATTTCGTCCGCACGCACTTTTATCTCGACACTTTATGCTTCGCGTGCACTTGGTACGCTCATGAGAGAGAGAGAGAAAGAGAGACAGAAAGAAAGAGGGAGAAACTGCTGCCTGCCAGAGGAGAGGATAACAACAATCGAAGACTACGACGTTGGTCACTCGTGTTAGCTCGACTGGAGGAAACCTCTACTCTGATTCTTTTCAAGCACAAAACCCCTCTTTGTTCCCTTCCCTCCTTTTTACTCCCTAGCGTGGTGCGATCACGTCAATTTTCGAACTATATACTTAGATATTTAGTTGAATGGCAAACGTTAGACTAGCGAATGTACGAGTCGAAGCTGAACAACACTTGCTGGACTGATACTACACTAGCGCTTTCGGGATATTCGGAACAAATTCTACCCCTCTCTCTCGTTCACATGCTCACTCTCTTCTTTCACCCCCTCCCATTCTATGCTATCCCTTCCTACATGCTTCAGTCCACGTTACTAACGTGCAGTAGATCCTGGCTCGTGCATGCTATGGCGGCCCACAAGCGCAACCTGCAGCATTGCGTTTGATTCCTGCAAAACTCCAAAGCAACTCGCCAATTCGCTCACTGCGGCACTGGTGGCAGCACGGCTTCGCAGTCAGTTACGTTAAATGACTACGAATTTTACGGTCAACTAGCGGGTACACTGATAATAAATTTTTTATAACCTCCAAATCGCATGTTCGATGCGATTTTACGGCTCTGGAGGTAAAAATTACTACTGTTCGAAATAATTCTCTTCCGCCTTTGCTGCGAAATGTACCATATATTATTTTTAAAAGGAAACGAGATAATTTGTCACATCAGCATTATTTCCTTGATTATTTAAAAATGAAAACTTATTTGTTTATTCCAAACAGGAATCGCCAGGTGCTGTACTTTTATAAGTACCAAATAAAAAATAAAATAAATAAAATGTTATAATGATCGCTTGAAGGTGCAAAAAAATGACTGAGGTTTAGGTTTTAATTCATTTATAATTCCAAGAGAAAAATGGGTTAAAAAAAAATGTTACGGTTGCGCATAATTTTACAAATTTTTCAATCTATTTTCCCCCTAGAAATATGAATGAAATTTTTTGAAATAGAAACCAGACATTTTCCGAATAGCACCAAGCGTTTTAAAACGTTTTAAAAATGTTTTAAAAAACGTTAAAACATTTTATTTTTAAGTAGAAAAAACGTTTTTCAAACGGTTATATAACGTCGCGAATGTCCAAAAAATTGAATTTCCAAATTGAACCAAGTATTATTATTGTTAAGACATATAAAAGTACAAGTATTATTATTGTTAAGATTCATAAAACTTAAAAAAAATGTTTATAAAAGTCTTTAAAACTGTTGTAATATTTACTTACACGTTTAAAAACCGTGTATAAAACGTTTTATAAATGCCCAGATAGCAAAGAAACGTTGAAGAAACGTCGTTCTAGAAACCAGAAAACGTTGCTTGTTTAGTTTCGATCACGTTTCAGAAACGTT
>JAXIUT010000048.1:6159166-6173374 GCA_035586675.1 Eurytoma californica
GGTATACTCACCAGCTACTGGAGAATGCCCCAGCACACTGAAGTTAGCGTTATGCACAATCGCAACGCAACACTGATCAGTCGTGCTTGGTCGGAAGCGGCTTCATACCGTCGTGGTTCCGTCGGTCACCGTTGTGACGTCGCGGCCCGTTCCGAGCGGATTTTGGGAGTCTTGTTAATTTCACGAGTACGCGACTGAAAATGCGGAGTTTACGAATAGGTTCCGACCCGAATAGGAATAAAAGGATAAGTTTCAAAGTAAAATAGTCTAAACCCCCCTTAAAAGACTAGAGATAACTTCCCGATAAACACACTTTGAAAAAAAAAGAATGAATACCCTAACAGCAAAAAGAGTTCGTGAAGAGCTCTTTCGTGTGACATCTGTGACAAAATTCACATAACAAAATTCTTGAAGAATTCCTTTTGCTGTTAGGGTAAAGAATTTTCGAATGTTTGCAATAAATAAAAACTTATAATCAAAAAATATTCATAAAGTATTCTTTATGAACAATAAAATAATTCAATTATAGTATTCGAAAAGTATTCCTAAAGTATTCTTTATATGAATAAATATAGTACATTTCGATTATACTAGTGCGAGAATGTGATGTTTAGCCTCGTATGATGTATGGATTTTACACAGAATTTGTATAAATTTCGTATAATATTCATGCAGAATTTGTACGGAAACCGTGCGGAAAAAGTACGGATATACTGTACGGAAATCCGTCCGGTTTTTGTACGAATTCCGTGCGATATTCGTATAGGTATATTTCTGGGGTTCATTAAGAATTCATTATAAACTCTTTTTTTGAATTTATAATGCTGCTGATCGGGTAATTATTAAAACAATTCTGCTGGCGTAAGTCTGCTGCATGTCTGCTGCTTATAGTATCTGACACAATTTATGTGCTGCAATTCTGATGGCCAGGCAAGCGCAAAATATCAACCCCCTAAATATGCAATTTAGTAGTGTGTAAGTCTGCTGCAATTCTGCTATTCCAGTGTCTGACGTAATCGTCTGCTGCAATTCTGACTGTGGGCAGACAAGTGCAAATATATCAACCCCCTACTTGCAATTTCACTACTGTAAGTTTGACGCAATTCTGTAGTTTAGTATCTAACGTAATCGTTTACCTGTCATCAGATATACACTAAAATGACGATCAAGCAGACCGCGCGCACGTCCTGCTCAATCGCGAGTGCGTCAGACTGTGCTACCAGGGTATAATCTTCGAGCGTATAGTCCTAGATCGACCCACCTCAAGAATCACCTAATATTCGTCATAACAAAATCTTTATCAATAAGTAAACCCTCCTATATAGGAAAAAGTTTGAACCAACTATACCGTTCAAATTCGTTTTCCGTTGGTAGGCAGGACCCACTGCTTTACCGATAATAGAGATCTTCACCAAATTGAACAACTTCTGCCTAATACTCATAAACAGCGCCACTTATACTTTTTATAATAGTTTAGACTTTGGACTCGAGTTCGAATCCCGTTCGGTGCGATTTTTCTTAATCGCATTTGATCGGTTTTTCCAATTCGAGTCTGCGCTGAGTGTTGTTTAGAAGTCCTAAATAGGCATCCGAATTAGTGTTAAGTCTGCGTGAGATCAAAAGTACTGTGCGTTATCGTCTAATTATCGTTTGTATTGCGTCAATCAAACCTATGTAATTGCGTCATGGCTGTATAAACCCTGTAGTTTTAGCCAGTAAAAATTAGTTAAATTTTTTTTAGTTTAGACTTATTCAGCTACATTGATCTATCATGAAGGGGACAAATGTATTCAAGAAAATTTGGCGACGATCTGACGGCGAGGGCACATAGGCCTAGCTCAGTCAAAAGCTTAGCCAAAAGGAGTTAAAAAAAAAATCCCTCTAATCCCGTAAGCAAACCGCGCATTGCAACAGCTCTCACGGCTCCGTTCCGTTCCGTTTACGATTGCACGACACACACACATCGGGAGATCGTAGCTCTACCTCTACCAACTCCCCCCCCCCCCCCCTGCTACACCACCTTACATGGACACAAGATGTCAAGATCTCATAAAAATAACCTGTTTCAACAGAGAAATTGTCTACAAAATGCGAAAAAAGAAGTTATTTTTTCTGAAATGTTGATGGGAGAAAAGGAATTGTTTATGTTTGATCTTTGAAGGATTAATAAAATAATATTGAAGAGGCTAGGAAGGGCAGACGGTCTGGCGGCGGCAGCGGTAGACAGCTGTGGCGTTAGGTTTACTAGGCTACTCTTCAGTGCTCAATATAGTTGCGAGCACTCCAGAACAGGCAAGTTATCGAGAGCGAAAGGAGGAAAGGAGTCATCAGCTAGGAGCTGCTAAGCAAGCAATCAGACTATGTATTCAGTAGGCCGTAGAGCGAGTGTGCGAGCGAGAGCAGGCGAGTCGACTATAGCAGAGGCGTTAAGTGTCGAGAATTGACAAGTTAGAAGGCACTAGGCAGAGCTCAGACCATTGAGCAGCGGAGCCTAACAGAGCTGTGTCTTACTGAAATTTGAGAGTGAAGGAGCGAGTTTCAATTTCAAGTCGGCTGTTTTCGCGTTCGTGCGCTCGACGCTCGTCCGTTCGACGGTCTGTCGACGGCTCGATCGTTTAATGTTTTCCGCGCGCTCCTCAACGGCGCTGCTCCGAGATGCGGCCGCGGCTCCAGCAACGCCAGCAGAAAATTTACCGTGAAAGTATACTGCGCTTCGCCTAACGGCCCGCTTCTTCTTTTCCCACCCTCCAAAGAAAGCCAGCATTTCTCCATCGGGAACCCAGGACGCAATACAAGCAAGCTGCGACAAGCGCGGCCAAGCTGAAGACATGGTCAGACTCACCGAGGAGATGGTTGCGGCTCGCACCAGAGTCTCCGACTGTTCGGCCGTCAAAAAGCTCAATTGCTGGTCAGTTCTTAAAGCGACTTTTTATCTTCTCTCACTGTCACACGACTATTTTTTTTATTAATTTTTTCATTTTCTCACTTTTAACTTTATTCATGTTTTTTGCAGGGGGACTGAGCTCACAGATGTAAGCATACTTAGAAAAATGAAAAATGTTGAAGTTCTTTCACTCAGGTAAAGTTTAAGAAAATATTTATTCGCTTCAATATTATTGTTCCATTTTTTGTTGCTTTGTTTAGCCATTTCTTCCTCTTATATCTCCTATAATTTATATTGCAAAAGCAAAAAAATCAATCGCATCATTCTGACTCATGAGTCCTAAAATGGTATACTTAAGGTCTTCAAGTTCAATGCTGACTCAAACTTAAATCTTGCAACGACCAAATATGGAAAGGTTTAAAATGAATCAGACCTGAAATTTTTCTAATTATTTACTCGCCTTTTTCAGTATTCTATTTACTTTTTAATTAAGGTCATATTTATGTATCATACATCAGGGTCACATCCCACAGATTTTGAATCTCAAGAACTTGTTCTGCCTACACATTCCTTTATTGGCATAGAAGATTTCTCATTAGAAACATAAAATACTTCAATTTGTAAAATTCTTTTAATGCTTCTGTGAATCATTCATCTCTTGTTATTTTAATTTAAAAGATATTCAAAAAATCAATTATTTTCTCCTGTATTTTTTATTCTAGTGTCAACAATATCAATAGTCTTGCCGACTTTCAAAATTGCGTTGATCTAAAGGATTTATTTGTCAGAAGAAATAATATTAAGGATCTAAATGAAGTATGCTATCTACAAGGACTTCCAAATTTAAGAAATCTATGGCTTGGAGAAAATCCTTGTGCAGAAGTTGATGGGTCAGAAACCATTGTTGAAAAACCACTACTAATTTTAGGATAATGTTTATAATATGTATATTTTTTATTTCAGATATCGTTTGGCAGTAATTAAAGCACTTCCGAATTTGGAAAAATTAGATGATAAAATAATTACACCAGAAGAAGTACAAACTGCATTACTTCGTGGGAGAACTTTGATTCATCCAATGGCTATGCTTCAAGCAGAATCTTCACCCCAATCAGGTCGTGGAAGTCCAGAAGTAAGTTACATTTAATTATCATATTTTGTTTGTTTAGTTGCAATTATAAAATGATTGTTATAATATTCGAAAAGCTCTATCTAACAAATTAATATTTAATCATATTAAAAATTGTTAGTAACTAATAAAAAAAACCTAATTTTAATTTTCTTAGATTAATGTTCAATATAATAAATGTCATGTAACTTAATCTTAGGTTATAATGGCTAAATATTCTGAAGATCAAGATGCAGATCAAAGACGAAATTATAGCTCTTCCGATGAACAGGTATCTGTAAATAGAAGTATCTATATTCCGTAGATTGTTAATTTATTTGTATATAAATTAAATACTAATAGTAACTTCTAAAAAAATAAGAGGAAAATTTATAATTTAGCGAAGCTATGATGAAGCTCTTACTGTGGATGATTACCAAGAAACTGACAAAAGAAATGCAAACTACAACACATCACCTGTCCAACAGTTTCCACCAAATAACCGTTATTCATATGAGGTATTTCTTTTGTCTAAAATAATACACTATATGTATACATTAATAGTTACCGCTAGAGCATGGAATTTTGACACATTAAATTGTTTATTAATGACACCCTTTATAATAATATCTTTGTGATTTCTGTATATTTATATTTTATATCTTACACTAACAGCAAAATGGCAGAATTAAGAGTACAGACAATAATGTTCGTAACATCAGTTATACAGAAGTTGCTAATGCATCTAAAATCCTTGAAATAAATAAGGTAAAGTGCTTGATAATAAAGTAACTAACAATGCACGTTTTATTTAAATAATGTTTTCTAAATATGTTCTGCTTTAATCGCGTATTTTACTATGTTTTTAATAGAGCTTACTATTCCATTAAATGATTAATCAGATAACTGGGGCAATTGGTTTAGTAATAAGTTTTCTGTTTTTCTTTTTAATGAGTATAACAATTAACTGGTTAAATAAATTGAAAAACGGTGTTAAAATTAAAAGAAAACTGGAGTTTTGAGGCGCTCCACACATTTTCGAAGATACAAGTACACATTCTTTTTTAAATCAAGTTCAAGATTTCACGTCAAAATGATATTATAAATGGAACAAATTATCGTATTAATTTGTTGACCATACATCCAAGAACTGTGTTATTATAGAGACTATTCATTATATTTTATTACAATCGATTAAAGCGTTAGCTGGTTATTCAGGTTATTGCACATTTGTAAGAACCCTAGTTTTTGATGAAAATTTTCCTTATAAAAGATAAAACAAAATCTTATAAGCACAAATATTTTATGATAAATTATTTTTTAGGATTATGGTGATCGAACTCTTTCACGACAGAATGGAGATTTTGAGGAGACAAATCAAAGAATGTTTACTCCCGTGTCGCCTCGGGCACAGTATCCGCCTACTGAATATATTGACGACAGACGCATTGAATACGACGAACTACAAAGGCCGCAATCGTCGCAATCAAAGCGAGGAATGACGAATCAGAGCATAGAACGCGTAAAATTACTTATCATTGTTATTTATACCGACAGTAGCAAGATTAAAATAAATTAAATTTATAAATTATGTAATTTTATGATAAATAGGAGGACTTCAATCAAACTCCTACTTGGATGAGACGTAATGAGAAGGAAAAACGAAGAACACAAACGTTTCAATATCAAAGGAGACCTGTTACAAGAGTATGTTACATCATAATCAATTAAAATTAAGTAAATCTAGCTGTCGTTAACGATTTTATAATTTAATCGAATTCATTCATGCAAAACTTATTAAATTCACTTTAAATTTAAAGTTTTATCAAACTTCCTTATTTGCATTTGACTACTGATGGTGAGTTAAAGAATATTTTAATTATCCAAATAATTAAATTTTTTAAACTATGCATACAACAAATATCATGAGCGAAAAATTTTGAGAATTAATGAATGCCCTATATAAATTATGAATAATAGAGTGTTTTATTCACTTTCCTGCTTTATTTATATTATTAATATTTACATAAATTTTTAAATATAAAAAAAAAAAAAAATAGCGAATATTTTAAATTATTAAAAATAAAATTAGCATATAATGATGAAGTGAAACCAAGTACAGCAATAACGATTTTTTTTATAAAAAAGATTGATTCTAGTAATTGGAATAATCATTTACTCACTTTGCACCAATCATTTTTATACTGATTTCTGTACTGTAGTAATAATGTAAGATCTTTAAACTAATAGTTATTTATGTACCAAGGGAGTAAAATAGGCGATAATTCCCGCGGGTAAAATTTGCTGTCCGAGCTTTAAGGAGGGCCGTCCCGATTAAAAAAGATAGCGTGATAAATCGTGTACCTTATAGTGCAATTTCTTACACGCTAATCGATGATCGCGCAATAATCGCGTGCCATTATCGAAAAGTTACAAAAAATTAACAAATAATAATTTTTTTTTAAGAAAACGTTAATCGGTAGTTATATATTTTTCACATAAATAAATGAAATTAACGTGCAGGATAAAATATAGTCGTCGTATGTTTTCAGAACTCGAATATTCTCTCAGCTGTGCTGTGTCTGGTAAAGGAACTGGACTATCCAAGTCTGGAAGTAGTCGAGATGGCTGTGCGAAGCCGCATCGACGAGTTAGAAGAATGATGTTTCTGACACCGTCCCCAGTGTAAACAGGGGTCGGTGGTTCCACAGTACTTTTCACACGCAAGAGGCAACACCTCGGTACCGAGTCCAGAGTACTCGGACTCCCTCGATTCAACTCTAACTTACAGCCACTGCTCGACCAGCGTCCACGAACCCGATTACAACTTAAACGCGAAGGATCTCTCATCGGAGGGTTGCAGTCGCGAAGACAGTCCTTGTCAATTGCTTGGTGCGACCTATCGTAATAGTTCATCAAGTACCAATAGTTTAGCCTTTCCTAATGAGCTTGCCAATCGACTTAAGAATTCACTAGGCCTCGGCCAGCCTGATCTCGAGGATAATGAGAAGCGGACAAACGAGGTGCGCAGAGTCGCCAGCAGCGATAGTATACCCGTCGTTCCTGTCAATCGTCTCGGTTCAGGGATTTTTAATCGTTCTTACAGAGTCTTGAGCCAAGACTGCGTTAGGCGATCCAAAAGTCCCGACATCCGAAATACGACACCACAACTGCGCTACATTCAATCTGCGAGAGGTACCTGGACCTACAATTTTTAACTACCTATACACCTCACCTCCTTAAACTCTTTTCTCAATCAATAACAGGGAAACCGCTTACAAAGATGGTGCTACACCGGACTAAATCATTTTTTATCGACTGATGCGAGAGTCGCGAAGCAAAATCTTAACTTCTGGCTTCAATACTCAAAAAGATTGATTTATACTCTATAACCCGCTCCTTTTGCGTCAATCCGCGAGAGATATAGAAATATTATCTTATTAGACTGATTTATATAAGTAAAGTGCATTCCTCTTTCTTAAGTTCAAAGTGCAATAAAATAAACAGAAATAAAATAAAATATACAGAAACAAAGAAAAAATCATAAACAAAAATATGCAAAAATAAATTTATCGCATTAGGCCTTTCAATACAATTAAATTGCACATTAACATTACTGTAATTAAAAAATGTAATGTAACTTTTGCAACAAGGAAAATAAGCTTTCATATTCATTACTATTGAAATAATTATGTATATTAATTGTTTATTGCGAAATTTGGCCATTTTGTCTCTTATTTTCTTGTAAAAAAGCTAAGACTTTTAAAAGTACAAAAAATAGAATTAACATAAGATATAAGGAAATACATTGCCTGTATAACGATATGCATCTGGAATAAGCAAGACGGAAAAATACATAATACAGTTGTACAGTTAAATGTATTTTTTTATGTTTGTGTCTCTTCCATTTTCCGTGTAAAAGTCCATATTTTTTCACGCTTCCAAAAAAGCGTACCTAGGTAATAACTGTCTTTCAAAATGTATATATACTGATTGATATTATTTACTAGAAATTTTTAATTCAGTGTTATTTATCAGATTATAATTATTCAGAAATTGTTATTTATACATGCATTGAGTAAATATTTATCGAGTTTCTTTATTATATTGAAAATGATACTCCCATGACATTATCAAGAAACGAATCGAGTTTCAAAGAGTTATCTAGAATATGGAGATATATAATAATGTATACAAGTAATAAGGATAAAATTCTTGCCAAAGTGTTGTAAAAGCGAAAGTTTCTCAAAATAATCTGGATAGATTAAAAATCTACGAATTTTTATTTTTGAGAATAACCGTCCAATCATTTTATTAACATTGATAGACTACATTTTTTAATGCAGCTATTAAAATTATTTTACAAATTAATTTATTAATTGTTAGGTAACAATCTATTGTTAACTAATTTCTATTGCAGTGAATGAGAAGAAGGTGCAACATAAATTTGATTTTTTTTTTTATAAAAATTTTACAATTATTTCTTTAATAAATTTCAATTGATCGATGGCTGGTTCCATTATTGTTCTAGTAAGTTAATTAAATAAATACTGAAAAATGTTACTAGTATATACATGCATATATTTATTATCTTAAATTTGGGACAATATATATATATATATATATATTGAAGATTTACAACTTTTTTTTAAGAAGTTGTGTATCATCTCTATATGGTAAAAGCAATTCTTTGGTTAACTCTAATTATATTATAAGGAAAGGAATATCAGGGTTTTGCAAATAAACAGATTTCTGTAAAATCTTAATAATTATTCTGCGCTTCAAATATCAAAACATTTAATATACCTTGTAGAGAAAGTTAGAGCATAATTCACATTAACAAAAATGGAAAACAGTACTTAAAGACGAATAGTGGATGCTGTCGCTTTCAATGGTAAAAAATGTCCTTTTTGTTATTCAAATGCTTTTTAAAAAAATGTATATATATATATACACGTGTATGCGTGTGTGCGAGTGTGCTCGCGCACTTGTTGGGTATGCGCGCGCGCGTGTGTGTGTGTGTGTGTGTGTGTGTGTGTATATATATATAAGTTATACAATTAAATAAATAAATAACAATGAAAAAAGCTTTTTATTTTTTTAACAATATAACTACTGACAATGTAACTCATTTTCAGTACTAATTAATTCTGTTGTAGCAAATCCATCCGTATCTACGCAAAATTGGTATCCATTACTATGTTGAAGTGGTTTATAATTACCGAGTGAATCACAAATTAATCTGAATTCATAATTAGTATCAGCAAATATAAGAGAATCTCGAGCACAATCTGATAATAAATAATCAAAATGAAGTAAGACATCAAAAAAAATTTTTTTAATAATTATAATAAATCTTACTGCAGTTCATTTTTGCAATTTGTGAAATATCATCCATTTTAAAATCTTCAATTTGTTTACCATCTTTCCACGTACATCGTGCACTATAAAATGGTTGCACAATATAATGTTTGTTCACAATAAATCCACTATTATTTAATAGTTAAAAACATTGTAACTTACATATTACGGCCGACTTGATATTGACCATAGCTTCCATCATAGTCACAATGTACATCATCAATATGAAAAGATTTATGTCCATGATGTTTCATTTTTTGAAGAAGTCTAACTTTAGTTACTTTTTTACTTTCACATTGCCGAAAATATTGCAATCCTGTATTTTTACTTTCATCTAAAATATTTTTCTTTATGTTATATAATTTCATTTCATAATTATTTTTTTAAAAAGCTATCTATTTAAAAAGACTTTATAGTGTTAGTTAATTTGTTTTGTGTAAAAGAAAAACTTGAAGATATTTATATTCAAATACGATTTTGTATCGCACGAAAACTTACAGCATGGAAGAAATTCCATCGCTGACTCTGGATATGCTCGTTGTGTTGGTTTACCAGTTTCTGGCTCAGCACACCAACACAAACCATTATCGCATTGTAGTTTTTCATAATTTCCATTTTCTTTGCAATGCACTGTTGCATCTTTTCTTTTTTGTTGTACATTGTATTGCCGTCGACTGCAAGCTAATTTTAAATCGTATAAATTTTATTAATTTTGTTTCTTGTAGTATGAAAATTATTACGTACCACAAGTCATGCTCTTTGCTGAGCTCCACCAAGACCATCCAAAAATTCTTAAACCGTTCGGATTAAAGCAAAAGCATCTGAAGAAATTGTAATTTTTTTATTTAATTTTAACCAGAATTAAATTGCGATTAATAAAGTTAATTATTTTGTAAATTTAAAAAACAAATGTTTTTCTTAGTAGCCCAAGTGGAAATAAATTTAGCAAATAATTATTAATAATAATAGTATATGATTTTTTATAATTTTTAAAAACAGTTTATAATTGTTTATAAACGTAGGATTTGAGACTATAATAATAGTTTATAAAAGTTATCAACAGTTTTATTTTGTTATTATTAGTTAAAAAAAGTTTACAACAGTTATTAACTTTTATTTACTTTTTTGGGATGCGGCACGTAACCATAAAAGCAATCTGTTAATAAAACTTATTATCAGTTATAAACTTTTTTTCTGATATGATCGAACTTTATGTCATAAAATATTTTTATAATAACTATTGATAACTTTTTATAATAGTTATTTTATTTTTTTTTTTATTTCAGTATTACCCGTATGCCTTCTTTTTCGTCGGGTGTTTACGGGACGAACCCCACCACATACCTTCTGTGTGGGGCCGTTTTTAGGCGCTTACCTCTCTTCGCATTTGCCCAGGCCGCGCTAGTCGCCACCTGTGGTGCAGGGAAACCCTGCTGAGAGCAATTACTATTGCTTAATCGGGATGTTACGGATCCGCGGCGCATCCAGTGACACCCCCGACTAACCCCTAGTAGAAACCGCGGTGAAAAAGGCAATTCGAAAAATTCCGAGAGGGCCCGACCGGGGCTCGAACACCCCCGACCTCCCCGACTGGGAGGCGAGGCTCTTACCCCGGAGCCACCGCGGCTCCTTTTTTATAATAGTTTAAAACTTTTTTAATAGTCTCAATTCCGACTTTTGTACCCTGTTTATATTAGTTATAAACTTTTTAAAACTTTTATAACAGACGGTGATTCCGCCTGGGAGGGTTTGAATAAATGTCCTTAAAATAGAATTTATGTTTTATTTCAAATACAAAAATATTTCACTACATGAGGAGTAATGTCAACAATACAATTACAATTATTAATTATATTAAATATAAAAAATCATAAAGCTTCTTTTATAAATAGTTGATTAATTATTTAGTAAAAAATTCTACAGCTATACTTATTATAAAAATAGAAAAATAATATTGTACTCTGTTATAAAAGAATTGATTTGTGGTACTAATTTATATTTTATATTCAGCAGCTCAAAAAATTTATATTTAATCACCTTTTACGTAAAGGCGACCTTTTATAAAAAATACAGTTAAAATTCACAAATTTATAATACTGTTTCTTTTAAAAAAAGAAAAATTGAACAATTATACTAAATTATTCACAAAAAGTCTACATTTATCTAGTCTTATTATATCCTGGAAAAATCAACAGTAAAATAGAGGAAAGAGTTTCATTAATTTCCATTTTATAATTTTTATCTAAAGGTGTCCGACACATTGGACAAGTAAAGGCATTTGCTTCAAAACTCCGCTTTAAACAAGAAATACATATGTTGTGTGTACAAGGTGTTGTAATAGGTTTAAATACTATATCTTGACAAACAATACAAGCAAATTCTGTTGAAATTTTTTCAAAGTATGCTTGTTTTCCATCAGATATAAATTCACTGCATCGATTCCACAGTTTAGCATTAGAGGAGTCCTCCTTTATCAATTCTGCGATTTCACTGTTTAATTTGAAGGCAGTCTTTCTCTTCTTCTTAGCAGATGTAACTTGATCAATTACAGAATCAGCTTCATCATCAGACTTGCGCTTCTTTACGCCAGCTTTCTTTTCTTGTGCTTCTTGATAACCTTCAGGATATATCATTTCTAGACCAAGCTCACCTATTCTAGCTTTTCCTTTTTTCGTCCAAGGAGCTGGTACAGGATCATCTCTTCTTAATAAATAACGCCAAACCCTGAAGCCACTTTGACCTTTTTCAGGCCAATATTTTACAACTTTGTATATTCCATCATATCTGTTTCCATCTTCTGGAGCATACTTGCTGTGTTTGGCAAGTTTGAAGTTTCTTACAACTCGAATTGGTAAACCAGCCTTCCAGTCTTCTGCTTCAGCTCCTGTTGTATCATTTACATTAGCATTACAATTTAAAGCTAAAGCTTTGTTCATCAAAGTTAGTTGCTGATCACAACTTTGTTTGGCAGTCCTTTTATTCCCAGATAAATCTCTTCCACCAGAACCTGTATAAAAGAATTCTTCACCATTATCTACATCGTCTTCATAGCCTCCTGATAAAACGATAGAGTAAGCACAATCATCTGCTCGACCATGAATTCCAGCTACGTGAGGTCTATGAACTCCAGCTTCCGACACTTGAACTCTAAATTTCCACAGTGTCCCAACCTCTATTCCAGGAATAGGACCTCTGTGACTAAGGGGAACAATAGTACAAATTTTTGTTCTACCAACACATGCCATGCCCTTACCCCAATCCCTGTTGGTACCAACTACATTGCTGTGTTTCTTTTTAGGTAACATTTTTTCACCAACTTTTACTATTTCATTTTCATTTACTTTACAATCTGGACAGTACCAGTCATCATCTGAAGGAAGTTCAGTTAAAGGAGGATTTAAACAGCCAATATGGTAAGCATCATCACACTCATCACAAAGTAAAGTAAGATGAGGGTCATTTTTTTTACCACAAACTTTACAACTGCATTCTCTACATAGTTTTTTTGGATTATCTTGACAAGTATTGCATTTAACGGGTACTTTCCTTTTTATTTTAGGTATACGTGAATTTATTATATGATCATCTCTTTCAGTTAGTAAAGCTGGTTGTTCAATTTGATAAAATTCGAGTTTTGTATTAACTGCACAATTATCAACAGATCTGGTGCCATCTCCAATATGTATTGTTCCAATCAATTGTTTTAGAGATGTTACATTTTTTATTTTTCTGATTGTAAAATCATACCAAATACCTATTTCCTTTGGATTTTCTAAATTATAATTGACCATTATTTTTTGGTCAAGGTCAAGATCATTGAAATTTAAAATTTTCCATGCTCTTGGTCTGATAAATTTTTCTTCAACATCAAATGAATCGTCATCCTTATTATCTGGTAAATCCCATTTAACTTTGAAGAATAATTTGTTGGATTTAGTAAATATTTTAAGAAGTATTGCCTCAAACCATGCTCCTAAAGCAGTATCTGTACAATCAATTGCATCTCCTACTTTATAATATTCGCTTGTACTTTCAATTTCATCTTCATTTTTTGTTTCTTTTACTTTTCTTTCTTTAAGTTTTTCTTTTAAAGCTGTCTTTTCAGTCAAAGAATTTTCCTCTGATTTTATCATTACCTGTAAAAAATTATATTTTTAAAGTACATGTATATTTTATGTACATTTTATTTTAGATATTGCTATTTTGTGAAAATAAACTGCTTTATTTAAAAATTACCTGAATAACGTTATTCAAGTTAATGCTATAATCATACAAAGTACAATCATCTTCAAGATGTTTTCCTCGAAAGAACAAACCTTGCTTGTTTTTTTGTATTCCAAATTCCTCTTCAATGTCACTCTTCAAATCTTTAATCTTCGTCAATTTGGACACATTAAGAACTGTCTTTTTTTTGCCGTCGATCGTCACCACTTGTACATACATATTAAATGTTTTGTTAATTAACGTTCGATGTGAATAAAAAAAACTTTGAGGCTTTCAATTTTTAATGACCCAATCTTTGCACTCGGCACTCTACAACTGATCTGAGCTGCTCAACTAGTAGACTAATCTTCAGACAGTAATTGTACATTACATCCACAGGTAAAAGTTTTATGTTAGGCCTAGCTCTGCGAAGCTGGTAGGAATTTGGCGGGAAAGCTGTACAGTTTTCGCGCGCATATATACTTTTATACTGTGACGTCGCGGCTCGTACCGAGCGGATTTTGGGAGTCTTTTTTAAATTTCACGAACACGCGCCTGATTTACGCGGGGCTTTCGAATTACCGAACGAGCATTGAAATGCTCTCTCAACACGCGAATTTCGACCCGAATAGGAATAATAAGGAAGAATTTA
>JAXIUT010000048.1:6183019-6193606 GCA_035586675.1 Eurytoma californica
CTATTACATTCCTTCTTCAAAAAATTGGAACCTATGTTGATCCCAGACTTATGATACAAAGAATGGAACCTTCACTAGAAATACCTGGTTTGAAAAAAGCTTTGGTTAAAATGATGTGTGATTACAATCTTCAAGTCTCAGTTCAAGAAGGTTGCAAAAAAATTCTCTCCAGTGATTATTTTAATTTACATGAAAGGTTGGTTAAATGCCATGAAAAAGGAATTTTCATTGATGGTAAATATTGTGTAATATTAATTTTTTAATTATCTGATCATATCTTATAGTTTTCATGTAAAAAAAAATTATTTTTTCAGATGACCAAATGTGTGGAGCTTGCCACAGAAAAATAATTGTCAGAGGTAAATTAAAAGTGCTCTTGCCAATACATATTAAAACTATACATGGTGCCTCAAAAAGACCCGAACCCCCTGATAACTTTGCAGAGTGAAATCGTATACAAAAAAGTTAAATATAAAAATTGTAGGATTTCAAAAAACAAGGTCAAAGACGTGGCCACCGTTGAATTCGTTTTTTAAAATCCAATAACTTTTCTATTTAACTGTTTTTGATAGGATTTCACCCTGCAACGTTATCGGGGGGTTCTGGTCTTTTTGGGACACTGTGTATATTGATAATCATACATAGGCTGAACTTGGTTATTAAGATTGAATTCATAATTTCAGAACCAAGAAATCTAGTTGTTTTTTATTGTAAACATTCTTTTCATGAAGAATGCTTACCGAATCTTCAAGTTGTAGTAAGTATATAAAATAGCAACCAAACATGTCTGAGTAAATCTTCTTCTCCACAAATTGATTTTTATTTTTATATTCAATTAAACATTAAATGCGTTTATTTTAGGAAAATTGTGTAATATGCAATCCACAAAAGGATACATCACCTGGAAGAAAATGATACGGTATTTTTTAACATTTATCTCCCGTCTCTTGAAGTTTTTAGATGGTTAACCATAAGTTTATTACCTCATAAAAAACAGTTACCATCAGATAAAACTTGACCTTGTATAAAATGATTGCAGATTTTATTTTCTGGAGATGAACTTTTATTATTTATACTATCATCACATGAGCAGTTAGTCTGTAAATAATTAATTTTAGGGCTTTTTTTTATTCTCGGCCCTCCATGTTTAGCTCATTGACCCCCGCTATAATACTTGGATACCATAAAGGAGAGGATTCCACACCTTTTCCAACTCTTTTTTTTTGCGAAAAAAATAGCTAGGGTTTGATTCCCCACCAAAACCTGAGATTTTTATCGCAAGGAAAAGAGTCGGAACGCACACGCGCACGCACGCACGCACGCACGCACGCACGCACACACACACAGTGATTATTTTATTTACCTGTACACTCTCTACCGATTTCTGAAGTGTAAAATCAGGACTGTCAATAGAATTAAGAGCATTTTTAGATATCATTGTAGTAGGCTCTTTTTCTGTTAAAAATTCATTTAAATTTGCAGTTGGCACTAATGTTTTAAAATATTGATTTGTAAATATTAACACATCCTCAGGTTTTCCTTTTAAATAAGATATAAAATAATTATGCGTACATGTAATACAATTATTTATAAAAAAAATTTAATTACCACTAAGTAGACTGTTGACATAATCTACAACAAGATTTTTTATTTCAGGATGTAGTAAATAACTGTTTAGTTTAGATTTTTCATCCACCTAGAAAAATTTTATCATATAAAGCTAAAAAAAAAATCAATTATGTTATAATATCAAGATTACTTTTTTATTTATGTATTTGGAAATTAATTCAGTATCTTCCTTCCAAATTTCTGATAATGGAATATTTATTGGATCTGAACTGTATATCAAAGAATTAAGCAAAGAATCTATTTTGATTTCATAGGGTGTATCAGACCAATCAATTTTTAAAATTCGACCTTTCTTCGTTAAATAAATCATATTTTCATTATAAACATTTTTATTGATTAATGTTTGCTTAATTCTGTACACATCCATATTTCTGCTATTGTTTATTCTTAAGTGTTTTATGCCCAGACATTCCTGTTTGTAAAGTTATTATTATTATGTAAAGTCATGTCAGTAGTGATAGAACTTTATTTAAAATATTCTATTTACATAATTGCATTTTATTATTTGTCCTTCAATTGTAATAAAATGCAGATTTAAGTGGCCTATAAAATTATTTAAAGCCAAATATCTTATAAATAATATGTTACTGCCTTCGCTTAACAAGCTAGAATTATTTTCATATGCAAGGTCAAATGAATTTAAATCCATCCCATATGGAGATTCTTGTATGGTTTTTACTGAATAATAACTTTCTTCTATTCCTAAATAGAGACTTTTTTTGTGCACTCCATTACTATTTTCAAAATGTCTTTAAAATACAATGCTATTAATGAAAATGTTATATAAAATTTAAGTTTTTCAATAAAATTTTGAAAATATTAATAACTCATTTCTTTTCTCTTCCAGAAATTGGAGATCTCCAGTTACTGTACTAAGAATTTTTAGTTCACCTAAATAGCCATCAATTATCACAGATGAGTAAACACTTACAAGAAATTCTTGTGCTTTAGGACCAACTCTTTCTACTGATATGGAGTAACAGCCAGCTAATTTTTTGTACCTGTCCTTCTTCCAGTGAATGCCAAGTCTTTCTCTAAAGCACAGAGCTTCATATTTTGTTTGATCTTAAAATGAAAACATTATTGCGGATAGTAGTAACTCTAATGCGAAAATTATTTGTGTAAATAAAAACAAAAACGTCAGAATTTAATATTTAATTTATTATACACTGTGTATAGTTTTATTTTTTATCAGAAGACGAAAGTACGTTAAATAATCTGTGGTATATTTACCGTATGTAAATAATAAATTGTATAAAAAAGTCTACAATTAGGTCAGTAAGTACAATGAGTAAGAAAGTTATAATTATGTCCACTAGGAAAAATTGTTGATTAATAATTTTTTATCATAGTCATTCTCATAAAAATCATTTTATAATAAACTATAAATTATAAATTTAAATTTATATTTCTTTCCTGACTTACCCGTATGAAAATTTGGAATTTGTTGATGAAGATAATTTAACAAATTAGAAGTAATTTTTGTAGAGGAACTCATTTTTGCTTATTTCTTATTATACTTAAATATTGAACTATTTTAAATAATTGAAATTGAATTATCTGATTCTAACGAAAGTATTAAAATGATTTTGAATTTGAATTTTGAGCAGACATATGATTATCTTGCTTTCGTACGCAGACGTAAACGCAGACGCAGTTCGCATGGCGCTTCTTCAACAGCTGTTCCGATCAATTGTTTACTGCTAACCTAGAAATTGTGATAACTTGAAGTCTTGAACAATTGAACGAGAAAAACTGATCGCAGATAAACTATAAACCGAAGGTGCTCATGATCATTATTCAAGTATCAACAATATCCCAACAAGTACTATGTTATTAATGTACTATGTATTAATTTATTGCAAGTAAGTTACAGTAATTTCGTAATAAAAACAATAAAATATTTCAAATAAATCAATAATACAGATATAGTTTTACGCTGTGTCCATTTTTTTCATGTAAATTCACGTATTTCACGTATTTTTATATATTAATTTAGTAGATACGTAGATTGATGATGTTACACAGGGGATGACTTTTTTTAGGAAGTTGACAAGTCCTAAAGAAAGTCATCACTATCTAACGAGACGCACATAGTTTTATTGTTTTCAGTATTTTAATTATTATCGATAATTTTTGTATTAGGTAATCTAATTCATAATGAACAAGAGCCACGATAAGAAGTCAAGTAGACGCAGTAGATCTAGGGAAAGAGAACGTGAAAGGGAGAGAGACAGAGACCACAGGGAGCGTCGACGTTCAAGAAGTAGATCAAAAGATCGAAAAAAAGATAGAAAGCGTTCTAGATCGCGTGATAGAGAGCACGATAGATCGAGAGATCGTGACAGATCTCATGGTAGAGAACGTTCTAGAGAAAAAGATTTAGAAAGAATACACGATAGAGAACGTAATAGGTCCAGAGAAAAAGAACCAGATAAATCTAGAGAGAGACGAGATGATAAAGATAGTAAAAATAAGGATGATAAAAAAAGAAAGCTTAGTCCATCTTCAAATCAAGATGACGAGAAAAAAGAAAACAAAAATTCAACTAAGAAAGAGGATGAAAAAGATGAAAGTCTTGAAGAAGGTTCTAAACTAAGCATTAAGAAAGAACCCCTAAGTTTAGAAGAACTATTGGCTAAAAAAAAGGCAGAAGAAGAAGCTAAAGCTAAGCCTAAATTTCTCTCAAAGCAAGAACGCGCAGCATTAGCATTACAAAAAAGACAGGAAGAAGTTAGCACAATACGCAAACATCAGGAGGAACAAAGAAAAGCACTTTTACAAGGTGAAGGGTCCAGTTCAAGTAATAACCGAGATTGGAATGATAGAGAAAGGTATATTCTTTTTACCCAGTTGTAAATTATATAGTGGACATTTATTTATTTGTTTTAATTTTAATAGCCCAAAGTTCTTATACAAAGTAGTATTTTAAAAGACATTCTTTAAAGTAGTTATTAGTATTGTACAGAATCAAATGGTGTCTTGTAATGTGTCTGTTCTAAGTCACTAAGACTACATAAATAGAACTCTTCTTTTCTACAAGAGTATTAGCTAGTTTCTTATAAGAAGTTGATGTAGCGCTTTATTTAAAAATCATTATAAATACAATAGTACCTAATGTATAAGATGTAAGAGTAATTCCTGTGTTACAACAAAAATGTTTTTCTTAATAATCTAGGCGTAGGGAGATTCAAAGATCAAGAGAAGATGAAATTAAAGACAAAGACAAAGAAAAGGAAGTGGAAGCAATCAAAGAGCGTTACCTTGGGTTGATAAAAAAGAAACGTCGTGTAAGAAGACTTAATGATCGTAAATTTGTATTTGATTGGGATACTGCAGAAGATACATCTGTTGATTACAATAACATTTATAAAGAAAGACACCAAGTGCAGTTTTATGGTAGAGGTAATTTAGCTGGTATTGATATTAAAGCTCAGAAACGAGATCAAAGTAAATTTTATGGAGAATTATTGGAAAAAAGAAGAACTGAAGCTGAGAAAGAACAAGAAAAGTATATATAATTTAAGCAAATCATGACATCATTTATCCACCTAAATTCCTTTGTTTTTCTTTTTTTTTCAGAGTACGATTAAAGAAAGTGAAACGGAAGGAAGAGAAACAAAAGTGGGATGACCGTCATTGGTCAGAAAAGGCATTGGATGAAATGACTGAACGTGATTGGCGTATTTTTCGTGAGGATTATAATATTACCATCAAAGGTGGACGTATTCCTGATCCAATTCGATCATGGAAAGAATCCGGTTTTCCAAAAGAAATTCTAGATATTATTGATAAAGTTGGTTATAAAGATCTCACTCCTATTCAACGTCAAGCTATTCCAATTGGACTTCAAAATCGCGACATTATCGGTGTAGCAGAAACTGGTTCTGGCAAAACATTAGCTTTTTTGATACCACTTTTGTTGTGGATTACTAGTCTTCCTAAAATTGAACGTCTAGAAGAAGCAGATCAAGGACCTTATAGTATAATTTTGGCCCCAACGCGGTATTTACGAATTAAATTCGCGTAACATATAACGAATGGAAAGTAAGAGCGCGTAATGTAACATTTTTATTAATTTTAGTGAATTGGCGCAACAGATTGAAGAAGAAACAAATAAGTTTGGTCAACCTTTGGGTATAAGAACTGTTGTTGTAGTAGGCGGTCTTTCAAGAGAGGAACAAGGTTTCAGATTGAGAATGGGTTGTGAGGTAATTTAAATAAATTGTTAAAGATGTCGCGAACCATGGAAATGTTTAAAGATTTTTTATGAGTGATAAATATTTTGTAGATTGTTATCGCAACGCCTGGCAGATTAATTGATGTCCTCGAGAATAGATACCTAGTGTTAAATCAATGTACTTATATAGTTCTTGACGAAGCTGACAGAATGATAGATATGGGTTTTGAACCAGATGTGCAAAAAATTTTGGAGTACATGCCTGTTACAAATTTAAAGCCAGATAACGAAGATGCCGAAAACGAAGAAAAGCTTTTAGCTAATTATAATACGAAAAAGAAATATAGACAAACAGTGATGTTTACAGCAACGATGCCTCCAGCGGTCGAAAGATTGGCCAGGACTTATTTAAGAAGACCAGCAGTCGTGTACATTGGTAGCGTTGGTAAACCTACTGAACGTACAGAACAAATAGTACACATTATGGGTGAGGCAGATAAAAGAAGAAAGCTCATGGAAATTCTCAGTCGAGGAGTTGAACCTCCAATCATTATTTTTGTCAATCAAAAGAAAGGAGCAGATGTTCTAGCAAGAGGCTTGGAAAAACTTGGGGTGCGGTTTTACTTATTCTTAATCTCTGTCCTTTACCTACATTACACTTCCTTAATTACTTCAACAAGCTATAATACTTTTATAATTTTTAGTACAATGCTTGCACACTCCATGGTGGTAAAGGGCAAGAGCAAAGAGAGTATGCTCTTGCTTCTCTCAAAAGTGGTAGCAAGGACATCCTGGTAGCAACCGACGTTGCTGGTCGTGGTATAGATATTAAAGATGTCTCCATGGTCATTAACTACGATATGGCTAAAACGATTGAAGGTGAATACGAAAAATGCGTTTATTATTTATAACAGTATTTAATATTAATTGTATTCTTATTTTTAGATTATACACATCGTATTGGAAGAACTGGTCGCGCTGGAAAAGCAGGTGTTGCTATATCATTTTGTACTAAAGATGATAGCCATCTGTTTTATGACCTTAAACAAACTATTTTGGCGAGTCCTATTTCGACATGTCCTCCAGAATTACTCAATCATCCGGAGGCTCAGCACAAACCGGGTACTGTCGTGACAAAAAAACGACGGGAAGAGAAAATTTTCGCTTAAATATGCATAAAAATAGGTAAGAAGGATCGACACGATCCAAATAACATTACATGTTTCATTAATTAAGTACTTACAACAAAGCATTAACGAAGTGAATTGTACAGTTAAAATTTATAAATTTAAACTTTAATAAAACATTTTAAACCACACTGGCAAGCTAATTAAATGTGTAACTAAATTTTTTTCTACAATAAAGTTGTTGATTATTCTACATACGTATTTGAATCGATCAGATTATTGGAAAAAGCGTTGAAAATATTGGTTCAGCTATTAAATTACAAGTAAAATAATTTTATTTTTTAGCGCTGGTACTAATCGATATTTTTAGAAGAAAAAAAAACGAATGTACATGTACAATCTAAGATCACAGTGAATAATGTGCTTCTCTATCGGGAAACATTATTGATACAATATTTCAGAAAAGAAACAAAGTTCTTATCCGACATTGTCTTATGATTGCATTTACTTTTTACTAATGCATGG
This sequence comes from Eurytoma californica, assembly GCA_035586675.1. Lineage (NCBI taxonomy): Eukaryota > Metazoa > Arthropoda > Insecta > Hymenoptera > Eurytomidae > Eurytoma > Eurytoma californica. Next base: position 6,190,481 of record JAXIUT010000048.1, read on the forward strand.
ACGGTAACCGGAACGGTTTAACAAGTGACAGTTCGCATTCAGCGGCACTTTCACGGTAATGGCTCAGTACCAGGAATGTAGTTTGGATCTTTCAGCGTACACAGTTCCTTCCACTGATCATCTGTGATTATCGTAGGACTCAGCAATTGTACAAACTTGTTTAAGGGGCAGGCAAAATCACATCCAGGTATAGTAAGAGGGTAAGGCTCGTGTTGAGTCGTGTTTCTTAAATATATCTGTAATAAATAAAATGAGCAGAATAAAGTAACTTGTTTGTATTGCTAAATATCTTTATATCTGTAATACCTGTACATTGTGGCCTAATTCATTTTCATGGAGCTCTATCATTGCCATAATACTGTAATTGGGCAATTGCTTATCCCAAATATTCATCCCTTCGAGCAAATTGACTATTGTTGAATCATGTCCGACGTACATGAACATTTTTCTTGTTTCTGGTTCCAAATTTCCCTGAAATTTATTCAACATATTTTTTGCAATTTTAGTTACGAGGGGAGCTGCTTTCATTTTTAGTAAAGTTTCGTTGTAGACGTTCATTTTCAGACTTAAACTGCTCAGTGCTGTCATTGCTTCCGGAAAAAATTTGTTAGTCCAATTTGGTAGTGTATAATTCATGGCCCGCTGTTGATTAAAAAATCATTAAGTGATACGTATACGATAGTTTGCATTAAGCTAGCCGTTAATTAATGACTGGAGTAGAAAAAAATTACCTCCGCTTCAAGCGTGCCAAACAGATCAAACACGTCGTTTGGATTGCTTATCAATTGCCCACTGTAATTAGAAAGCGCTTGATATAAATTTTTGTTGGCTTCATTAATGGCCTGGATCTCCGGAGATTTTAATACGGCATCTTTCATTCTTGCGTAATCCGGGCAAGTAGACCAAATTAACAAGAGCTGAAATTAAAATTTTTTCAATTCTCTATTTTTTTTTAAAATAAAATATAAATTTATCATTTACTTTAATCAGTTATGAATAATTAATTGCGAATGATTGAATGAGCATCAATGCGATTTTACGAGTCTGATTGCTGTTTAGTTGTTCCACCTATATTAATTAAATTATATATAGTACATAATATAAGTGTAAAGTGATGAAAATAATGGTATTAATCTGTGGCGTTTTCTAGAAAAAGCCATCGTGGAAGGGAGACCGATGTTGTATAATAACATTCGATTTTTGTATGCGATTTTATTGTAAGCGTATAAGCAATTACTTTTCGTTGTGCTGTAAAAAAGATGTAAAAATATTAAAAAGTCGCATTTTTTAACAACTTTTTACGAAAAATCTATAAGCACTTTCTGAAAAATGGACTTCTTTTGCTTTACAAAATGTTTGTACACCATCGGAAAGATTAAGTATCCGGTTAATGTCGACTGATTTTAGTGATTGTGTCTTTTATGCTGTGCACGATACCACTATATAGATGTACAAATAAAATTGAGTTTTTCTTCAAACGTGATATATGTATTCATATTTCTTATATCTTGAAGAATAATTCATATATTTCATTCAGCAAAAAATACCACTTCGGTATGTCGCTTTCCATAAGAACACGTTAAAGCGATCAAACTTTGTCTTTAAATTTGTCGTTATATAGCACCCCGCTTGTCCCATTTTGCGAAATATACGTATTCAATAGAACATTGTAAATCAACAATAAAGTCATTTTTTGAAAAAATATGCTAACTGCGTGGTGTTTCCTGTAGTCAGAAATAATTTTCAAAATTAGAAATGAAAAAGCCTTTTACTTACATTATCTTTATCACTAGTCTGATAGTTTAATATTGTTGGTTGCCAGTCCAAACCAGAAAGGAAAATCTGTTCGCTATTGGGTTTCCATAAAGCAGCTGCCTCGAGGAGGGCTGACATCTTGGCTCTATCAGCCGCTGTGCTCTGGAGCCAGAACAGTTCTGGACTATATTTCGTTCCTGTATTTTTTTTGCCTTTTTACCAACAATAATTTGCAAGAAAGTTAAGAAGATGTCAGATTTAATCACACATGGTTTTTGTCGTGCATTTCCTTTTTAGAATCTATACACAATTAGTTTATTTCTAAATTTTAATATTTATTTTTTTTAATTATCTTCATTATGAAGAGAGCGCCATTCTGCAACCATTTAGTGAATAAATCAAGTAAACGAAAAAAGGAAATGACTCAAGCAATGTGCAACGTAACGGTCCGACATTCCCACAAGTACCTATACTAATTGCAATTATAATTTTCAAGTTATTACCTAAAAAAGAGCCATATCTACTCCTAAGAAAAAGCCCTTGATTGTACTGACTTAGTCTTCCATCCTAAAAAATATTTAGATCTTTTTTTTAATAAGTCGATGATTAAGAATAAATAAGTTGCTTATCTCTTTTTATTTAGAGATGTTGCTTGAGTAGTTAAACAAAATTATTTATAACTCAAATACCGAAAGTCTTGTTTAAGTTTTTAAGTAAAAGCGAGTAAGTCCTTATTTATTTTTAATTGGAGATGGTCCAAAGCCTTGTTTGTTAATTTCTTTTAAACATTTTTACAAAAATCTATACCTTGCTGCCTCATTCATATCCATAAATGTTACCATTAACAGTTTGCAATATTTGAGAAATAATGTGTCTTCAGAAATGTAATTTTGACAGAGTGTTTTTTTAACTGAAAGGTAATTTAAAATATTTATCGATTTAAGATTTAATAATTTTAGAAAAGGTTTTTATGAATTTTGTTTACTCAGTATGAATATTCATTTTTTGCAGTGTAAAGTACGGAATAGAATACTTTGAAAAAAAAAAAAGAATACATAAAGAATTTTCGAATGCCCGCAATAAATAAAAACATACTATTCAAAAAGCATTCATAAAGTATTGTTTATCAACAAAAAATAAAAGAAAAAATTAAAAAAATTTAATGAATTAAATGAAATAAAATAAAAAAAAAAAAAATTTTCTATAGTAATTTGTTTTTCAATTGTTTTTTTTTTTAAATTGAGAATTCTTTATGAATGTTTTAGAGGCGGTCATTCGTTACAACATAACGAATATTTCAAGTCATTCCGTTCAAAACTCTAGGAGAAAAATGGGATGAAAAATGTTACATTTATGTGACATATTTATACA
>JAXIUT010000048.1:6199040-6221799 GCA_035586675.1 Eurytoma californica
GTTATGCCAATAGTTCTAAAAAAACTATTGGCAAAACTATTGACAATCAGTAGTTTTGCTAGTAGTTATACCAGCAGATACGCCTGCAGTTTCTTTTCGCAAGGGTCAGTATTTTTTAACGGTAATTAAGACATTTTGAACAAAAACATTTGAAGTATTGTTATTATTGTTTAAATCACACATATAATATTAAATTAATTCATCAAAGGTTATATAAAAAGAGAAAGTGAATCAATCGCATAAAAACATAAAAATTTGGGTATCCTGCATTTCGCTTACGCTCTGAAGAATGATTCTTTGATAGAAAATCATGATCATCTACATTTTTGTCCAATAGCTTCTAGTGACAATTACAGTATGAGACTTTTCTTCTAAAAATGTAGGCAAATGTGCATTATTTACAGAAACGTTAATTATTTGGAAAATAGTAAAGGTTGTGCTAAGTCGCTATATAAAAAAAATAACAATAATAAAGAAAAAGACCATATAAGGATGCTCAAGACTATAGGTACTTTTTTAAATTTAAGTTTGGTTTATATCTGATGAGATTTATATCTGCATATAGCTATCAAAGTAACAAATAGGTATGGTTTCTTTTTTTTGGTTCGCTTTTATATGATCGAGTTTTGATATATTATTTACTGTGGAAAATAAATAAATTAATTAATATAAATAAACAATAAAGCTGCAATAATATGGGACATTGTGTGCTTATGTCGGATTGAAAATTCTTTAACGGGTTAAAATCCCGATCAGCATTGAAAAATCCTAATGAATTCAAAAACTACCCAGGTTGTTACCTCTTTTGGTAATTAGCTAAAAAGCATAGTCATGTCTTAAAAAAAAGATACATTTCTTTAGTATTTCGAATTGTCAATTTCGATGAAACAGGCAAAAATAGCTGCAGTACCGTTAGCCGTATTTCAAGTTATGGGGAAGCAGCAAACCATCTTTTGCAATATTTCAATGTAAGCATATATAATCGCTAGTTCAATGTAAGGATAATCTTTCTGTAGAAGAATTTTGAGTCTTAAATAAGCCTGGCGAGTAAATACTTTTATATATCACCATCCACTTAGCAGTACATGATAATAAGCTAATAAAAAAATTTGAAAGCATATGAAAAATGAAGACAAATAACTATCAATTGTATAAAATTAGTGAAGGAAGAAATGGATTGAAGATAAAAAGTAATTGTGATATAAAGAAGGAAAAAAGAAATATTAATAAAAGTAGTATTCAATCTGACTATCTGATCTGATGAGAAAATAATACTATTTTTAGAGTTTATTTCAACAGCGTAAAAGAAAGACAGATTTAGAGAAATAAATGAGAATTGAAAATTTACCGATTATCAGTGAAGGTGTATATAATAGTAGAAGTAGCACGACAATATTGTAAACAGGCAGAATCATGATGATGTAGTCGATGTTCACAGTTGTCAAGTGGCAGGAGTTACGCGAAAATGAAATTTTGATTAGCGGCTATTCTTTCGCGCGAACTACCCTAAATGCAAAGCTTCGCTGACTGTTTGAGGCATTGACGAGTTGTGCTCGCTTCACAGGATAGATAAGTCTCTGAGCGGCGAACTCCCCACCAGTTCTCCCCCACGCGCACGACTTCGGAAAGCTCGCGACTCACGAGGTGCTTACGTGGGACACGCGCTGCCGCACGGCCTCCTCTCTCCTTCGCCTTTGTGCTTCAATCGTGCCAATTTGTCCCTATACTTGACCATGAACTTATTTTTCACTGGTATGTACATTATTACCAATCGACTTGGCGATACTAGCTAACTTATCTCATTTCACCTTATTCTATTATTATTTTTATTTCCGAGTACTAAAATTAATTTTCCAGTTTTCAGTACACCAGATGTTGAACTCAATAGTGGTCTAATTACATGAATTTTTAAAAAATATATTTTTTATAGCATTCGATGGGAAGCGTAGGAAACGCAAGGAAAAGACAATTAATAAATGATTATTGTAGGGTGTATTATATTGTACCTCTTGATCAACTACTATAGGAGATAAGACATCAGGACATGACTTGACCAAGTAACGAGATTTGGTACACGAATTCTTTCCAAACTAGAGGGGATTTTTTGAAAAGATTTTTATTACAACGTTAAACTTGGAAAAATTCTTGTTTTAAAATTAGGAGAATGTATATGCAAGCATAACAAATAACATATTTGCATTAATAATCATTTCCTTTTACACGTACATTCGAGCGTACATTTGTATTGCTACCTGTGTGTAAATTCTCGTAACACTCAAAGAAAAACTCTACATATCTTTTTTTCATTTTTGTGGGAGTTTCAAAGTTGTATAGAATATAAGTTGTAGTGAAAAAAGTAAGTACAAAATTTTGGTAAATATATCAAAACATTTGCCATCGTTTCGTAAGAATCCGCATCGCAGATCTAATGAGTATTGATGGAGATTTTTAAAAATGTTTAGCATTAACATGAAACGGTTCTATTACTAGGTATCGTTATAAACGCAGGTTGCATTTTGCAAGATGCAATTTTTATGCTTTAAGTATTAATAGCGCTCCAGAGTGAAGATCTTGTATTTCGTATTCGTGTATCATAAAATATGATAATTTAGTTGTTCAAGTGCAGAGCGCATCTTCAGTGAGAACTGGTTTTTTGAGTGACTAAATATTTACGCGTTCAATAATTAATTTTTTTTTTCCTAAAAACATCAATTCTACATTCTGGTGAGCAACTTAGTTGGACCATCTCGATAAATAAATTTAGTCAGTAAAGCTTTTGGAAAACGTATAGGATTAGAGTTTCGCTCGAGAGCAAATGTCGATTTAAATTTTTACCGACATCTGTTGCTAATAATAAGCAATAATTTAATATTATAAATTTTACATTATAGCATTATTAACTATAGTACCACCCATAACTATTGTAACTATATAATTGATAAATGTCACCTTAAACGCAACCTTTTAAGTTAATTTATCCTAATAAGTTTATAAATTTGAATAATATACATTTCATGCACATGCTTGTTAAGTTGAAAAGGTGCTTTTATTTAGTATTAAATTTTTTCTTACATTTAAAACGTTGTATAAAACCATATCGAAATTTTTTAATAAATACAGTGCTGCGTAATAAAAAGAAGAAACAACTCAAAGTATTCTGTAACAAGTATAATAAAAGTATGTAATCGGAATTTGCTATCTTTGCTTGGTTATTTGCTCGCAAAATTATTTTCATATTCGGTTCGAGAGCGGTTGCATTATTACGATAATGTTTTCTAGGGCATCTTTTTTCTAATAATCATTCAAGGTTTTGAATGAATGCACATGTTGTTAAACGATATTTCGACGGGATCTAAAGATAAGATAGACTTATTTTAACGACTATGAACTTGTAATTTAGTAATTTAGCAGGCAGAAACATTAATGATTGCGTTTGCGTAACTGCTGATGAATATGTATATTGTATACATATAGTACGTGTGCATGTACGATATATATATTGACGGTTATCTTATATTTTCGTCATTGAAATATTTTATTGCAAGTATTGAAACAATAATGTTATATTAATTAAACACCCTTTTTTATAGTTTGTCCCTTATAGAAATCATATACAAGAAATAATAGTTAATTGAAAGAGTTTGCAAATGGTTTAGTCTCCTAAAGAAAATTACTCGTCAGTTGTCACGACTGTATCACGAGTAAGCGAAAATAAATCTTGTTGTACTTGTATAAAGTTGTAAACTAGCTAACAAAAAGCCAGTTGACTGTAACAGTTATTGTCGACCCACTGATATGGTCGAGGGTATGCACGAATAGCATGATATAAATTGAAATAAGAGGAAACTTTTTCGATGAATCTGGCAGTTACAAACGTACACTTGATGTGAAGAATTTTTTTTAAACACGGAAATCATTAAGCAGATTTATAATTGATCGATGCACATTTTTCTGCACTTGCTGTTTTCATTTTCTGCATTTTCTGCCGCTTAACAACTTTATTGTTCAAAAGTCTTGGCAAGGAGTACTTAACTTATTAATTTACAATTTGCACAAATTAAAAATCACGCAAGTTTACTAAGCGAGGAAATTATGACAAAGGTACCACTAATAGTTTTGTTTCATTCTAATTTGTCGTATGTAAATGTGCGAAAATGTAGATATTTTTTATCTTTATACGCCGCCCCTATACAAATATTGATGAATCGATAAGAGTTTATTATCAGTCAGAACAATCACTGATCCTATTATAATATAATAGGTACAATGTTTCATTGAATTGAAATAAATGAGACATTAATTTTCGAAAAATAGTAAAAAATATGATTTTTCATAAAATGTGTTTTTGTGGAAAAAAATGAAGTAGTCTCGCATTAAAAGAACGAATTAAATGATAATTGCTCGTTTATAAATAATGAATGAAGTAAAGAATGCAATTTGCAATAATTACTTGGATTACTTAGTTGTTGGAGGATAAAAGTATTTAATTGAAATTTGAATTGAGTGACGATAGAAGATGTGTGAAATCGGGTGCTATCAAGATGCACGATGAGATTCTTTTGTTTGTGAGAGCGCTTGTAGAGGTGAGAAGCGAAGCCAACGGAGACATCGCCACAGTAACCGATTGGGGTTTATACTCAAAGCGATTCGTTTGTCGCAGGGGCAGACTGAGTTGTTGGGGCCGAAAGGTCGGTTACTCGATTTACTTTTTTATTCCGAGTCGAGGTCGGCGCTTTTCTTTACATTATCCACAAGCTTTCTTCGGACGTGCTCGCGAGCCCGTCATCAGCAAAGGGGCATATAAAAGTCAGGAGAGGATAGTGAGCTGTTTCGCCAGAGATCGCAGCCAACAGCCCAATCGTGGATCGGCTAAGCGAGGGGGGCCGGCCTACGGCCTCCAAGAGCCGCAAGTCCCGGCGCAGGAGAACGAGGAACTCGACTGGCGAATCTAAAGTTCGTTTATTCTTTAAATGAGAGATTTGATTTGACATATTGCCACATTTGCTTCACTTGGTCAGCGAGCGTTGAATGGCGCAATATTTGTCGATATTTTGACATGAATTTATTTGGACGTCGTAGAAAAAGTCAATGAGCAATTCGGGAGATTTTCGTAAAGAGGCCCAAAAGAATGCTAGTCAGACTTCTTGCTCATCGGCACCGTTGCCCAGCTCGTCTCTGACAGCAATCCAATGCCTAACTCCAACGCCACTTCGCACGAGGTCGCTTTTTACGCACCCATACCATGCCCAGCCAGAGGAAACGAGTTTCCAGGTAAAGCAAAGACAAGACAAGGCTAAAATGCAGCACAGGCAAATTCTAGCTGCAGAGCTTAAGTCTCCAAGGTAAATTCCTGTTCTCAAACTCTTTTGCCGCAGAGGTACAGCGAGTTCAACAAATACCTAGAGCTTCCGCCCGGTGAACAGTGGACCGGGAACGGCTTTTCGAGCGCTCCTAGTAGCCTTTGGCGTCAGGCCCGGAACCCTAAACCTATCGTCGCGAGTCAGTACTACCCGAGCGAGGATCCAGCTTGCATATACCAGGAGAATTGGAGGGAGCACGAGACCGAAATCGGCATCGGCGGTGCTGTAGCCACACCTCACGGTACCATCTCCCTTAGACTGCACAACAAAATTAGAGTCGACATGACGATCGATCGTGCCGTTCGGGTCATCAACTTTAAAGTATGTACAAGAAATAATTGTGAAACATGACCCGCTTTTTAGCATTTCCACTTTACCGCTTTTCCAATTTTCCGCAGAATAATATCGTCCTCTCGTTGAGCGGATCCGGCTCGGCTTCAGCACTCCTGCATCCTAACGGCAGAATATATCAGTATGGATCGCGCGTTGAAATCTTGGCTCACGATGCTCACGGAAACAATAAGTTTGTTATCACTGCTTTCCGCTAAATGTAGGAAATCTTCAGTCTGTAATTGGTAACGTGCGATTTATTTGACTCCTCGCCAGGTATGCCAAGATGTGGTACAAGGGTGTAAGTTTTACTTCGGAGCAATGTGCGCTCGTTTACTTAGTCGATGCGGCCGGTACGAGGACTACTACCGACATTTTTTCAGACATGAGCCAAGTAAGTCGACAATTAAATCCAAGCTTATCGCTTCAGAGGACTTGATTTTATCTGCAAAGCAACATTCAACAACACCTGAAAACGAATTTTCAGGATTTTTCCGTCAATGTCTTTTACGCTGAGTCGAGACACGGTTCAGCGTACATACAAGAGGCAGCAGCGTCTCTATCCGCCGCTCAATACTGGTTAACTGATGAAGGAGTCGAGAATTGGATTATCAATAACGTTCGCATTTCCCAGACTCCGGATGGCCTCGTTAGGTATGCATTTACAATTCAAGAAAACTTATACTTTACTTTTACACTCTTACTTTAAAATCACACGAGGAAATATTGCAGGATTGCTCGTAACAGTAACAAATATCAACTAAGAACATCGCCAAGCAACGGAACAGCATCTTTGACGACACCGTTTGTCCATTGTACAGCATCGTTAGGTCAAACCTCTCACTTGTTCGTCCGTCGAGGTGAAAGACGTATGCACTACGATGGAACCAGCTTTATCGTGAGGAATGCAGGCCACAGCGCTGGTTTCGACGACAACAACCAACTAAAAGTTTACTAATCGGAAAATGCATTCAATTTTAATTAATGCCTTACCTTATAATTTGTTAACCAAGTGTTGATGGCTGTCTAAAGTTTCCAATCTTTACTAGCATTAACAGAAATTTCTTTTATTATCTATCCTTACAGTTTATAATTTACAACCAATACATTAATATAAATGAAAATAGCCTTATTAAAACTTGTATCAGATTTATTCGTTCAAATATTAAAAGGAAAAAGATTACAACCATCTATAAAGTTCTTCTTTAGTCTTTATCAATAAATTTGGAAACTTGGGCTTTTATTCAACTGTTCAATTAGGTTCAATTTCATCCAATTTTATCCAATCGATGTTCGATATTTACTTCTTTCGAAGTAGCATTGCAAATTCTTTAATGTTACATGACTTTATTTTTGCTAATGATTCGTTTATACAAGACAATAAAATGTCAAGGATTAATGTTTTATGCAATTCAATGCTAGACCATATCAATCTCATCCACACTGACATCATCATCCATGTAGTTCTCCATCTCCTTATCACTATCCTCATGATTATCCATTCGATCAAAATCCTCTTTGCGTATATTTTCTTTTCTTCTACTGCCACCTCTTTTTGTACCACTTTTTTCTACTTTATCATGTCCTGCAATGTCACTGCCAAGTTCATTGAAATCACTCTGAAGACTTTCATGATTGTTACTCTTCACGTAATCAAATTGAATATCAATATTTTCATCGTCATCAGAGGAATCTGTATCAAATCCATGACCTAATTTTGATCTAATTTTATCATCGTAATTAAATCTAAAAAATTTAATTATTCTTATTAAGTAACAATTATTTTTTTATTTATAATTATTCATATACTTCTAATACTTACTTTTTTCCTATTTTACTGCTATTACTAAAAGTAAAATCTTTGCTTTTTTTTCTTAGTCCTAATAATGTTTTCCTATTTTTTTGTAACATTTCAATTTCATCAACAATATCAGTTATAAAATTTTTATCAAATAACTGTAATTTGTTTGTTGATGAAGAATTATTTAACAGGAGAGTTTTTTGTTCATCATAAATTTTACTCAAATCTTGAATTTTAGACATTTCACCATTTTCAATCTCATCAATTATGTTTGTTAAAATTGAATACTGATTTTCAAACAAATGTTCTTGACGACTTTTGAAGCTTTTCTCTAAACCATACTTGAATACAAGATTTTATTTTTCATATATTTAATGGTCAAAAATTTTATAAAAATGTAACTTACTTCTTTTGCAAATAAGCATTGATGAAAAGCGCAGTCTGTTACCAATTTGACAAAAATGTAACTGGCATCATACAATTTTTCATCTTTAATAGTTTTGTGCAGGTCTAAAAGTACCTGCCACTCATTCAATGTTACACGAATTTTCACATTTTCTACTGGAACTTTGTAATAAAGCCCATATAGTAAAAAAAGTCCACCAATTTGATCTACCAATTCATTAGGTATCGTCGAAAATTCTTTTGCAATATGAAGACATTCTTCACAAAATTCCAATAGTTCCGCATAAGTCTTTCTTCCTCTTAACAATTGAATAACACAAAATATTATTTTAGATAACAAAAAATCATTTGTTAATACTTACAGAAAAACGTGTGAAAATTTTAATTCTTTCCAAACTTTACAAAATGTTTCAAATCTAATACTTTCTTGCTTTTTAAAAGTTTCTAATAATGCTATACAATCCTCATGGAATCCACTTGCTATATAGGATACATCCATTTTCGTATAACACACTAAATAATGATATTTTGCTGTAAATAAATAATTTAATAATTATAATACTTTGTAAATAGAATAGAAATATTAACTTTGGATTTAAAATAAAATAGAGGTTATAATTTATAATATTTTAAAAAGTGTATTTCTTACTTATAACGAACTGTGCAGCATATTATAACAAAACATTATGAACTTATAAATTATGAATCAGATATTTTTGTATTATTATAAAGTAATTAAACTAAGAGCTAAATACAAATTTAATTGTATCATAAGAAGCAATTAAACAAATGTAACAAGTCCTTTGCAGCTTTGAAAATGTATTATTGTTTACCTAATTAAAAAAAATAGTTATACAGTATAGGTAATATGTCTGCATGCCATAAAGTACAGTGATAAAATTATTGGTAAAGTAATTAAAAGCACTCTAAATCTGAAGTAATCAGAGTTCTTGTGTGCTGTGTTGTAAAAACGAATAAATGAATATACCCAGTAGTCAAGCGCTGCAAAGATTTTCAGAATACAATCGAATGTGGCGAGATTGAAGGATGCGCAACCACGACTTTGCATTCCGCCAACGGCAAACCGCATGCGAGCCGCGCGGTCCAAAGTCTATATATGAAAGGATTGAAATTTTGAAAAGTATAAAGAATTGTCGGTAAAACAGCTCGTCAGCTGAAGCAGATTGGTACTGGTTTAAGTTAAGGTTAAGTATTGCGGCTATACTCTGCCTGTGTGATGATCTAGTGGTTGATCTAGTAAGTAGCTTCTTGGCCTTGCTCTGTGCACTCAGCGCAGACTTTCTGGCGTGCGCGCAGGCGCTTCCTGCCATGTTAAAGTGTATCAGTACGAACTACGACTACACAGAGAGATCGGTCTGCGCGTATGCGCAGGATGCACGCTCGACACTTTGGCAGCCCGCAGCGATAGTTGGGCCGAGGGGCGCCACCATCAGTCTACCAAGAGAAGTGCCCGGACGGAGTCGCGGTTTCTTCGTTTTTCGGGTCCACTTGGTGCCGCCCGTAGGCGATTTTTGCTGTAGCCGTCGCCGTTGCTTCACAAGCGCGTGTCACTGCGATTGCGTTCCATCTTCGGGAGGTGAGGTTGGAGTTAGTTGAAGCCAGTGCTAGTGCGCTTCGTCGGCCTCGACGCAGGTCGTCGTTTCGTGGCGGCGTATCAGGAGCGCGTGCGAGCGAGCGAGCGTGAGCGACAGGCTTCAAGAGTGCAGATCGCCCACGCAAGTCCACCGCTCCTTTCTGGATCAGCGCGAGGATCCACCAGCTGTCCCTTAAATTTCTGAGGAAGACGTGTAAGTACGTTCCGCTCCGGTCTCCACTAACCTTTGCTGTGTAGCCTGTCCCCCCCCCCCCCCACCCCCCACCACACTTCGCCTACCTTCTAGACACGATATCGACATTTAGCGCTCTCGCAGTCGAGTGTTGGTAGTGTTGGTGAGCGCGAGTTTCGTCTTTCGCGACATCGCGACTTGGTTTGCACACGTCTGTGTTTGTGCGTCTAGTGTGTGCGTGTGTGCGTGTATGCGTGTGCGCGCGCAACAGAGACGGAACGACGGAAGGATTTCCAGCAAGATGGCCGTGTGCGCGATTTACGCGTGTTTTAGCCCCGAGCGCCGAGAGCCAAGCGGGCAGTTTCGATTCCTGTAGTCTGCAGTACCTGCAACCTTGCTGGCTTGCTTTCATCTTTTCTCTTGCCGCTTGCCGCCTTACGCGTCCGACGATTACGGCTTATTACTAGTCTAGAATCACTTGACGGCTTTCGCAAACCTACAGTGATGTGCAGCAAAGATCCATTATTCAGCTGACTTCAGGTGGCCTTTTCTTTGCTCGCCCTGCAGACGTGCAGTGTACGTGCTGCAGAAGAACAGGAAAGTGAGCGGTCAATACACCATTAAGGTGCTAACGGGATAGATTTTGTGCGGAAACGTTGAAAGCATCTGATTGTGTTGTCTTAACTCATGTACCTACGTGTTTGTTCCACAGCTGATTGATCAAACGAACAAGCTGTCCACGGCTCTTTTCCGTCACTGTATATCCGTCAATAGGACTAGCGAGAAAGAAAAAAGTGGAACCGCGCTGTCGCGATCAGCTGATACGACACTACAAACTATCTCAACTCTTCATTATTGCATCACATGCGCGTGCACACAACACAGTATGCACTCAAGCTCGTGCGTGCCTGTGTGGTTACTTCTATGTTGTACGCACGTGACGCTTTCTTTTCTCTTTTTACTGTATTTTGTATGGCTGTGAATTATTATACTTATTATTACACTGGTCGTGAGAAGTGTGTAATGTTTTGCTAAAATAATATTTTCAAAACTTCAAACTTTTAAAAGCATAGACAGAATAACCTTTAAAAATGAAGTAAACTATTAGATAAAGTACACTAATGGGCGATTTTCACTCATTTTCATTGTGTTAGATTAAAAGTATCCAGTTTACTAAAAATATTTTTAAATATTTATCCAATTTTTACACAAGTGTGCACTCTTTGGGATATTTAGTTAATTAAAGGACTGACTCTAGCAAGATTCATGGCTTGTTACCCTTGCGACCATCCACAGAGTATATCTCTTTCGAGAATAAATAATTCTAAACTATTAGTTAATAAGCTATCTAGTGATACCCATAATTGAGCATGTCATTTAATTAATTGCAATATAATCTTTCTGATTGATATACACTAGCCACATTGCAATTGATGAAATTTGCGATTGAATAAAGTCTGTTGTGGCAATACTCGGTATGTATAAAAGGGTAATTTTATCGGTGGCTGTTCTTTTTTTTATGTAATGTAAATTAGTCTGCGATGAGAGGGAGTAAGAAATGATTCTTCATAAAATCATCCAAATTGCACATGTAGGTAATGCCAATGCATTTTAACTACAATGTTAAATGATCAAGTAAATTTATTGGCTTTAATTTGGCCACTACAACATTATATCTGACAAAGCCTGCTCCCCTTGTTTCACACCACATTTTTCTGATAAATGAAGCAAAGGGGTCCCTTTCAAAATTGAAATACCGAAGAGAAATTGTTTCACTATAGTGGAGTGAGCAGTTTGTTCCTCCCGTTCCTCGTAACCATTTAGAATTATCAATTTTCCATTCGTTTTATTCTTATGGAGAGGGATCTTTTTTACTCACTTACTAAAGAAAAACCTTTTGAACTTTTGTAGTGACTTGAAATGCACGATGCGTAATGCGAGACTAAGTGCTATTTCAGACTCATCTGCGTCTCGTAATGAACATGATTGAATTAGCTAATTTTTTCTCTTTTGGAAAAATGTATATGTATTTAAGGTATGTATATCGAATTGTCGAAACGAATCAAATTTAGTTTATATTTCGAATCGAGTCTGGGTGTAGGAACTGTGCAAGGAGAAATATCGCGGTCTACAAACCGGTATAAGCGAGCATAAAAGTTTTCTGGGGATATTCGTCCGTTGATATCAAGTTAGCTAGATTGCTACCATAACATCCCAGTTATACCCTTGCCATCGCGAGTTTCTTTTAGAAGAGATTCAAATATAATTAAGCAATATTTAACAAATTAACACAAGATACAAATTACACTGCATATACTTTTTGAATTAAAAAATTATATGAGAAGTAAATATTTAATATAATAAATTAATTCGTTTATTTAATAAGGTTTCCTTAACGTTGCTACCTTGTTATATTTTTTAATTGATCAATATTGTACCTCATTTATGAATTCAGTTTCACGTTCTGTGACGATGATGCAGGGATTAAAGGGAAATAGCAGTGTAACGAAAATGGAAAACGGTTCTTTAATATTTAACAAGTCGAAGCGCTTGATAAGGTAGCCGATTGATATATTAGCCGGCGAGTGTACCTGCACCTGTGCCCGTAGCTGCCGGCTTCTCTTATATCGATTGTGCATCTGCCACCATTCGTCTGTTTATGAGCACTAGTTCTTTCAAGGCCTCGATCCCTCTTCCTGAGGTTTAAGTAATGTTGTTTTACCGATGTGTGGACAAAGTTTCGTCTGGTACGCTACAAGATTGCACTCATACGTTGAATCCCGCAAAAATAATACTTGCCCATGAAATTATGAAAGCTGATCGACTCTTTTTACAAAGCCTCTTCAATAAACTTTGAATAATTTTAACGAGTTAGAGATTTAAATACATGGTATAATTGTATTAATAAGGAACATTTAACAGATTAATGCAAAAAATAAAAATTAATGCATATACTTTTTGAATTAAAAAATGGTATAAACGTATATTTGTTTAAAATAATTTGATTAATTTTAGGCAATGTCAATGGCAAAACATTAAAGGAATACACCGCAGTGGCCGCTGCTGACTGAAGTGCTTTCTCGCTTCTCGCCGTCGAGAAATCTGTCGAGTAACAAACTCGAGGATCATGAAAATGGTGTTGTCTCAACGTCAGAGGGAGGAGCTGTAAGTGTTTTATTTTAGATAAATATTAAAAACATCCTTAACATTCATGTTGTTTGAAAATAATGCTTATCGAATAAAAAGCAGTTTTGAAACATTGTCGTTTAGTATATTTATACACTGTGTTCAAAAAATGTTTCCGGAAATTTTCAGGACGGGTAGAGGGAGGAATTCTAAGACTTTACCTTTGGGCATTTTGCGATATGATGGATAACTATCGAGTTATTGTCAGTTATCCTAATATTTTTAATTGACAATTAAGTCGATAATTAACCACCATATCGCAAATTGCCAAAAGGGGAAAAGTCTTAGAATTTGCCCCTCTATCCACCCGGAAAATTTCTGGAAATTATTTTTGAACACCGCGTATATGGATTTGATTGTATGGTGGTATCATCAATATTTAAACTGACACCGATTGTTAACAAATTTTGTTATTATTACTTGTTTAAGAAAAAGTAAAATTACATTGTTCATTAGATATGACTGAAAGTCACTTGCAGCAAAATTAATAGTTCGCATGGTTTAACTGCAAGTATTAGATCCCCGAGAGTGGCAAAATCAATTCTCGCAAATAATCACATAAGGCGTAGTTGCCTATTTTGAGGCATTGCAAGTTGCGACGTCAACCCCTGTGAGCAGGCGCAGTTTGGTCAATCGATAAGTGGACTTAGCCAACCCAACGGATTCTCGTGCGCGCGCACGCATCTGAATGCGACCTTTGACGAGCTGTGTAGGAGGGAGCTTTTTTTTTCTACCGTTCATTGGTCATTTCATTATCTCATTTATTTTTATTCTTGCTTTTCTGCGCAAATATTTTATAAATTTCTGGTGATCATTACAAGCTGTCTCATTCAATGTCTCAACTTTTACTTGAATTTGCTTCGATTGCAGTTTTTTATTTCGATTGATAATAATGCTTACGTTCGATGTAGGTGAGAACAATGCACAATGGATACCGAAACTTAAGGACATTCTTCGATTTATCAAATGGAGTTCCTTATGTAAAATTGTATTAAGTACATAATATATTTCGCAAAATGGGACACCTGCTGATATCACGAGATAATCCATGTCAAATTTTGAGTGTTTTAACATATGGTTTTTATTCGAAAAGCAGCTTCCGGAGAAATGATTTAGGTAGCGAAAAATTTTCTTTCGTTTTTTGCACATAATACATATAAGTCTTGAAGATATAATATTTTCTATACTGAGAAAAATCTTGTAGTAAAAATGTTACTATAATATTGCAAAATAGTACAACATTCTTCTGGCTTGTTTATTATTCTTATTAAGCTTCTGTCGCTTTTTTAATCTACTTCATAATATTTAAGTACGCTCGCTTTTTTATATTAATTTACAATCTTAACCTAACAAGAACCTATCCCTATAATTCGCTCGTTTAATAATCGCCCGCTTATGAAACACTTATTAAACTTCAGAAGACGCGCTCTTATATACTAACTGACCAATATTCTGATCGCTTGCGAGAAAAACAGACGAACAGAAGCATTACTACCTATGCGTAGAAAACAAACATTTTCATGGGCAGTTCTAAAAACAGAACCTAGTTAGAGAAAAGATCCAGGCACCGCATCTCAACTGATACTTTCTAGTAAAAAGTACTAGATAAAATAATAAATTTTACAATACCCTGGTAGAAATTTTTGTCTTTTTGACCAACGGTTGGCCAAAAAAATCGGCTAAAAACGTCACATTGGCCAACGGCTGCCCAACCGCTAGTAAGCATTTCTACCAGGGTATTTGTAAAATTTGACTTGAATACAGTAAATTTTAAAATCTGTGTTTTTTTTCTATTTGATGTTGTAATTTTTAGTGGAGATAATTATATCTTTTCGTAACATTTGTGCAAAATTTAGTATAAATTGTATTAAAATTCTATCTAGGTTGAAATGCCCTCCGATTACTACAAAATATAGGAATTTAGTAAATTAAACTAAACATTTTTCTCAGTGTCATAGTTAAAAATCAGGCAAGCGCCATTTGTTTTAAAGACATAGTTGTTTAAAGAAAAACTGTTATTTGCATATCTATATAGCATTATTTCTTCTCTGTTTGAAATTGTTTTCCGAGTTAGAACCTTCACGAAGCCGCTTTCGAATTTAGGACCCCCCCCCTCTTCTAGAATAAAATATTAATTATATTTATGGAGAAAAAATACATCTTTCAGAAAACATGAGGTAAATACTTTGGAACATATCATTATCTAAACGTTATATTCATGAATATGGAAATAAACATTGCTGAAAAGTTGATTTTTTATTTTTTTATTTTTTGAAGAGAGTTGTAATTTATTCTTAGGAAAGGAAGAGCTAGTTGTATTGCAATGAAATAGCGGAGTAAAATGTCTTAAAGTCAAGGTATCATTGTACCACAAAAATTATGAAATTCAAACCGAATTGTAATGTGCGTGATACATCTCAATGATACAAATTTCCAAGGTCTCTGTAAAAAATAACTTCCATTTGGCAAAAATCTTATAAAATGAATTTTAATGAATTTCAATTTTATGAAGTTATTTTATAATACTTGGTGTTCTTTTTACTTTTCACAATTTTACAACTTAGTTCAGATTGATAATGGTTCGGTACTTAAATTTTCCTGGTTTTTATGCACTGCACTATTACTAGGCTATTTCGTCACTTCTAACGAAGAAAAGCACCTTTCAATTTGCCGACGAAAAAAAGCAAATTTCAAGCTCTTCGCGAAGAAAAGCACATATTGCGAGTTCCCCGCGAAGAAAACCCGCCACTGATATTTTCGTTGTGTACCGAGATATCTTTAAGCGTTTGACCACATTTTTTAAGTTATAGTCGTAAATTTAAAAAAACGTAATTTTTTAAGTACAAGTCTTAAACTTCAGAACGGGACCTCCGAGTAACGCGTATTCTGTCTAGTTCTCGAGCAGGACATTAATGCGTAAATTGCAAGATGCACTGCAACGTTCATTGATTTGTGTCGAACGCAGACTAAAAAAGCAAATTCCCCTAAATAATCTTGCACTTCTAAAGATTGTTTCGCTTTTATTTTTTTATTTTACATATATCATTGTTCGTACTTCGTAGCCATTCTACTAATTTTTTGATAATCAATAAATAGTCAAATAAATAACGAATTAATGCTGAGTTACTTTAACAAACGCAATATTTGTTACTATAAATAGAATGTCGATGCGTGTAGAGGACGGTTTAAAAATATAATTGAACTTAATAGTGTTAATAAATCTACTGTTACAGAAACAAGGCGATTGCAGATTATCTCAGCGCGAACGGTTATCAAGATGCGCTGGAAGCGTTCAAAAAGGAGGCTGATATGCCTGGAGAGCTTGAACGCAAGTATGGAGGGCTTCTTGAAAAGAAATGGACTTCAGTCATACGGCTTCAAAAAAAGGTAAAGAGCGCCGTGAAAAAATTGAACTGAACCCAATTCTGATTGACTTAATCATACATTTTGTCGGGTGCTTGAAACATTTGGATCGATTTTGTAGTAACATTTAGTAATGCTATTGAAAATTGCAGATGTCACTCATAACGGAGAAAAATACAGAAAACTGTTTAGGTTCTCCGCGAAAAAAGCACATTTCATTTGCTTCTTCCATACATTTGAAATACGCTTCTCTTCATTTAAAAAAAGCTGAAATGTGCTTCTTCCTTACGTTACATAATATAACTGTTTTGTAAGAATCGTTAAAGTGCGCGTGACAAATTTGAGGTGTTTAAAAAAGGACACTGTCATTTATTCATGGTTCAATGTAACAATTAACTTTTAAGGTTAAAGGATCGATTTTTTAAGCATACAAATTCAATGTATAAGAACAAAAATAATTGGACGATTTTACAGACTAAATAGCTAGTTGGCGTAATAAATACTTAAGATATAATAACTATTTTTGTAAATTATAGGTAATGGAATTGGAGTCTAAGTTGTCGGAGGCTGAGAAAGAATTCATCGAAGGAGCTCCAACGCGTGGCAAGCGCTCTTCCTCTGATTGGATACCCCGACCACCGGAAAAGTTCTGTTTGACCGGACACAGGGCTACCATCAATCGAGTCGTTTTTCATCCCGTATTCAGCGTTGTAGTTACTGCTAGCGAGGATGCCACTATTAAGGTATAGAAATATAAAATATTGGATCTAGCTATTTAAAATGTTTCCAATTTATTTCATTTATAGCAGCTTCTAATGATCTTTTCTATTGTCTATTTTAGGTCTGGGACTTTGAGTCAGGTGAATTTGAGCGAACTTTAAAAGGTCACACAGATAGTGTGCAGGATATAGCATTTGATTCCAGTGGAAAATTGCTAGTTTCTTGCAGTTCAGACATGTCTATAAAACTTTGGGATTTCCAACAGTCGTTTTCTTGCATAAAAACGATGCATGGGCACGATCACAGCGTTAGTTCGGTAACGTTCGTGCCCCAGGGCGACTTTATCGTTAGCGCTTCACGCGATAAGAGCATGAAGATCTGGGAGGTGGCTACAGGTTACTGTGTCAAAACTCTCACCGGGCACAGAGAATGGGTTAGGATGGCACGAATAAGCCCCTGCGGTGAACTTATAGCCAGCTGTTCGAATGACCAAACGGTCAGGATCTGGCATATTTCTAGTAAGGAAACCAAGGTAATCCGATAATTTGGAAAAAGTCATCGCTTTATATTCTTATTATTTGCTTCCGTTATAATATGATATTCGAATTATTGCTTTTTTATCAAAATATTTTTATTTTAGGTTGAGCTGAGAGACCACGAGCACGTGGTCGAATGTATCGCATGGGCTCCAGAGTGTGCGCGAGCGAGTATAAATGCGGCAGCGGGTACCGACAACAAGGGCGCTCACGAGGGACCCTTCCTTGCCTCAGGATCTCGGGACAAAACGATCCGCGTCTGGGACGTTGGTAGCGGCGTCTGTCTCTTTACTCTGCTGGGTCACGATAATTGGGTTAGGGGCATTATTTTTCACCCAAGCGGCAAGTTTATCGTCAGTGCATCGGATGACAAAACGTTGCGAGTCTGGGATACACGCAACAAACGAAACATGAAGACACTCGAAGCTCACAATCACTTTTGCACCTCAGTCGGTACGGGTCTAGACATTATTGATTTTTCGACACGCCGTGCGCAAAGATACGACTTTACGCACGCTTTCTCAAAATCAGCTGCGTAAAATCGTACCTTGCACACGTTGTATCGAAAAATATAGTTCGATACATGAGCGAGGAGGTGATTTTAGCCTCGTATGATCTTTTCGCACTCGCTTCGCTCGTTCGCAAACGCCATACGGGGCTAAAGATCACATTCCGCACTAGTATCAAAATGTGCTATTCTCACTCGACAATGATAATTCACAACTCTCACGCTTAAACTGATTTTTTTTACAGATTTTCACAGAAATCATCCTTACGTCGTCACAGGCAGCGTAGACCAGACGGCGAAGATCTGGGAATGTCGCTAGTCAGCAAGCTTTCGCAATTTTTTTTAATGTACGAAGAAATCAAATGCAAAGCAAAGAATTATTTCTTTTAGGAATGCGAAGCGAGAACCGTGTGTCCGATTCATTACAGGAACGGCCAAACGAGTAAGCTACACTGCTAAAGCTATCGTACATACAATTATTATAATTATTATACACACATACGGTTAAGAGCTCTTTAATTAATTTATAATAAAGTATAATTAGTAATTAATATTATACATGTATCGTTTCACGACAATGATCAACACTCGTTACACTGATTGACGAGCGATCGGAGAAAACCAGAGAGAAATGAAGGAGAGAGGGGGCACAGCGAGAGAGAGAGAGAGAGAGAGAGAGAGAGAGAGAGAGAGAGAGAGAGAGAGAGAGAGAGAGAGAGAGAGAGAGAGAGAAAACACCAGTAATAGGAGAGAGCACGTACTTGTTCTAGCTTGATAGTTTCCTAACAACGCCTTTCAATCAAACTAAATGATAAAATGAAGTAAATAAAAGTACCACTCGTACGTGAAAAATGTTCAATTGCTGTACTTACTCTATTTCTTAGGATTGTTTTACTACCTACATTTTACTTCGCCATCTCTTCCATTTTTGTTTCTTTCGGAAACGAATACTATAAGATCGAGTGAATTGAACGTCATTTAATGTCATTTTGAAACAAGACAAGCCAAATTGATGCAGCTGAAGAGTGACGAGGCAAAAAGGTGAACGACTGATTTATCTGAAATTCGAAACAAAGGCAATGATCAAGTATATGATCAAAAAATGGTGAGATTAGTTTTGTTTTCAAGAGAGTGTAGTTTTGGATGTTACAAGAATTTACATTTAAGAGAAAGCTGATACCACTAATCATTGAAGTTTCATCGAGTCAAATAAATTTTCCACTCCTATATATACGCATAGTTAAACATTTGCATACTCAAAGGCACTCATGCACACGAACATACGCGCGTGTGCGCGCACGCGCCATACATACACAAGCGCGTAAATTTATTACACACTTTCAAGTGCGAAAATAGATACTGACACAAAATATGTATATATTGCGAATTATAATATTATGTACTATTAAAGGATACTTTCTGGCCGACGCTGGCGAAAATTAGAACTTGCCAGCTTAGATATGTATGGTTTGAGTGGTATTAAGTGACAATTTAACGTTCCTTATTAGCAAGTCGTCGAGTAAAGTTTTGATGATTGTTTCTCGTCGACTTAATTGAGCTATATTGAAATATCGGAATAATAATAATTATAAATGAGTTCTTGATATACGTGCAAACTGGTACTCATTTCATTGAAAGTTATAAGAAGTAACATCATTTATATATGTCCTCTTAGATGAATTTATTTTCAACTGGAGCTGGGAATATTGATAAAGAATGAAAATAGTTATTAAAAAAACTTTTCGCCAGTGCTTGATGTCCAATCGACGTGCATTAATAATATATAAAGTAATAATAACGAAAATATATAAATTACAAAATTAATAGTAATAACAATAGTCATAATAATAAACATTATACCTTAGACCATACAGTGAAAGATTCTGGTAAGAGTATAAAAATGAAGGTGAAAAAATTACTAACAAAATTTAATGATGTTGGAAGAAATTTACTTTTTCTTTACTGTAATCTTTACTGTAATGGAAGTCTTAGTAGATGTAACTTAAGTTTTGGTTAGAGTTAGCTAATGCATCGAATGATATATATAAAGATAAATTTTCGAAGTACTGATAGTTGGCAGCAACAAATTTTCTAGAATGATTGATGTAAATCTGATTATAACTTTTATCCACTTTTTATCCTTACTGCGCTAGGCAATTACACCAGGTGATATACATACACTGATCATGTTTGTCCATTAGTTTTTCCATTGCATAATTTTTAATAGTTTTATTACAACGTATAATTAGACATTTTTGATGTTTTGATAGTTTTTAAAATGCGCTTTATATATAATCTTTAAAGAATCTTAACCGTGCGTAATGATTTATTGATTTTAATTAAGCAAATGGAAAAATATTGTTGAATGCTGTGCCTCATTATATGGACTCCTGAGTAATGATCAGATAAATTGAAGGGAAATATGCAATATATCAGAATTACTTAGCACGTATCATTCTATCAAAGGGTTTGCAATTAATAATAAAACAATTGTTCATTTTATCACTCGAGTCACTCTTTTGTTATTTATCGGACCAATAGCGATTAATATCTTATGTATTTTTTTTTATTACTGTGTACATGTCGAAAACGTCGTTGCTAATACGGCAAAAATGTCGGGGCAGAATCTATCAGGAAAATTTATATTTGTATCTAAAAAATTTAGAGTTTACGGAGACGGAGACAAAATTATAATGGTCGCTTGTCTTTGTAGCTACTGTATTAAGTAGTTCTTTGTAGTCATCGCTTCCTTTGGTTTTCTACGCTTTTTGGTGAAATCTCAATCAATCGAGAAAAGTATTATTGTCTATGATTTGTGATATACATCAAAACATCTGCCAATAAAATTATCCTGAAAACCAATTTGTAGTAAGATTATCATTTATTTTCTATCCACTTTAAAGCTTCATAATTAAATACATTATTATTTGTTAAACTTGTTCACAGTGGTTGGCTTTTTTTAGAAACGAACCAGAGAGTAAAATCAATTTTAAAAGAAAGAACTCAATTTCAGATCATACATTATACATTGACATTATAAAACTAATTTTTTTTAACTGTAAGGGAAGGGGGTTTTTAAATATAAAAAATTGTAGTTGAAAACACATTTATTTGTAACGTAAAAACATAAGTTTCTGGAAACGTGGAAGCCATTCATAATTTCCAGTGATGTACTCTCTAAAGTTGAATTAGTGGAAATTCCACTAATTTTTTTAGTGAACTGATTTTCCACTAATCAATTAGTAAAATTCACTATTAATTAGTAGAACTTCACTAATTGAAATAGTAAACAGATTTTCCACTAATCAATTAGTAAAATTCACTATCAATTAGTAGCTAACGGCGCCTTGCCGTTAGCACGTGGCAGGAGCTTGTCCCTTTATTAATATCGATTGAATGAAGGTATGCATAAATTCTGTTAAAATTGTGTAATACTTTTACTGGGATTTACTTTTGTACTATTATCAAGCACATGAAATCAAGAAATTAATTGGTCTTGTGGATAAGGTAGTACACTTCGGATACAAACGTTACTAGTTCGAGCCCGGCTCTGGGTTTCCTTTTTTTTTTATTTTATAAACTATTTAGCTAAAAAATAATTAATAAAATATCCTTATTTACTTGTATTCAATATTATTACTTGTATACTTGTATACTTATTTACTTGTATTGTATTCAATAAGTAAATAAGGATATTTTAAAGAGATTTTAAATTTCAATTTCACCAATTTATTAGTAGTTTTTACTATTTCAATTAGTGCATAGTCACTATGAATTAGTGGCTTTTCACTAATTCAACTTTAGAGAGTAGCTTGCAATATCTATAAATAGCTATTTTTCGAAGTGCAACTTGATTGATTAATCAACTTGACCCTGGTAGCACAATTTGACACACTCGCGATGGATTATCTGTCAGGTAAACGATTACGTCAGATACTAAACTACAGAATTGCGTCAGACTTACAGTAGTGAAGTTGCAAATAATGGGTTGATATTTTTGCACTTGTCTGACCATCAGAATTGCAACAGAATTGTAGCAGACGATTACGTCAGACACTGAACAGCAGAATTGTAGTAAATTGCATTTAGGGGGTTGATATTTTGCACTTGCCTGGACATCAGAATTGCAACGGAATTTCAATACATAAATTGCGTCAGATACTAAGTAGCAGACATGCAACAGACTTGCGCTAGCAGAATTGCTTTATTAATAAATAAGTATTATATGAGAATTCCTTTTAAAGCAATTTTACTATTGTAAGTTTACTGTTATTCAGCTGTTTAGTGTCTGACGTAATCGACTGCTGTAATTTTGCTGTAATTCTGCCGTAACCTTCTCACTTGCAATTCCACTTCTGTAAGTCTGACGCAATTCTTGCATTAGAACATTTTGCAATTCCTTATAATCACAATTATATGATCTGCTGAAGCAGTCCGCATAACTTCTGCTGCAATTTATAATATCATAGTAAACAATAGAAAAAACTTTTATTTTGTAAATACTGCATTAATAATTAGTAAATAAGAAGTATCAAATTAAAAATTCTGGCTCAATTTTACAGGAATGACTTATTGAAATATAGGAAACAAATTTGCAAGTATAAAATAAGGTTTCGAGAGAATAATTTTAAAAACATGAAAAGCAGAATAAAGTTATAAGTTTAAGTTTTAGGATTTTTTAGTGATTACCCGATCAGCATTGTGAGAGTATAAAAAGATTTTAATGAATTCTTAATGAATGCTTTTTTTCCAGAAGTTATTTT
>JAXIUT010000048.1:6221899-6235744 GCA_035586675.1 Eurytoma californica
TAAAGTTTTTTAAACGTGTTTTAAACGTTCTTTTGGCCGCGGAATGTTGTCTATAAAGTTGACAAGAAGACATAATAACGTTAAAAAGACGTTATAACATTTTACAATATTTATTTATTTATTGTAAATTCAATGCGCTAAAGAGTTTTTTTTAGCAAATATAAATCGATTTGAACCTTAATATTTGCATAGACATTTTATCTGAAAATTCAGTCTGTTTTGCTCTGTCTATTGCCGTTTCTGAGATATTTAA
The DNA here is from genome assembly GCA_035586675.1 of Eurytoma californica. Lineage (NCBI taxonomy): Eukaryota > Metazoa > Arthropoda > Insecta > Hymenoptera > Eurytomidae > Eurytoma > Eurytoma californica. The sequence goes on from JAXIUT010000048.1 coordinate 6,222,153, forward strand.
TAACAAATAAATAGTTAAACAAATACATAAATAAATATTGTAAAACGTTACAACAACGTCTTTTTAACGTTATTATAACGTTATTATAACGTATATTACGTCTTCTGGACAACTTTATAGACAAAGTTCCGCGGCCAAAATAACGTTTAAAACACGTTTAAAAAACGTTATTTTACACAATACGTATTTTGGTGTTTTTGGAAACGTTATTTTAACGTTTTTATAACGTTCGGTGTTAGCGGGGTTTTGTAAACCATTTCCTAAACAAAGGTCGATTGAGTTTTGCCGCTCTAAGAAATGTATGTATAAGAACTGTAAGTAGAATCAATTAATCCAACAAAAACGTATAGAGAGAGTATTTTATTTTTGGAAGTTATTCGGAAGGGTGTATGTTAGGATACTAGTAAAAACATTTGCGGTCAAATCCTATGGTTGCAACATTGTTTAAATGATTAAACAATAATCCGGTGTTTTGCTTGTTACAGAAGAACCGTTATTATTGGCGGAAAATAAAAAATTCAGACTTATAGGTATTAAAAATACCTACAAAATGAGCTATGGTTTGTTATAATTCGTCAATTTGTTTACTCGCAAAAAATTAAAAACCGCGAATATGAGCCTTTTGTTTAAAGAAATACCTTATGAAAAAAGGTCTCTCCGTTTCCACATCTTACAAGCATCGTAGAGACCTCTATGGGGGCTCATTTTATTCGTAAAAACTTGTACTAACTTGTAATAATAACGGTTCATTTGTAGGAAGCAAAAATCTGTTTATTGTTTATTGTTTAATTATTGACCGCAAATATTTTTCCTGGTATCCAGACACCTTCCCGAAAAACTTCCAAAAATAAAATACTCTCTAAGTTAAAAAAAAAAAAAAATTAATTCGACTGGACTATATATGCGGTGTGTATACGTGTGCTCGTGCTGTGGCTCCGGTGCCGCCGCCAGCTAGCGTCGACTGAATCACCGGGGGGAAATCGATAGCTCCTTGGGCTACTTTATTGCCGACGCTTGTGCCTGCTCTCTTGCGGGCGGCGGCTAACAAAGGCCGAATTTCCTACTATTTCGGGCAGGATCAAATTTTTTTTTTATATAGGTACGCTTTTACGCCACTTTTTGCCTTCTCACGGGGAAAGCTTTGTTGTCGTGAACATTTTCAAATCCGAATTTTTATGACTTTAAGCTTCCTATGTTGCTGGAAAAATAAGTTGTTAAAAAGTATTTCTATGTATATAAGTGTCTTACGGAGAAAAATACTTTATTAAAAATTGAAATAGCCAATTTTTGTGTTCTGATATTGTTGGAAAAATCATAATAGTTCCTTTTCAAATTTACAATATCTTTAAAATTTACTGGAAATCTATGAAATTTAATTATAGTTTTAGTACATTTGCGAAGTAACTATTGTAATTTTTCAATCTGGAAGAACATTAAAATTGACTATTGTAATTTTTGCAGTAGGCATGTAGCCAAATTTACGACTACCATAACTTTTGAACGAGTGCATATAATGGGTTAAAATTTTGCGCGCATCGTGACCTTTGTGACATGGTTTCTTACGAAACTTTGGGATTGTTTTATTATGCTATAACTATAGCGTATGAATAAATATGAAGAGAACCAACGTGACAAGGTCTAACATTCAAAATTTTTAAATACACGTCTCCAAAGATTTATTTGCATTACGTAGACCAAAATTTGCATTTCCTTTTTCTATAGTAACTCATCTTCTATATATGAAATGTAAAAATTACATCAAAAAAGGAAAGTAGAGACAAGGACAAAACAACAATTTTTTTCTGATAAAGCTGGGATTATTTGAAAATCATTACCTAAAATAACAATGGAATATATTATTAATTCCTTTCTTTTGAATTAAATATTTTGCGTTCATATTGAGGTACTCTTAACTTTTTTGAAGAAAACCACATTTTCTCCTGCACTTTTGAAAAATTATCTCTTTTGTTCAATTACTACTGGTAAAACAAGATTTTGTTCTACTCACATACTTTTTTGAATAATGAACTATTTAGCTGTTACTCTTGTTACATTAGTAGACAAAAATAGGAATAGCTCCTGCTTTAGTTTAAAATATTTGAAATACTGGAAAAATACTTAATCTTTATTTTGAAATTTCTTTAAGAAATCATACCGCTAATTTGGTTACCAACGGTCTTTTATGATTTTACCAGTTTAGATTGATGCATTTGTTTTCATCGAATTATAAAATTTCTTTCCGTATTCGTCAATTCAATAAGTCCAATCAGCTTCAATTGCCGCGTGCAAAGACACAAAGTAAGCGATATAAAAGTATACGGACTGTAGTCTATATGTATACTATATGTATACATGGAGGCAATATTTGAATAACAAGTTGAATTGACGGATAAAAGAAATACCTGTTGAATTGAATAAAGTTTCTTTCGACGGGAATACACTAAAAAATTCACGGCAAAGCAGCGAAATGAGTCGGACGTATAAAATACACAAAGCGGCGCGGTGTATTATGAAGCCGGTGCTTACGGGCGGCCCGATTAGGCTTTGCACCGCGCGGGCCTGCGTGCCACGAATACGGGCTCTTGCTATGCCTCTGCCGCTCGGCGTACCTATACTTACGCACATGCTCCCGATGATGTCATCCTCTTGCGAGATAGCAGCCCGCTCAGCTTCTCCGCCTCGCGGTCTAACGTTCGTTCTATTACTAATTTTTTTTCTTTCGAACCTCCCGTAAAAATCGAGGAATTAAGAGTGACGCATCAACGTTCGGTTTATTACTACATTTTCTTTCGAATCTTTCGTAAAAATAAAGAAATTAAGGTAGCTCCTCGAAAATAGCAAAAATAGCAGATCACTATAAAATTAAACACTGTTATTCTTGAGGTCTTGATAACCCTAATAGCATATAACGTTTCAGAAACGTTTTTAAAACGTTTCAACTTTTACATTTAGACGTTTCTAAGGTAAGGGAACTAAACGTCGTTAAAACGTTTTTTAAACGTGTCCGCTGTTGATTGTATTAAATATTAAATTATAAAATGTTTTACAAACGTTTATGCACCGTTTTATAAAAACTAATTAAATAGTAAACTGTTACTTTGTGAACGTTTTTAAAACGTCTACAAAACGCCAAAAATTATTAAATAGACTTAATTTATAACGTTTTAAACACGTGGATAGAACATGTTTCTAAAACGTTGTTGAAATGTTCAGAAAACGTTACGAAAAAGTTCTTGAAACGAACTGATCTACCTGAGAACAATTCTATACCTGGTGGCGACCATCGACTTCGGCTTTTTTACCCCCGCAAGTGATCAGGTTTCATCGTGGTTGATTTTAAGAGCGGTTTGCTAGTAATGTTGCAATATAATAAATACCGAACAAGTACTTACGTATGTAAATAAGGCTTTAGCTTTGAATACGTTGCTTTAAGGAAATTTATTAATACACTTTTGAAACGTTTCAGGAACGTTTTTAAAACGTTATAAATTAAATTATCTATTTTTCTTGATAATATTTTTAGCGTTTTAAAGACGTTTTAAAAACGTTCACAAAACTACGGTTCACTATTTAATACAACCAACAGCGGACATTTGACACGTTTAAAAAACGTTATAACGACGTTTATTTCACTTAACTTAGAAACGTCTGAATGTAAAAATTGAAACGTTTTAAAAACGTTTTTAAAACTTTATGTGCTGTTAGGGAAACAAATTGGTGTGGTTTAAAATGCAAGTTGTCAGGCAAATAAAAATATTAAAATTGGTATACTTAAAAGTGTCAAATCGATATCAAAAACGAGATATGGAAAGAAAAAATTCCTATTTTCACGATTCTTTTAAAAAATATCATGGTAATCAGGTAAAATAAAAAGATGTTTTATTTTAAAAGCATAACGTTTTATGATTTAACTCATTTTCTAACCTAAAATGCACAATCCGCGAAACTTAAAAATAAAAAATAAACATTAAAGTTCATGGGTACTTGTTCTAATTGATCTTTAAATTCATAGTTTCATTTTATATGTACTTGAAAATCATTTACGCGATTTTAAAAGGATTTTACTTTGAGGACACTCAGTTGACTTCACTATCTTTGAGGAGCTACCTCAAGAGTGCCGCTCGTTGTACTACTATTTTTTTCTTTCTAACCGGCTGTAAAAATCGCGGAATTAAGAATCGCTGGAAAAGTACTCGATGTCCACTGGAGTTTTCCGCTTTCTTTTTTAAATTAAATATTTAATCCTTGAAGAATGTCAAGTGTATACGTATTAATCGCGTTGAATCGTTACGCTTTTAATTTCATGGCACGAAAAGGTAGTCAAATCTTTTATACGTATAATTTAAGCGATTGAGAATATCCGACGCATTTTCAGTTCTACCTACTTTAAACTCAAAATCGTGAGATGTAGAGGGCGAGCGGAGCACGAGCAGAGAGAAAACACTGTTTTCGATGGGGAACAATGCTACAAAAAATTTTTTAAAGTATTGAAAAGTATTTGATGCGTATTTTTTCTTTTTTCAGCTCAATGTTTATTCACAAAAATATCGCGAAATACTTTTTACTAACGACCTGACCACACCGTAGGTTAGTGTATCTGTATAGCATAAAATCGGTGATGTTTCGCGCAATTTCAACGTGCGATATTTTTGCTAACGAACATTGAATTGAAAAAAAGTACGCATGTGTCGATTATTTTTCAATATTTTATTTGAAGGATGCATTGGAAATGTATCGTCTTTTTCCCAATTACTGACGATTAATTCATATTGTACTTGATTGAGTAGTAGCCGTATATCTATTTTTTCGTTTATTATCGTTTACTTTATAGTAATCCGCAAACGCTTAAGCGACTGATTTAATGCCATATAAATTATCTATCTCTACATAAATAAGACGTCTATGTATAATGTTTAGCAGTTTTCTCGAGCTGTTAGCGTTTGTTTAACTAAATAATCTACAAACTTATAACGATCCGTGTGTATTAGCCTTAGTGAAATATAAGTTGCATATCTGTTTGTCTGATAAAACGGAGAAAGGAACTATTTTCTTCTGAGATATCCTAACGTCAGCATATTGAAATCATATTTCTAAGAAATTAAAAATTATTCGTCAAATAACGAGTAGCAAACTTTTAAAGAATATCTTTATTTTTGAGTACGATAAAAACGTAGGTTGTAGTAAATATACATATCTCTACTGCTGTGTTAAAATATACAACACTTTTTCATGACTGTTGAAACTGCGATAAAAGTTAAAAAAGCGTTTTATTGGACAAGTAAATTAGAGGCTAATATTACGGGCCGGTTTCTATTCTAAACCAATAGAACATTTCTACTAAGGAATATTTTTGATTAAACAATTAATAGAACTGAAGAATTTTTTATAGCTCTCGATACCAATATTTTCCTCTTGATTAAATTAATCTACCTTCGTATTGTATGGCTCACGAGTGGAGGTGATTAAATTGAAAGATGAAGAACAGTCATATTTAACCTTGAATACCCACGTACCAAGGCTTTAAAATGTAAAAAGGAGGTACCTCGTGATATCGTGACTCGTCGGAGATACAAAAATTAGCGCTGATGACACGTATTTTATTCATTTAATTCACGCCGTTTATACAGCGGCCGGCGAAATTTAGTCATAGGCAAGGACGTTGACATAGAAAAATAAATTGAAGTTCAAAATCGTTAAACAAATATGAACAATAATCTTAAGGACTACATAATTGAAAACAAAATAACAATCGCAATTAATTTTTCAGCTTGGAGGACTGGCGATCCTCGTTTGCGGAGTACTGATCCGCGTGGCTTTGTCTTCAATCGTCGAAGTGGCGCAGGAAAGTGAACTGAATTCCGTCCACATTTCTCTGCCCGCCTCCGTGCTGATCGCCGTTGGCGCCGTCATCTTCATCATCGCCTTCTTCGGATGCTGCGGCGCCATTCGCGAGAGCCACTGCATGATCGTTACCGTGAGTAGATGGAAAAAAAAGACGTACCCTGGTAGAAATGATAACCAACGGTTTGCCATCCATTCACCAAATTACGAAGGATTAACCAAGCTTTTAACCAATGACTGGCCAAAAACACCCCTTATTTCGTCACGGCGCAACGGTTGCGGTTGGCCAACGAATCGTGAATATTAAAAATCGCGAAAAAAGACAATCATACGTAATTTATGATTCAAATAAAAATATTAATAGTTGTACTATTCATGTAGTATCAAAAAAACACATGTATACACTACGTATTGCTTACACAAATAGATTTAAATCAGTAAATTTGTGCTTCTAATTGAGGTTATGTTTACGTCAACTATCTTAAAATACTTTTTGGCTTAAAAACTCGACCAAGGATTGGTATTCTTAATACATAAGCCATTTTGGTTGGGTTATTTTCTACCAGGGGTATAGAAAATTTGTTCACCCCTTTCGCCGGCCTAACTAAGTCAAACGTTGCTATTCGCAGTTTGCGGTGCTGCTGCTGACTCTTCTCGTTGTCCAAGTCGCCGTGGCAGCTTATGGCTTCGTCACTCTGAAGGGTGTCGACGTTGAGCGCGCGCTCCAAAAGGAACTGCAAAAGTCTTACAATGAATTCTACACTGTTAAGCCGAGACAAGACGCCGTCAACTCTTTGCAGACTCTGGTAAGCAGTGTTCCTAGCTATTGGAATAAACAGACACGAATCTACGTACAGTACCGACAGAAAGTTTTCGAACACCTTGAATTTTTTTTTACGAGGAACCGAAATTTTTCCTACAAAAAAGCCTTTACCGCAATTTTGCATCATATAATCTTAAAGTTTGGAAAAAATACTAACTTTCTATGGCCCAAAAAATTAAAAATTTATTATTTAATGCCATTTTTCAAACCTTTTTACCCTTTTTAAAATTACGGTTAAAAAAATTATTGATAGGTAGCATTTTAAAGTAGACGGGCAGCGCTTTAATTTCCTTTTTTTTTTAAATTTGTCTACGATTGTTTTTAACAACATGGGAAACTTTTATTTTGAATTTTGACTCTGACATTAAAAATGTATTCTTTGTATGTGTATAACTAAATGAAGAAAAAATTATCAACCATTTAAAAAAAAAAAATGTTATTATCTTTGAAAGAAAATAACATGTGAAGTCACGCTAATAGACATCAATTAAATTTACATTAATTTACAAAAAAATAGGAAAAATGTCGGTTTTTCGTAAAACAAAAATTCAAGGTGTTCGAAAACTTTCTGTCGGTACTGTAGAGTGAAATTTTATTGAAAAATTTAGCTGAAATCTAGACATACCGTACTTTAGAGTAACTACCGAGGTGGAAATCGAATAATCTAATAATAAATAAAAGAAATAATTAAAAATAATCACAGTTACAAATATATATGCATTGTCTCAAATCTGGACATTATATTATATTTTTTTACTAAAAGTTATTATTTTTTTATATTTTTCTTATATAAAAATATCTTTTATCAGTTGTTTTTATATAAATAGGTTTCACAAAAAAAAATAAAAAAAATAACTGTTAATAATGGTTAGTAACAGCAAGTAACTTATAATAGGTAATACAAAATAAAAATTAATAAAAAAATAATAACTGTTATCAGTTTTTTTTATATAAATAGGTTTAAAAAAAAAAAAATATATAAAAAAAAATAAATATTATTATTAGTAACAGCAAGTGACTTGTAATAATATATGATAAATATTATTATTTGTCTCAAATCTGGACATTATAGATTGTTATTAGTTTATATTTTTTACTACTATTTAGTAATTTTTGTTATTGTTTTTTAATTTTTAATACTTTTTTCCATTTCCGCCTGGGTAGTAACTCTACTTGTCTACGCATCAAGTTCGGCACTTCATCTCCAACAGAATTTTTTCAGTTTCTTTATATTTTTTCAATATAAAATGCCTTTTATATGCCTACGAATCATTTATAACTATATAATTTTTATTACCAATGCTTAAATCGAAGTTTCTCACGCAAGTTGAGAATCACTGCTTTTTCTATCTGCTGCTACGGATCGGCTGCAAATTTTATTGTCATACAGAATTACCAAACTATAGAAGTTACCAGACTTATGGAAAAAATTGCAATATGACAACAAAAATAACTTAACTTCCAGTAAAAATTACTTCCAGTCTTGTACCTATATATAATTTTTATAAGTCTGCTAAAGTATTGCAATTTTTTCTAGATATGATAAATTTTCCAATAAAATTTCTCTTCACATAAAATAAGTATAAGAAACCTGATATTCTGGGGCGTCCGGATCAAACAGATCCCTAAGGCAAGGCTGTTTTCATACAATCGGATCGGTAAAATTAATAAAGATCTCAGAAAACAGAATTTCGAAATAATAAATTTAATGTAATCCTGGAAATTTGTGAATCCACATAAATCGCATTAGGCTTGTCTTGGATATGGATTTTATATTCGTGAGATTTGAATCTATTCGGATCTAGGATATTAAAATATTTCAGTAGTTTAATAGCCACATGAATATTATTATAATCATTTGCGATCTTTATATTTTAGGCCCATTGCTGCGGATACTCTTCTTACAGAGACTTTTTAACTGCCAACCAATCCGATCAAAAGATACCGTACAGTTGCTGCAAGAAGGAGGAATCCCAAACCTGTAGCATTGATGAAGTTAGAGATGTAAGAGGATGCGGAGATCAGATATATCCTCTCGTTAAATATTACGCAAATGCATTGGGTGGTCTAGCTCTTGGAATTGCTGCCATTGAGGTACGCACCAGTTGACTTATTTTCCTTTTTTTTTGGTCATAATTCGACCGTCAAATAAAAATTATTTTTCTCTCCTCCACAGTTGATTGGCATAATTTTCTCATTCTGCTTGGCTAATTCGATACGAAACGTTGAGCGCCGAGGCTACAAAGTTTAATCAGTTACTGAAAAAACCAAGGAAGCTTCATAATTCCGTCAAGCAACGTTTTTCTACTTTATCATAAATGATAAGTTATCATGAAAGTGAATATAACAGATGAAAAGTAAAAGAGTGAAAAATATATTGCAACACATTGCGATGTTTTTAAGTTCATGTTTTTAGGCAGAAACAAAATGTGTACCTGCTGCTTGTTAAAAGAAGGTTATTTACAAGACTTTAAGATTTACACCTTTCAAAAGTGTTAATGCTTAACTCAAGATATTAAGTGCAAAGCAATTGATGCATTAAGATATTGGATGAATTTGGTATATAATCTTGTTTCTAAGATTATATTCACCTCTTATTTCTCAAGAAACTACTTTACAGCAACGTCTGACCGTACAGTATAATAATATTTAGCTTAAGCTACACGAAGCTTTACCTCAGTTGATTCGTTGTTAATAACGTTCTTTAAAAAACGAAAGCTACTTAAAATATGATTATATAAATTCGCATATAAAAATTTGAAAATTATATTTATTTTTTCTAAAGTATATTTAAAAGCTTTTTTTGTATGAACCTTGTACATTGGAAATGTTTAAAATTTTTTTTTCCAGATACGAATCTCCCAAAAATGGAGTTAAAATAACTTTTGCTATTAAAATTTTAGAGTTAAGGTTTTAATGTATTACACAATAGTTGGTATACCAGTTATTCCAAAATAATTTTTTAATATAAATATTATATATATAAGTATATATACTATATATTAATATATGTATATAAATATACATAAATATAAATAATACATACGTGAGTATATATTATTTATAACGCATATATTTATATATACATAAAACATTTGAAAGTGTAGGTATCATTACCTGTTTTGTTTTATATCGCGCGTTCATAGTCACATTTGATCAGTTTAATGTTAGTCAAGAATTTCGCACGCTTTAATAAAAATATTTTGTGAAAAATGCTGTTTTTAATGTATTGTTTGTACTAAAATTTTGCAAAGGTTATGAATATAATATAAAGTATTCAATATATTGTCGATATTTTTTATTAAGTTTAAGATATAACTTACATCTTTTCTATATAATACATACTATTTACAATGTCGTTTCGCATGCATTTAGATGCTTTGGAAACTGCGCTTGTACTAAAATCAATCCCCTAGTATCATTCTGTTAAGGATGTTTAAGCAATTCTGCCAAGTTCGTCTTTTGGAATTTGCATAATTTTTTATAAGTTTTAGTAATAAAACTGATAGTTTAATGTAGAAGGTATAAAGGTGTAAAATTTAATCATTGAATTTGAGTATAAAATAATTTACTGATTTTTGGAATGTTAATTTTTCTTCAAAATGAAATCTTAGCTGTAGGATAAGAATTTTGTTAAATTTTTCTTTCTGTAGCATTATTAGATATTTGCAAACTTGTATACAAATCTTATAATTCGAGCTCGATAGATTGGCTTGAACATTCTTGAACATCAATATTTTCAAAAAATTATTCGTAATTCATGTACAGATTGTACTTTAGTTCTTGTTAAATTATTATAATGCACTAGGCAAATAATAATTTACACACTTTACATACTTATCTACTAAAAATTTTTAAGTGTTTTATTCGTTAAAAAAGGGTTGATAACCCACAGCCTTTGATATATTCAATATCCTTTTGATATATTTAACATACGTATGTACTTAATAACAGGTAGTGTAAAATAGGTATTTGAATCTCTATGTTAATTCGCAATACTACAAGTAAAAGTTGCGTAATATCTATACTGATGTTATTTTTATCGAATCGAGATATTTTTAAGATTAATCTGGCCATGTTGTACACTTTTTTCGTCGTCCATTATTTTAATTTGGTATTATGCGTTTTTCTTCCGGAACACTTGCTACCGACTACTAAATCTTACTTAAAGAATACACCGCTGTTAAATAGTTTTCTCGTATTACCTTCTTTGATTGTTTACTTTATACATACTGCTAAAAGAATAATTTACAAATTCGAGCGACCTTCCATAAAGTAACTTTTTCATCTATAAGTTCGAGTTACGGAACGCGAGCATTTGTCTGAGAAGGCAAGTCTCGAGTAAGGAACTGATTTCGTTCAAGTTCAAGGTTTCTTACACAAAAATAAAAATTACCGACATTTTCTCAACAGTCTTTGCTTTAAGCTCTTTGAAGTTGGAGTTTTATCTGCGCTTGCCGAGCAAATAAGTGCCAAGTAAGTCGAGCTGCTAGTAACGTACTCGTTCTACGATTATAAATAAAGTTACTGATACCTCAAGCCAAAGCGAACTAAACGCTCATGCTGAATTGAATGATTAGCTAAGGAAGTAAGATTATTAAATAAATGCAGTCATGAAGGAGGGAATTCTGCAAAAGATGTAGTTCGCTTCAGGAAGAATTAAGTTGTTACAATAGTGCTAAGAATTAAGCTATTATAATGCGAGAACCCTTGTAGAAATAGCCTGCAATTAAAACGGTACATTAAGTTATAAACTGGCCAGTTACTGTAACGTGGCCAACAAACGGCCAGTTTTTCGTTATAGTTACTAGTTATCTGGATAGAAAAAAGCTACATAACCTAATGCTTCTAGGTATTAGGTCACATAAGCTATACAGTGAGAAATTGTACTGTACAATTAATAATACCTCTAGTAATTGGAGTCGCACATTAAATGTAACAAATTACATGCTAATTTTACTATCCTCCAGATAATACTCTGACCCGTTCCGAGAACAGCAAATAAACTATCAAGCAGTGAAATTCAATGCAGGGAATAAAATTATTCGACTTTAATTTTACTATTTAACTCTTCATTTGTGAAGTATACTAGCACTATAAATTACTAGTAATTTGTAGATTTTATAAATAGTCGTTAAATTCGCAAGTGTTATTGAAAACTTTTATCAGCAATAGTAAGGTATAAAGTGGTTTTGAAAATCGGTCGGATTTTTAATTTAGTTTAGTGATTTTTACCTTATGCTTGTAAATAACATCAAAATGAGTCAATGTACTCTATTAAGAAAGGTCAATATATTTTTCAGACTAATGCTGTTTTCAAAATATTGAAAAAATTACTAGCTGACGTCAAAATTTCCAAGTGACTTTTTACAGATTAGCCAACCAAAAAAAAGGTTACTAGAACTAGAGATCAAATGTTACCAGAATTACAGTGAAAATTACTCAAATATTGTAATTTTTATTATAACTAGCAAAATCCAACGAGCTTCGCGCACTCAAATTTCTTATACGTATTTATTTACCTATAATCCATTACAATTTTTGAGGTTATAAACCTTTTCGAATTTTGGCGCCATTCAATCGGATATACTGATGAACCAAATTCCATTTTTAAATGCTTCACAACATTTTGCCATCGTTTTTTAAAGGTAGGATTTCTTATACGTACACTCGGCGGAAGTTGATTGTGATAGAATTATTTAAAAAACTGCAACGCCGCACGAAAATTTGGAAGTTAGAAAATATGGTACTAATGGCGCTATTTTCTCATCATTGCTGATGACTGCATCTGTGATGCTGATTTTGAAGATGTGAAACTAGCGCCGCACTAGCATCATATTTTCAAACCTCCAAATTTTCGTGCAGCGTTGCAGTTTTTTAAATAGTTCTATCAGAATCAACTTCCTCCGAGTGTATTTATTTACCTATGATACATTACAATTTTTGAGGTTATAAACCTTTTTGAATTTTGGCGCCATTCAATAGGATTTACTGATGAACCAATCAAATTGCGTTTAATAATGCTTCACAACATCTTGCCATCGATTTTTTAAGAGAGGATACTAGTAACTTTTGATTAATTTCAGTAACTTTTTTTATTTGGCTAGTAAGCGACTCCATTTACTCGAAAAATTGTAAATTATACTAGAAGTATTGTGAATTATACAAAAAAATATCTCCGCTTGAAAATGCCTCCTACCAGTAAAACTGCCGTTCAGCATCGGGTAAAAAAAGAATGAGGAGGAGGGAGGAGAGGCAAGTGACGCGGTATTATTGCTTAGAGCGGTGAAATTTTCATGCGGTTGCCGGTGGGCGAGTCGCGGAGCTCGAGGAGGCTACCGGCGGAGTCCGGAGTTCGCTGAGGCATAGGGATGTCGTTGAGGAAGTCGAAGGAGGCCACAGCCTCGCGCTCCTTGTCGCCGTAGCGCACGAAGAACTCGTCGCCGCGGCCGATGATGGACGGCCTCGAGGCGGCCCAGCTCGCAGGCAGGCGCAGCACCCGGTGGGCCTGGATCGCCGATGCTGAACAAACGAAGCGGCCTCTTTTTTTTCTTTTTCTTTTCGCTTAGTCTATTTTTAGGTCTCCTCGCCTCTTCTCGTTCTCTCTTTCTCCGTTTTCTTTAGCGCTTGCATACAACTAGCGCAATTTTCGGTCAACTCTAGCCAATTGTCCCCTCCATTGAATTGCATCTGGCGGCAAGCCCTTTCTCTCTTTTAGCCTCTCTAGCTTTTTAACATTAAAAAAAAAAGAAAATAATATGATGAATATTTTTGTTTATCGAACGTAGCTTTAAAGCATTTCAAGTTGGTGCAAACATCTTTTAGCTGTGCAAATACAGTTGAACCCTATCGAAAAATCTCAGCTGAGATCTTACCTGAGAACTTAGCTGAGATCTCAGCTAAGATCTGATGCCAAAATCTAATCTGT
>JAXIUT010000048.1:6235844-6247614 GCA_035586675.1 Eurytoma californica
CAGCAGCAACCAGTAACCAAGGACGGGCCCGTACGGGACGGGCAGCGCCGACGTGGGCCTTTAGGTCCCGATTTATCTTGATTTGCACAATTTTGCAAATCAGGAAAAATCAAAAATTTTCTGTTGCGTGTTTAAGTGAGGAGCTTTATACGTTCGTATACAGTTCCGCGCTTACGCACGTAACACTGATGTTTCTTTAACATATTTAAATATGAAATTAAATAATGGGATTGATGATTTCATATACTCATACAATATTATGTAAGTATTAAAATTTATTTTAATAAATTGCAATTTTTTATTTGCAAATTTTCAATTGTTAATTATAATAATCGATGTATCGGTGAAAACTGCAAAATTGATTATTACTTCACAACAATAATCCTTCATAATAGATCCATAATGACTGAAGGAAAAAAACTTCCAGGAAGGAAGCAATGGGCTTTTAATTTAGACAAATAAAAAAAATTAAAAAATGTATATTTTTGGATTATAACTGCGTTAAAAAAAGTATCCAAGTCTCTTAATGTTATTGTAATCAATCTTATAACGAACCATAAATATAAATTCATTTGTTCAATTTTCGAAAAGTTAGTCCAAATTATTTTTTAAATTATTAAAATCGGATATATATTGCAATTTTTCTGCGCCTCGCAGTTTTTTAAGATGTCGTACATAAGAGTAAAAGGTCGAGGCGCAGCCTCTCCCCTCATCGTCACCACCTTACACCGCGTATTATATAAGATGCACATAATGCGAGAATACCGATCCCACAAGTTCGGCTTTTCATCTCAAAAATAAAAGTATGTTGATTTAAAAAAAATGATACTCTTTTATGTTACATTTAAGTAATATAAATTATTGATGAATCAAAACTATATATCATTATCATTTAATTGAATTATTTATTTCTATGATAGATTATAAAAAAATTATTATCTTTGAGCTGATTTTTCACTATTCAATTATAAATGTTTTAATGTTTTGTTATTTTCATTGTATAAATAAATGCTTATGTCTCCTATTTTATAAAACACTTCTTATTTTAGATATTGTGAGTTTAACAAAAAAAAGTTAAGAGTCATATAAATATGATTTTTTTTGATAAACAAATAATCGCTACTTCTGAGAACTGTATAAGCATTTAACCACTTTCTTTTTTTTAATAAAATGATTACTAATCATATTTGATAATTTCTCGTTTATTGCGTTTTAAATTCGCGATGACTACTCTACATTGTTAGTGAATCAACTATCTCATGCATGAATGATTATTCTACTGTAATTTTTTGCCAGAATTTGCCACAAACGAGGATAATTTTCTAGAGCAAAATTAGTATATTTTAAAAATTAATTTTATTTCTCTTGAAGAAAATTAGTCTCTTGTCTAATTTCCATTTACAGCAGTTAATTACTGAAATAAAATATAATAAAATTAAAAAAAAATCAATTTATTTTAATAATAGTATCTAACTACAAATTATTTAACTTTATTTTTAATTTTTGGTAAATTATTTATTTGGTTATATTAGTCGTCAAACAATATTTTCTATTTTATTTGAACAAATTATTTTTCTAAATCTATCAATGAATATGATTTACTGTGATGGTTACAAATATAACTTTTAAATGACTAATTTTAATTCGCACAAGACAGTTATAAAGGAATAAATTATTTTAAAACATTTGTTTCAACTATGATTTATTTTATCAAAGGTGTATTACGGAGTTGGGTAATGTATTTTTTATACATGTATATTTTAGATAAAGTAAATGTACGGCAAATATATATGACAAAAGTAAAGTCAAGAAAGAAAAAAGCAGATCTGACATATATTATCGATGCTTTGCGCTATGTACAATGTAAATCGAAGCGGCGTGAAGTTTACTCATAACAGCCATGTCATTAAAAATCGTTTAAAAACTCAGTCACATCGCAATACTCGATCGTCGCATAAAAAAAAGTATATTCAACAAGAGCACAGTCCTCAACAGAATTAGGAAGTACGACGCAATTTTTTTGTTCTCCTCCCAGCAAACACTACGCTCTTAGGGGGGGGGGGGGGGGGGGGGTGTTCCGGAAAAATTAGCGCAGTCGGACTGTACGTAAGTCGCGACGTGAACCTACACAATGCCGACGACCCCGCAGGCCCAGCGGTCACCGGCGTTCCCGGTGTCCAAGGACAGGGTGCTGTTGCCCTTGCCGAGGTCGTCTTCCTGCGAGTGGACGACGAAGGCGCGGCCCAGGATGCTGTTGGGCCCGCTCAGGGAGATCATCGTGTCGGTGATGTTGATCTGGGCCTTGCCCTCCGAGTCGGCCTTGATGTTGCCGAGGTCACCTACGTGGCGGATTGTGTCTTCGGGGGCGCCGTGCTTCACCTGTTGGTTACAGATTTGATGGTCTTTTTTAGTTGTTTCTAGTTTTTTTTATTGGGGCTATAGGACACATAGCCTCTTTTCTCAGTTATTTACATGAAAAAAAAAAGAATTTCAGATTAAAAATTATATTAATATTATATATTCACAGTATATAACATTTTTTACTAATTTTTATCCATCCGGAGTCATAACTGCTTCCGGAACCTGAGATATCAGTTGTCGAATATTCTTCCCTTGCACGACAACTGCAAACCACAATTTTTAACCAATTTAAATGAGGCTTGGCTTAAAATATTTATTTTTAATGTCATTTAGGACCGAAGCTATTAGTTTGTTATTTTTTCACTTGTATCAAATGCCTGGTGTCTTAAAAGTCACATTGAAAGTGAAAAATTCCATTTTTTTACATATTTACTTTGCCCTAAAATAGAAATAAATTTATTATCCTTAGCAAATAGCGTCGGCCCTAAATGACTCTAATAATAAACATTTTAAGCTAAGCCTCATTTAAATTGGTTAAAAATTGCGGTATGTAGCTGTTGTGAAAGGAAAGAATATTCGACAACTGATATCTCAGGTTCCAGATGGAGTTATGACTCCAATTGAATAAAAATTAGTAAAAAATGTTATGTAATATTAATATATAATATGAATATAATTATTAATCTGAAATTCTTTTCTTTTAAGTAAATAACTGAAAAAATTTTCAGTGAATTTCGCTGATTTTCTAGTGCAGATCAGATCACTTTCACTGGTTTGCCCTGATCCTCACTGAAAATCAGTGAAATTTAATTGAATGAGAATTAGAGGGTATCCTATGTAAATGTGAATGAATAATTGATGCTCACTCATATGCACTTATTTAGCATTATAAGTAGTTCAATTACAAAATAGGTAACTACATTATTCAGTTATTCTAACATGAAATCCGAGAATTTCACTTATATTTAGAGAGCAAGTAAAAGACACTTACTCGAAGATTTTGTTGAAATTATGAGATGTGTTTCTTTTAATTTTAGCCTCTAACGATCAATAGTTTTTAGCTAAAAAGTGTAATATTGTTGATCTTGTATAATATGATTAAAAATAGCGTTAGGTCCCATAAAAAATTAAAGAGAAAGCAGAATTTAAAACTTGCTATGTTAAAAAAGTGTATATTTGCTCAAAAGATATTTATAATCAAAAAAGAAGATCGATCAATTGTGCATTAAAATATTATTAAAATCTAGATAATTGTGATTATTGAAATGTTTGCGAATGAATTAATACTTCTTAGAAGTAAATATTATAGTTATAGCTTCAATTTTTCACATGAATTAGCAGATTCCTATAAAAAAGCAAATATTTACTAATAAGCAAATATTTAATTTTGTTGTTGTTATTAAAAAATGTCAGTATTATAACAATAATCACTTCTAGCTTTATAACTATTGAGTATTGAGAATCTAATTGTAAGTTTTGGTTTCTTTTATTTTTATATTAAAGAACGATTTTTCAATAAATTCAACAAAATCTGAAATATGAAGTTCTAAGTCATGGTATTGCATTAAACAAAATTTCTTTAACATAAAATTCCCGTTGCCCATTTTTTAATATTTTTTATTCCACGAAATACTCTGTAGTGTTATATACTGTTCTATATTGTTAAATCTTCCCAAATAATTCAAAGTTTTTTTTCAATATTATTAAAATTAGCTTACACATATTGTATTCTTAATTGACACCCCTTAAAAAATCGAGTCTACATTCAAAACAGCTTCTTGTTTACCTGCATGAATAATTCGATGAGTGATTTGAACGACAAAAATGGAAACACTCGTATTATTATGTATGCAAAATTAAATGTTGCAATGGTATTTCAGTATTTTACACGTACAACTCATTTGTCCACTCGGACGCCGGATGTTTTACCAAGTAAAGTTTTTTTCCACTTATGTGACACTTTTTTTCGTCATTACATCAATCCAAAAATGTTACAATTAGTCCACCTCATTAATATTAAAATGGCAAATTTAAATTCCTCACATTTACAGTACTGTGATTTATTTACTTTTTCAACACGATATTTTTTAATTGCAAAGATATTTACCTTTTCAGGATTGAAGTGAGGTCCGGCCGATTTGCAGCCCCCAGTCAAGTCTCCTTTTGCGTGAACGTGGAAGCCGTGGACGCCGTCCTTAGTCAAGCCGCTGACACTTCCTGTGATAGTCACCGGTCCATTTGCGACGCTTTGTACGATTTTCAAAGAACCAGTTACATTCTGCTCTTTAAACGCCGGGTCCGGCGTCAATAAAACAGATGCGGACAGTTCCTAGTGCATTTAAATTTATTATTGTTGTTGTGCAACTTTTCTTGTTGCAACCTCATTAAACTTCAAATTACTATCATTACAATTCCAATTTGGCAAATAATCCGAGATTATTTTTTAAAGAATAATACATTTGTTTGATAAATATTTACTTTTTATGTAAAAAAGACAAGAAATTAATTATTTATTTCAGTAAAACAATTAATAAATAAATATAAGTTTTTTTTATTACGATTTACCTCAGCATACGCTGTAGCAACAAGTGCCAAAATCAGTACAACTGCCTTTTCCATCTTATCTGAAATACAAAGTAATAAAAGAGGTTAATTAACAAGAAAAGAAGAAAAATTTGAAAATAACTTTGATATAATATTTTATCAACTATCGATATATAGATTCAAAGTATATGTGTGGCGCCAAAATTTCTATTTTTTAACAACAGGTTAAAACAGACTCACACAAACAAAGGAATATTGTCCTCAAAGTGCAATTAGAAAACAGTAATTTTGATTAAACTACTTTTCTCTCTGTATAATTTTCTTCCTGCAAATATGCTAAATTATTAACTTAATTCATCAATAAACAATTTAATTATCAAGGATCTTTCTGTTTGTATACTCTTTAGTTTCGAGTTTTCTTAAATACTCCAGTAAGTAAAAGGTGAAACTTTCTGTATTTATACGGTATTGTACTTTGTCAAATGAAAAGACGCAAAAAGGAAGTACAAACAAAAATAATCACTGCTAATGCAAATCAGTTTTCAGGAAGCGACCGTGAGCTCGTGTCATCGATTGATTGTCGTTCGAATTCTTGTTTAGTTATGTAATGTCGGATTGCAAGAAAAACGCGTTCTCCATTGCATACCTTTTTGAAGTTTAGCGCGCAAAAAGGACAAATTAATCTTTTTATATAAGGTAACAGTAAAACGTCAACACCTTTCACGCGCGATTTTTTTTTAACAACACCTGAGACACGGTACTTAATATGGAAAATGCAATTATGCTCGAATACGTAAGATGTAGTTTCACGTTTTATGTTTGAATCGCGCATTCATAGCTTTGACAAAAATATAAGACTAAAATAAAAACATTAAAAATCATAAATACGAAAAATATTTTGATCCAAAAATTAATAATTTAAAAAATAGTAATTTATAAAGACAGCAAAGCCTAATTTGTCATTGTTTTAACAATATTTTTTTCTAAAGTAGTTGCGATATTTGTTGAAATAATTTTAAACTGAGCTAACCGACAAATTTAGATGCTCCGTTGGCGAATTAATAAGCAGTGCAATCGAAAATGGCTGTCACGATATAGCAAAAAAATTTCTTGCGACAAAAATATTTTTCGTTTACAAAAAGTATTAAAGAACACATTATCGATACATGGAAACAATATAATGTCAAAATTTGACATTTTTAGCGTCTTACAAATGACTTAAACTTAACTAAAACCTATACCAATGGATAAAAACTCTTGAAGTTTTCAAGCGAGCTTTGAACAATTGTATTCAACATGTATGCAAAATTTGAAAAGGATCCACTGTGTGGTTTAAAACTAATTGCGGAATAACCACTTACATCCATACGTCGTCTATACGCACGTACAGATATACATATGGGCACGTTTTTATGCTCTCTGATATTGAATACGTGCTTCAAATTCTTCTAAAAATAATATCAGTTTCGAAAAATAAATTACAAAAGTTCCTAAATTTTCGTACCGAAAGATACCGCAACATTCACTTCTCTACCTATTACCGCAAGATTTTGAAAGAGAAAAACAGCCGAAATCTCGCTTCAGGGCCGGCGAAGTGTACGGACTTTTAGCGGAGTCGCGAGGCGGAGATGAGCGCACAATGTGTCAACTGGTCGTGAAGTGAAAGCAAAACTCACCGGCTCGGAGGTGCGGCCACGAATGCGTTTGCGATCACAAATCTGACTGATTGCTGATGCTGCGGTGCGTTCCGTTTATATTACGCCGGCCGGCCAGCGACTCCCTCCGCGATGCTCCTTATTACCCCCCCGCGAAACCGTTTCGTGCGAGCAACTCCCATCGGCGTTAACGAGCTCGCATTCAATCCGATTAAAAGTGAATTTTATCACGTCGTACAGAACTTCCTCGAAAGTTCTGCGCAAACGTGATTGCTTTATTTTTTATTTTAATCATTTTTTTCTTTTTTTTTCATTTCAATGAGTTTAAAGGGAGAGTGTCGAATATTTTCAAAGAGTATCGGTCAAGAAATCGATTCTTTTTTCGTAAAAGTATAATATGGAATTTAATAATAATAACAAATTTTATTCTATGTAGAAAATGAAACAGAATACACTTAGTCTGAAGTCAATTGGTTGAAACTAAATGCGCAAGAGAAATTTTGAAAAGAACAATAATTTGATTCGAATTCTTAAAGTAATAAATAAAGAAACTTTCAAATATAGCGGTTAATTTCTGTTATAGTTTGAAATATGTAAAAAAAAATTTTATAATAATAATTACAAAATTGTCAATTTTTTAAATGTTGCAATATTCTCCCTTACAATAATTACGTTAATTAATATTGTGAAAATTATAGTAAAAAATTACTACTGATGATGGAAAGTCTCATTTAGTCTTTATGCTTTACTAAAAATATAATAATAAATGATAGTATAAAAAAGCAGGTATCAATATGTTTGAAAAAAATTATACTTGCATGATATCACTTTATAAACGTTTTTAAAACGTATACTGCTTGCCTATATTTAGACTATTAGGAAATATTTCTTATTATCTTGAAGAGTCGCATATTTGAATAGCAAAAAATCTGAAAAAAGATCGCTTCACAGTAACGAAAAATATTATTCCGGAAAGACACTTCCTATAAGAATCCTAAGTTAGACCCCTATCCTATAAGTTAAAACGCTCAAACTTTGACGTTGAATATGTGAAGTGTGTGTAAATATATGTGAAATCATCCTGTTTGTCCCATTTTGCGAAAAATATTTACTCAAAAGAATTTTAAAACGAACTCGATCTTTTAATTAAAAAAAATTCCAAAGAAATTTGATAAATGGGAGAACGTTCTGTTTAAAGAATTACAAAAGTTAATAAATTAGATTGAATATGGAATTTTCGCAACAATGAAAAATAATTAAATGCTATTTTATTTGCATTAGATTCCCAGTAAAAATCATGTGACTATTTTTTTGCTCCATATATTTTCACAGCTAATCCTTCAACGCTTCGGCGATGACCTCGGAACCTTTTTAACGCATGATCAGTATCCTTTAAATTTCTAAACTGTGCCAGCTTCTCTTAAAACTGATAAGGGAAATTTGTTACGAAAAAATTAGCTGCCTTGAAGTGCAATGTTAAATGTCATTTAAAAAAGTTTTGACAAATAGAAAATAACCTTCGAATTTGATGTTTATTTTCAAGCAATAAAATTATATAAAATCGGAAGCATTTTATTTACTGTTCTTCTCATTGTAATCTAAGAGTTAAGAATTATTTATCCGAATAGCCAATTCTTGGAAATAATTAGAAATCGGATTTCAACATTAATCTGTAAAATGAATATGCGAATATTCAATAAAGCAATAAATGACAGCTGCAGCATAAAAACTGTTTTGCCATCGCGAGCGCACGTATTTAATTTATGAATAAAAATTACGTTAATAATATATTTTGTGTTCGAATATAAGTTATCGTATGCAGAATAAAATCTTATTAGATACCAACTTTGCAAAATAATAAAAAGGATAAATAAATAAAAAGGCAATGCAGGACAGGTTTATCATGCTCTCTGATTAATCCTACCAGTTTGAAACGCAGACTGGTTTTAATTTATAACGTATCATTTATTTTACTAAAAGTTAAGAAGTATAATAATTGTACTATTAAAATATCATCAGAAATTTATAAAAATTTATGTTTAGAATTAGAAATTAAGATTTTATCATTTTTACAGTAAAGATTTTTTAGGAAAAATAATATATTCCTTCAAGTAACTTGTGGGAATCATCTATTTAGTTGTCGCGTAATCTATTCTATTTCTGCATTGAAAAAAATTGCTAATTACAAAAAACTATTGGAAATATATACCAAGAAAATCATATTTATCAATTGAATTTGCTAAAATATTGAATTTTACTTTTCGACAATATATCTGCTTTAATGAAATATATATAGAACTCACAAGAACTATGAAAATAAAATTATAAAAAATCATAAATTTATTTGAATTCTTTTTCTTGAAAATTTATTTTTGGTTAAATGAGGTCGTCAGAAATTATACAAAAAAGCAAACCAACAAATTTCTCTGCTTTTTTAATATTCATCTTCATTTCTTCACAACTTATCCAGAAAACAAAAATTATTTTCTTCGATTAAAGACGTACGTACACAGCTACTGTAAGTTTTACTGAAGCTGGAATAAAGGCGAAAAATGAAATTAAAAAATTTAACAAGTTTAATTAAAAACACCTTTATCCAACAGTGATTTTGACAATTTTAAGTGTTGAATTATATTTCGCATATTTAAAAAAAAATCAGATGAAAAAATGTCCTTATTTACCTGATTTATTTTTATTTATACAAGAAAATAATTCTTTTACACCATTTTAATCGAATAATTTCTTGAAAATTGTAAATATTCGTAGTTTAGCAGTGCATTTAACACTTTAACCACTGTATTAAGATCTCGTCATTTGCAGTGTCTTAATATTATTTGTACCTCTAAAATCTTTAGTTAACCTTGGAATTACAAACAAAGGACCACGCATACAATACATAGGATTTTGGGTACCCGTCAAATTGGTTCAAACAAATTGGTACCCAAAATCCTATGTATTGTGTGCGTGGTCCTTTGTTGTTGTTGTTGAGATTTTCATGGGTTTCCCGATTGTCTTAAATATTTTACAGTTGTACCCTTATATACAAAATTAAAATCCCCTCTAAAAGCTTATTGCCAATCCTCCCCTTAAAATTTACTGCAAATTACTTTTACTAAAAACATGTGATAAATACATTTTGAAATTGTTACCCACAAGTAACAGGAGTAATAAAAAAGATTCTAATATTTATACACGGTTAAATTCTGTTTTGTTAGTTGAGTTTTGCATACAACGTTATAAAATTAGGTATGTACGTTATAATTTGTACACAATTTTTTATTAATGTGCACTTTTATATTAGACTATTATTAAACCCAAAAACTGTATTTTAAATAAACTTTTTTGTGTACTTACGCATTATACACAAAATTCTATTGCATTAGAAAATAGATTAAATTTTTTCTACAAATTATTTGCCTAACTTTCTGAAGCAATTAAAATAAAACGAAAATTTCGTGAAGATTAATAGTTAATAAACAAATGCTGCGTTTAGTTATTATTCGTTCAATTACAAAAACAAAATAAATGTTTACATCGTACGGATATTTTTTTTCAGTGCACAAGAGATTCGTACGTCGGTACTTTTCCATGCCGATCGGTCGTAGTGCTAGTGGAAGAATATTCCGGCGGAGCATTAGACGGGGGTACGGGCGATAAAAGGGCCCAGCGAAATTGAATAGCATTTATGCTCGGCGCACGCCGAACACGAAGTCGCGCATCGGCACGCGGCGGGGATAATTACGCGAGGCGGATTGACGTGTCCTTTGTGCGGGCGATTCCTGCAGCATGAAAGAAAACCGGAAATTACATTTGCAAAGCTTGCGAATGAACCGGCAGGTCAACTTGAAAGTGACATTTATATCCCGCGCAATTGCGACTTTGTCGTGGCGAGCGCGCCACAATGCCCGCGGCTTTTGCGGTCGATTAAAACAACAAGCCTAGACGAAATCGCACTGAGCTTTATAATTCACTTTGCTCCGGAATTTTTTTTATTAAGATTCCTAGACTGAAAGCATTTGCCATTTCTGTCTGGCAGCGCGACTGTTGCTGCTCCTCGGGTTAATTCGGCACCACTGCAATCGTTTCGTAGGCGTAGTGGAAAAAACTCGGTTTTTACTCGAAGAGGCGGTCACCGCGATTTGCAAGTTGGAAAAGCGGACACATCGATTTTTACTAGGAAAAGTGGACAAATCCAATTTTTAGTTAAGGGACTATGGGACATATAGCCACTTTTCTCAGTTATTTACATGAAAAAAAAAGAGTTTCAGATTAAAAATTATATTAATATTACATATTAATAGTATATAACATTTTTTACTAATTTTTATCCATCCAGAGTCATAAATCCATCCGGAACCTGAGATATCAGTTGTCAAATATTCTTTCCTTGTGCGACAACTGCAGATCACAAATTTTAACCAATTTAAATGAGGCTTAGGTTAAAATATTTGTTATTAATGTCATTTAGGGCTGAAGCTCTTTACTAAGGATAATCAATTTATTTCTTTTATAGGATAAAGTAAATATTTAAAAAAATGGAATTTTTCACTTTTAATGTAACTTTTAAGACACCAGGTATTTGATACAAGTAAAAAAATAACAAACTAATAGCTTTGGCTCTAAATGACATTAAAAACAAACATTTTAAGCCAAGCCTCATTTAAATTGTGGTTTGCAGTTGTCGTGCAAGGAAAGAATATTCGACAACTAATATCTCAGATTCCAGATGGAGTTATGACTCCGGATGGATAAAAATTAGTAAAAAATGTAATATACTGTTAATATATGACATCAATTTAATTTTTAATCTGAAATTCTTTTTTTTTCAGGTAAATAACTGAGAAGCTGGGCTATATGTCCCATAGCCCCTTAAACTAGCAAAATTCATCGCGCTTTGTTTTTCACGCATCCATTATTGATAAATATTTATTGGTGATCCATTCTAATTTTTCAGATTGGATAATAAATATAATAACGCCATTTATTTTCGTAACAAATTGATTTATATAAACTGCATGTTAGTTAGAAAATTTTAAAATTGAATGAATATTTCGTTAATCCAATTGAACAAAAACAAATTCATTAATCAATAAATTTGCGTTTTTAACTATTTCACATACTGCTGCCATTTTTTTTAGAGAGAGAGAGAGAGAGAGAGAGAGAGAGAGAGAGAGAGAGAGAGAGAGAGAGAGAGAGAGAGAGAGAGAGAG
>JAXIUT010000048.1:6248937-6260317 GCA_035586675.1 Eurytoma californica
TCTGCGGGTCAAAATACTATAGGGTATGAAGGTCTCCTCTTCAGGTCAGAACACTTTTTTTTGTGTGGCTGTGTTATTGTTGAGCTACGTTTTACATAAAAGATTCATAGCTCAAAATTCTTTTATCTGATTTTTCGGAAAATATAAATTTTCAGCTGGAAATTAGAAAAATAGTACCTCTACATTTTGTGTAAGGTTTGTGCAAATAATAGGCATTTGTTTAATAAATTACTTTATATTCCTGGTAGAAAATTAACCATAAATTAATCAGGATATGATTGATTTTTTGGTAATTGATAAACGAATGCTCAAAATTCCGACGAGAAGACTTTATCGACGTGAATATTGTAACAGGTCAACTACATATTCGGATTGAACCATTTATGTTTTCCCATCCCTTCTAATCATCCGAAAAATGTATGAGTTCCCTATGTGAACAACTTCACGATCCCGTCGATAAACTCAATGCGACATTACTATCAGCAACGTCGTTCTTTCTATTTATGCATCCCGCTGAAGTTGCCAGCTGACCCAGCGCGTAAGCGAAGCCCGTAGACAATTCATTGATCATCAGATTGCGATCCAATTCTGGGTTAATTATAGACTACTCACATAGAGTTAAATGTTAAATTTAGCCAATAGTTAGTGATGACTAATTTTCTACCAGAGATTTTACATATTTTTTAAATCAATTAGATTCTCATGAAATCGATAAATGATGTTCTTATTTGATTAGAATGATGTTTCTATTTGATTAGAATGATGTTTCTATTTGATTAGAATGATGTTTCTAATACCATAGTGTTCCTTAAAAAACCATTAAGTTTCTAATTCCTCTAACTTAGGTTCAGTTTAATCAGATAAATTTTCTGTGTTACTAGGTTCCACAACAGGTATTCCCGGCGTTCCGGAAAATATAACCGTGATGTTTCTGAATCCGACGTCGGTGAGAGTCTCCTGGAGTACCAGCCAGGTCGAACAAGTGGAGAAGTATGACGTTACCTACAAGCCCACGGATGCCAGGTGCGATATTATTGCATTGACAGGTCGACCTTTGATGATTTTTAACTCAATTCTAACGAATTTTTTTTCTCAACGAAAAGCATCGACATTTCAAATTAGGAGTCTTCTTCCATCGAACTTAATGTACTTCAACTGATTTGTTACCATGTAACTGTAGAAAATAGTGGAAGAACACTCCTTAACAGAACATATAAAGATATCACTTGGCCTTTTCTGAAGTCTAATTCCTACTTATAACTTGATCCATTTTTACTCTATAACTTCAAACTGTATCTATTCTGCCTACCGTTGTGTAATTTTTTTTTCTTTTCTGTTAGAGGACTCGAAACACTTTTCTGAAATTCAAATAATTTACCTTAAATTTATCATTATTGGCATATCAAATAATTAGCTTCTATTTATTGTATAATTAGAAATAGCTCATAATTAACGTATATTATGACGATCAAAGTTAATATTATACCTGAAATTAATAATTTGAATTTCTTATGACATTTCTTACACGGAGATAGTTATTTAAAGTATACTGCAAGTAATAAGTTGAATTAAGAATAAATTCTCTAGCTTGTTAAATTATGCTGTGTGAGTCCTCTTCGGTAAACTTATAGTAAGAAGTATAGGCCATAAAAACGGAAGTAAAATGTACGGAAGTATGTAAAAAGGATACTGTTTATGAGTCAAATGACGATGGGAAGACGTCGCGTGTTTATTTATTTCTGGGAATTTACGCACGAAAGGCGCAGCTGCGGCACGTATACAGCTGCGCCTTTGCTTCTTATGTGCACCGGGATTTTTAACGCATTTTATTAAGAAAGTCGATGCAAAGGCGAACAAGTCCGTCAAATGCAAGTATCATCATTAACGAAGATTTTCACTTCTCTTGCGGCGAGAAGGAGTCATAACAGCAGGTACTTGGTACTTTTATCTTCGAACAACCAGTTTTTACTTATTAATTAATTAATATTACCGGGATTTGTCAGTGCACGATTTTCGATTGTTGTTCGAGTGAATTTTTTATTTACATTGGATGCTAACATACTGTTTATTTTTATTACTTATGTTAATTTTTTACCTACATTAACTTACCTCGATTTATTTGATAATTAACAATTTGTCAATTTTGCTTAAACAAAGGTAATTGCAAATGTTTTATAGTTTAGTTTTAGTGTATCCCACATGTAAATAATCTCTCCCGTAAACTACATACAGTTACCTTTGTCGCAAGAGCATTTACTGTCTTACATTATACAGATACACATTTTTCAAATATTTTCTTCCTATACATAAATCTTTTGGAAAATTTCACTCGAACCCATTTGAAAAATATTGAATGATATAACAAATTGACTAAAAAAAAAGTCGTGCAATCAACACTCCCGGGATTCTTAGCTGCCATTTTTTCAAGAGCATATGAGCATATATATATTTTCGTTGGCGTAGAGCGCAGTGCAGACAGTGAAACGTTTATATTGTTTCAACATCATGCAAAAAATGTTCATATAATTATTGTGATTTACGTGCTGGAGATAGTAGTAGGTGCAGCTCTGTTTATACATTTGCGTATAGTAAAAAAAATAATTTAGTTCGCTGCTGAAACGTTCGTTTATTTTTGTTGTTGTTCGGATGTTCGCTATTTATTAATCAAATTATTCTCTGTTGAAGCTTACTTAAGACGTCAAGAATGTTTTTTTTTTAGCATTGAATAAAAAAAATGCTTTTAATTTACGATGAACATTTCTTCTATTTTTCACTTTCTTTACGTCTTTTTCTCGACGTTCAATGACCTTAATTCAATAAATATATAGCAATCCAATTGTTAATTTCGACCAGTACAATGCCCTTTTTTTATATGTTCTAACTTGATATTCATAAACTATAAGTTATTAAATCAGTATAAATGTATTATTATGATAAATATTCTAAAAATATGTAGATACTCCTCTATTCTTAATAATTGGATTATTATTGTTAAAATGTCATTGTTTTAATACTAACAACATACTTCGAATAATGTGATGTCTAACTTTTTGTTTAACCTAATTAATCGTGCAATTTAGAATTGCAAATTTCAGTGAATCAAATTATTTATAAACATTACTGACATCTTGGTAGAAATCGTCCACTTTTATGCTATGCAAAACCATTTTTTAGTTAATAACTGTCCGTACAGTGCTTCATTTATGGGTGACTTCTTCTAGGGCATTAGATGTTTGTTTCATTTTTTTCTAAGTAGTATAAGCCAGTACTGGTACGGCAATTAAAATCATCTTTGAAACGTAGCCAAAAAAAAGTGTTTATTTAGAATTTGAAGTATGTGCAAAAATAAAATGAAGTAAATAATAATAATCACAAATTTCACTGAGATTAGCAATGACAAAATTGTTCAATTTTAGAGAATAATTCAAGTCCGTCAATCAACGTTTCACGTTAATTTTCGTTGTCTTTTTTTCATTTAGCAATAAAGCAAATATGTTTCACATTGCCTCTGAATTGTCGCACAATTTTATTTATAGTATGTGCACAGACGGACGTGTGATTTTTGTTTGATTTTCCATGAGCTTAAATACAAACTAACCATTCCTAGTGCTACAACTAACTGTCTTTATATCGTTATCTGTATAGACGAAGTATCTCGGCCGGACTTTAGGCGCCTCCGCCTAGGAAAATTAGCAAACACTTTTACAGAATTTAAAAATAAAGTTATAAATTAAAATTTCTTGATTCATTTGGAAAAGCCACGGCGAGATACTTTGGGTTATATTAAGCTTGTTATAATCTAGTTTCGAGCAAGAGCGACTGTAGAGAGACAGAGAGAGAGAGAGAGAGAGCGAGAGAGAGAGAGAGAGCGAGAGAGAGAGCGAGAGAGAGAGAGAGAGAGAGAGAGTATAATAACATGATTATACGGAGAATAAAGCTCTACTAAAAATTACAATAGTCTATTTTAATGTTCTTTCAGACATACATTGTAAGAGAATTGTCAATAGTTTTTTGTTAAATTTATTAATTTTTAGAACATTGTCAGTCTGCAAGAGGAATAAAATTAGCATTTTTCATAAAAAATTCCATTCAGATTTAGAATATAGAAAAATAATTAATAGACACGTATTTTTTCTTTTTTCAAAGTAATCAAATTATAATTTAATACGTATTCTCAAATATATGAGGAATTCTGTAAAAAGTCCCGTTAGCGAGTTCAAAAACTGGAGAAAAAATGTATGAGTTCAGCAATTTTCGAAGTTTTCCTTCGAAAAAATCCTGTGTAGAAAAGTGGCCACAGACAGTAGTGGACGGTAGTGGAAAAATTACCATCCTGTATTGTAAATTTTACTAGAAAATATTATACATTTTACTAGAATTACGGTAAAATTTCTAACAATTCTATTAAATTTTACGAAACAGTATAGTAATTTTTCACTACATGACAGTCTGTGGCCGCTTTTCTAGGCAGGATAGTAATTTTTACTAGAATTTTTCTCAGTATAGTGAATAATTGCGACCTCACGCAGATTATCGAAATCAAATAAAAATTTTATTTTTCCTGCAACAATCCAATTGTCCATTGTAATTTTTAATGGATCATTTTTCCCCGCATGCGAACGAATCGATCGAAGTGCTGGGTGAATGGTGAATGCGGTGAATGCAGTTTGCCAAGTTTTTCCCCCGCGACCCACTGTACATTTTACTCGAATGCGCTCGCGTCTTCCGAATCGATTGATTTTCGCGGGTTTAAATTTAACTTTCTTAGCTGGCGCGCAGGTGAACGAACTTCCTCGGACGGTATACCGCGGCCAATTCGGCTAGTAGGAGGAGGGGGTTTCTACAGCCTAAATGGAAGAATGGAAAAAGGTCCAATCTCGAAAATTCATATTGATGGATCGCGAGCTCGGCTTTATGGATTCCCACTTAATGCAGCCGAGCGATCGGGAAATTTCTGTTTCGAACTTTTTGTCGAGCTGGCGCTTTTCTAGCTAAACAGCCGGCGAAACGTTTGTGCTGGCCGAAAATACAACTTTACTGAAATCGACCGTGTATTTAATAGTTTTATATATATTTTTTAATGTTCAAAAGTAACGAATCATTTAGGTCAATATTTACATTAATCGCATATATTAGTCGAAAGTAAGTTAAAAATAAATTATCGCATTGAAATGAAGACATTTTAGAAATTCCAAAAAAAGTAAACAAAAAGCATACATGGAGGCTGTTAATGTGAGAGACCGGGACAACATTAATTTTGTAAAATTATGTATGAAAGATATACCTAATAATACATAATCAGGTATGTTCGTGTATAATTAGGTATATTTTTCAAGTATGATCATACATGATTATACAAAATTAATTTTTAGTCGGGAATTTCATACTCTACTAGTAAATTATTAAAGTATTATGAGATTCGAACAGCTGGAAAAATGAGAGATTAGTAATTTTAAACCCGTTCAGTTTTATTCCGGTTGAGCTATGTAAATTTGCTCCGAAATTGAAAATTTACTTGAAGAGATATTTCTAGGCAACATGCCTCTTTTTAGATCTAATTGTACAAATCTGAGTTAGTGCGTAGATATACAGCGATGTATTTGTCAATTAGAAGCAAAAATTCTATTACAACTGTCCTTAATTAATAAAAGTTACAGTAGTGTTCCCTGAAATAAGCTGACTGTAAAAATTTAATAAGATAACAATGGTACACCGATTTGTACAGTAACGTTGGTAATAATTGAACTTTTAATTTTCTTCATCTGTGTTTATACAAATTAAGTTCACAGTATGAAGAATGTATTACCTCTGTATGAATACGCCCCGTTCGTTCCTTCATTTAAATCCAATAATTATCCGAAACAAGACTTTTTTCTCAGTGTATAAATAATAATGACGTTTGAATTGAAACGCTATTTAATTAACGCGAACAAACGAGCATAAAATTAAAAGGCATGTAATATTTTTTCAGTTTAATTAAGAGAACCAGTTACGATGAAAGCCTGGAAAAATAGATATTTTTATTAATTATTCATAAATAAAAATTATTCAAAATTGTTAATAATTGAACAAAAGTTAATGAAAAGGCTTGAATTCCTTTTTTCCATTTTACTTTACCAGGATGCAGAAACATATATTTTAAGCTGTTAATTAGCGGCAGAAATAAAAACTCCATTAATAAATTTTACTAATTGATTTATTTAATCGAAAGCTCAGACACGTGTGACGTTTTTTTTTCCAAAAATAAATCTCAAATACTAGTAGTAGTAGTTCTACTAGTTTTTATTGGCCTTCGGTCGCTTATTTTGCGACTCCGATATTTCACCATTCATATTTCTGCTGCTTGAATTTCCCCTAGATTTTTGAATAATGCCTTCCATTTTTGTTACTAGACCCCCATTGGGTGAAATCCCGACACGTGTTCATTATTTTGGATAAAGAATCTTTCGTCAAAATTTCGAAAAATCCAGGACTCTCCTTGTCAGTGCAGGATATCGTAATAATTTGGCGAAGCAAAAACTAAAAAAACCACTACGAAAAAGCCCCCAGTAAACATTGCAGTATTATCGAACACGTATCTTGAAAGTAAATAGTTGTGCAATACCGTACATTTTACCAAAAAACAACATGGACTACTGCGGAAAATGATTATAAGTTTGGCAAAAATCATGAAATAAATGTTAATTCTTTATAATTCTTTATTCTATCTAATATCTCAGAAGAGTTTGCAGAAAGATAGCTAATGTTTTTGTAATGTAGGTATTTAAGGATAAATGAATAGTTCTTGAAATCATCTATTTTTCATGTTTTATGTCTGGTCACTTTGTTTTAAATAACTAATGACGCTATATTAAAAAGAATTAAGTATAGTACCTGCAAAAACTTCGCTTAAATAATATTACTGCAGTTTATAATCCTCTCTTTAAAACCCTCTATTTAAAAAATGATAGCACTTTAATGTCTTTAAACTTGTTATCCTCTCTTAAAAAACGATCCTCTTTTTAAAAAACCATGGCAGGATGTTGTGAAGCCTCGAAAAAAGAGATTTGATTAGATAATGGTTAAACACATCCAGTGGCGCCAAAATTCAAAATGCTTTGATATGAATATTATTTTTTAGTTTAATTTTGGTTTATATAAATAAAGTATGGAGTAATGAATTAAATATTAAGTTTTTAAATTTTCTAATTGTATTCTAAATTTATATATTAAATAACTTCGGTAATAAATCCTGATTTAGTTTCTAACCTCAAAAATGAAAAACAACATAACCTATGATTTAGTCGCGCTGGTATTAAAAAGAATTAGGTTATAGTACCTGCAAAAACTTCGGTTAAATAACTTCGGTTAAATAATATTATTGTTTATAAAATGAAAGGATTGCAATAATACCGCCGATCTCATTATTTACGAAATGGAAAAGTAAAAAGCTCGCGCAAAACAAGATGCTTTAATGCTCCGGTCTATTTCGAAAACAAGGGTATCAAAGTCGCTCGAGTGATGAATTGCTTACGGAAAAGCGAGCGAAAATGCAAACAACCTGGAATAAACGCGAAGAAGTAGAAGGCTAAGACAGATACTCCCGGTCAATCAGTTTACAAAAACATCCTCGCTGAAAATGTTTGAACACGTGCTTTTCACGATTGCTTGACTTTCAATCTGTTTTATTCCGCTGCAGCTCAAATGTCTTCCACGCAAATTTGCTGACGGATAAAGTCGTATTTTCACAAGGTTTACAATTTTGTGATTTATGCGGTTGTTCAACACGAAATTATAGTAAAGATTTATTTTTTAATCAATTTTCTAGAGAAATTAATGTACAAAATATAATCTTCGTTCGTATTACTAGTAATTTTTTTTATCCATGTTCACATTTTAGTTTGAATCATCAAAGAATTCTTGTTTAAATAGATTAATGAATTCATAATAATCGTTAGGATTTTAAATTGTCTAATTACTCTAAAGTTTGTATAATACTCATGCATACCGTTTTGCTTATTTTCTAACTTCAAAAATTAAAACGCATCATCACTTACTATAAGTTTAAATATTAAAGTGAAAAGTATACATAAGTTAAAAAAAAAAGAAACTTTAAAAGGTAAAAAAACGTTTCTTGAATTGAGCATTTTTCTAAAATTTATTAAAAAAGTATAAAAAAATAAGAGCGCGAAACGCGTTAGATTTGTTACTAGTAAAAGTTAAAAATTATGTTTTTAAAATTATTAAATTATTAAAATAAAAATTATGTTTAAAATTGATCGTCTTTTTAACTGTTCATAGCGCGTTGAATTCATGGAACTTACCAATCTTCCAATTTAGTGCAAGTGCGTCATTGATCAAAGCAATGGGGGATTCATTCCAAAGGGAATCGCGTGATCTTCCTCCAATAGTGCAATGCAATTTGTTAAATAAATGCACTATGTTAAAAATATCACTACTCCGTAAAATAATTTGCGTAATTGAATTGCCTCTTTTTCTTTCTTACTTTACTTGCTCATACAATTTTCATCAGTTACTTTAGCTCATCCAGATAAGAATTTAAGTAACCGAAAAAGTTTCGCTCTTCGCACTCTCTACAATCGGACCGATTTTCAGCGGAAACAATTTGAGCGAACTGGATTTTAAGTGAAATTTCACTATTTTACATTTGGAAGGCGGGAGAATAACCAGGAAGTTAAGCTTGAAACCTGCCAGGGCACGGTAAAAGGTTTCGTTTAAAAGCTTTGAAATGATGTACTATGCACATACACGTCCAGTTCATCGATTTTTTTAATTTTTTTTTTTATGCAGAAGTATGCAAAGTGAGTGTACAAAAAATACTCGAGCTTCGAGACTTTATTTTCAGCTTCGCGACTTTATTTTGAAGTAGATGTTACATTTTTTATCCAAGTTATTTCACGTTTTATTTTACATTTTTGTTCAATAATATCTCTTTCCTCGTGTAAAAAATACATTATATGGCTTATTTTGAAAAGCAGAAAATTTTTATAACTGCACAGATTTCGAAAATAAATATTTTTTTGAAAAAAATGTGTACATTAACTTTTTAGATTTTTTGAAAAATACTTTTTTTTTAAGTTACTTAGAGAAAAGTCTTGTAAAATTTCAAAAATTGAGATTTCTTTAATTATCATTATAAAAATTTGTTTACATTTTTGTAATGATAAAAGAAGTTAATCACTAAATTTTTAAGTTATTTTATTCACTATTTTAATAATTAAAATTAACGTTGTATTTTTTCAATGATTGATAAACATATACATTTTCTAAAATATCTCTTGAGCATATTGCTTTGATTAAATTTATTCTGTGCCATTATTTATATATATATATAATAATAATAAAATTGGTATTATTTTTTTATCACACATATTTACAAAAAAAAGCAAAAATCGATTTCTTGACCCACAATCTTTAAAAATGTGCAAGACTCTCCCCTTAAAATGTATTCTGGATGGGCAAAGTACCTTTGAAAACAAAAGTATCCTCATAAAAAATGCCGTAAAAATCAATCGCGAGTGAAATTTCTACATGGGAAGGAAAAATATCGACAAATTGCACGAGTGGAATTAGCGTCCCTCGGTTGAAAGAGCCATTCAAGTGCGAAGGAACAATGTCAAGCGGCCCGGTTTGGTGACACAAGGATGCACATTATTCGCTGACGAAGGAAAGCGAAAACCTCGAACCGATCGATAGCTATATATATATAGCAGCGTGGCACGTTCACTTTCGGAGTACTCGACGATGCATTGATAAATCACGCCGTAAATGCGGCGCTCGCGCGGTGCATTCACAAAGGAAAACTTTGCTTTTCCGATTGTTTGATTCGAAAACTTTTTTCTTTCCGATTGGTCGCAATCTCCCGTCGTAAACTATTTCTATTTTTGCTTCTTTCAAATCGCCTTATGTTTACATCGCTCTTTATTTATTCGTAATTTAAACCAAACTTTTTTTATGAGTAGTAAAATATAAAAATTAAACGTGCTAAACTCTTACACGGAAATATCTATAGGCAATCGTATAGGAATAAATATCCTATAGGACATCCTATAATATAATCTATATAATATATCTATATCATTTTACAGAAATTCTTACCAAATAATTTAAACCAAACTTTTTTTACGGGTAATGAAATATAAAAATTAAACGTGCCAAACTCTTATACGGAAATATCCTATAGGACATTCTATAATATAATCTATATAATATATCTATATAATTAAGCAATTTATTCCTGTAGATTGCTGTACACCATACTGTTTAGTTTTTCGCCACAAACTGGGAAATAATATTACCAGGATTTAGTTCGTTCTTCATACGCAGCCATTAATAAATTATCGAGCTTAATATTCTCTAAGACGCGAGCGCATATTAATTATTTAAGTGAGAAAGGGAGAGACTGCGAGAAAGAGCGATAGGTAAAAGGAATGGAAGAGGAAAGATAGAGAAAGCGAGAGAGAGAGAGAGAGAGAGAGAGAGAGAGAGAGAGAGAGAGAGAGAGAGAGAGAGAGAGAGAGAGAGAGAGAGCGAGAGAGTGAGAAAGAGAGAGAGAGAGAGAAATGTGGAAGAGCAAAAGTGATCGTAAGTAAAGAAAGATGGAGTCACAACGGAAAGGTGGTTAGTTACAGGGTGGTGGCGGTGGTAGCGGGTAACAGTGAAGCAGTCACCCTGAGCAATTTGCGCGCCGACACGCAATACCAGCTGGTTGTCACTGCCGTCAAGGGCGGCAAAAAGCTTCGAAGTCGGCCAATCGTCTTCCGTACTCTTGGTAAATTAATACTATTCCTTTTATCCCGCTTATCAAATAGGGTGTAACCGTCAATGAGGTCGAAAATCGAAATCTCACAATGATTATATTACAAATAAATAAATGTTACTTTTAAGATAACACCCCGATATTTGCAAAGATGAGAATTAGACATAAAAAATCATATCACATTCATTAAAAATCGAAATATTTTTGGCATTTTTTTTCACTTGAATTGAATCGGACAGTATTGCACGAAAAAAAATTATTTATAGCTTTTACGCATGTATAAGTGAATGCATGCAACAGAAAACATCCGAATTTTAATTAATGCAATGATTGCAACAAATAGGGGTAAAAGGTACGTTCACTGGCTCTTTAAGCAGACGAAGAAACATAGTGATTGGCCCTGCCAATACAGTGATTGGCAATGCTAAGCTTATGGAAGCGGCCAACGACTATAAGGGAGCCGACAATTGTACTGCTTACCCCTATTTAGCAAATGAAAATTTGTTAATTTATTAATTATATGACTTAAATTTTTAGTACTTATGGAGATGTGAAACCCAGGGGTAGGAATCTGCCGTACCGGCATCGGTATTTTCTTCTTTTTCTCAAGACCAAAACAAA
>JAXIUT010000048.1:6282055-6292843 GCA_035586675.1 Eurytoma californica
TGGTTTCTGAAACGTTTCAGAAACGTTGGATTTGAAACCTCAGCGGACATTTTAACGTTTCTGAAACGTTTCTGAAATGTGATCGAAACTAAACAAGCAACGTTTCCTGGTTTCCAGAACGACGTTTCTTCAACGTTTCTTTGCTATTTGGGATATATATTTTTGCCGTGTAATAAACTAGACTAGCTTTAAAAACTTGAATGAGAAGTAGAAAATAAACCCTGAAATTGGCAAAAAACTACAATGCACGGCGAAAAGTAAATATGCATATTTCAATTTCAAAATAAAATATTTGTTAGATAATCTTATATGCGAATTTTTACATTCTTCCCGGCAAGTAAAATCTCTTTTTTAATACATTTTCATTTTTGGCGAAAAACAATTTTAAAATTCATTATTATAATTACCAATAATGTTGAATTTAAACAATTAAAATGTTTATATTCCTAATTTAATTTTTTTTAATAATTATAGTGGCAGATACAAGATCCCAAAAAGATTTTTGTTTTTGTTTATACAAAGTTGGCCCGTAAATTTTACGATATGTATAACAAAAATAATATACATTGGATAGGCGCATCCCAAAGAAGAAGCTGTTTAGACTTTTTTTTATTTATCGTCTTAATAAAACACTCGATAAGTTACTAGAGTTAGGACTCTCCCCTAGCATTAATAAAAGGATACCTTAGTACAAGAATAGTAAAATTTATCCTACTACTGTGGACTTCCATAATTCTTTTCATGTAAATAGCCAATGCATCAAATACAAAAATAATTTAACTAACTGAGAACAAATTACATTAATTTTGATTCAACGATCAAAAGATAGGCTCATGTCATATAAATATACATTAGTAAAGAACTAGTATGATTATTTTCATATTATTTTGTAAAACTTTTTATACTTTATTAATACCTTGTATAAGAGAATGATTCCCTCTTAACTGATGGAGATTATTTTTCCAATCTATGTACATACAACTGCGATAATGCGAAAAATAAATTATTTGCTGTCTTAAATTCAGATTATAAAGAATGCATTTATGCTGAATGTACGATTGTAATGTGTGTATCCGTTCTTCGCCTAGCGCAATACAGGAATGACGATGATGAAGTACTTTTGAAGTATTTACGCTAACGGAACAATAGTACTAAACTCATATAACAGTATGTTTTCGAAGATGCTTTAGGAACATAAGTTGAATATTTTTACTTTCCTACTATACCGTGTATCCATTATAAAATTTTTTTAATCTGCATTTTAACACTGTTTTTATTTTTAGAGATACAAATTGATATGCTTTCATTTAATAACCATCTGAAGATTTTAAAACATTTTATTTGATAGCAACTTACATGCACCACTTTAGATTCACAAAAAAGAAAAGCTTTGTAGGGGAAGTTTTCTGTTTCGTTATAAAATAAAATCAACTCATTTCTAGGTGTTAATTTTTTTCTTCAATAAAACATATCATTTTGATCTAACCACCACAAAGTACCCTGGTAGAAACGCTTACTAGCGGTTGGCCAATGTGACGTTTTTAGCCGATTTTTTGGCCAACCGCTGCTTGTAAGGATAAAAATTTCTACTAAATTTCTGGGTATTTTCAGAGTTTTTCTGAATTTGCCATACATAAATCTAGATCAGAGTTGCCTAAATAAATTTATTTTAGCACGAAGTAGAAAACAACACTCATAGCTCTATCTTTTACTGTGAAAATGTTATTTTGAAAAAAAAAGAATAAAATATAATAAGCACTGATTGAAAGGCCGGATGCAATAAAGGCAGGCGAACTGCAGACTGCCATTGCCCGAATTGAACGGGAGATGGCAAAATACACAAATCACAGTATGAATGTAAAACTGGCTATTTCTTACGTGAACAATGCTCCAGCTACAATTTAGTAGTCCTATCTTGATTTATATATCTGGTTCGTCTTAATGATTAAAAACATTTAATATTAAGATACAAGATTCTTCAACGCCCAACTGAATTTATACATCATATTTTCACTCCCGCGCCGGGAGATAATGTGGTACTTTAAGTACCAGGGCGAAGAAGAATATTTTATGATCTTTTTCATATAAAACAGTATTGCATAGGTATTTTAAACCTGCAAGTAAGAATATCCATTCAAAGCCAGTTATCTTTCTTCAAATACTCAAGTTAATACAAAAATTCAAGGCTCGTAAGTTTTCTGAAAATCTATATATTGGATGAATTTTAAATTTTTTAAATTTTCTTAACTCAATTCTCTTCTGCTCCAACGAAAAAGGGTACAAAAACACTCCTATAATTATTTTAGATGGTTAGAAAGTGAAATATTTATACTTTTTTTTAAATGAAAAATCTTTTCAATTAGTTACAACATTTGTAGTAGTTTGTGACTTTTGCTCTGGTAGAATTGTAGAGAATAGTTTAAAAAAAAAAAAATCCTAAAATTTGTTTAAAATATAATACAAATCCTAAATATATGTTCAAAGAAAGTTCATAGGTTTCAAATACGTATTAGAAATTTGAAATACCTATCTAGACTGAAATTACTTTATAATGCAATACTATTTTATTTGAAAAAAAAAATTTATTAAATGATTAAAACTGTTAATAACAAGCAAGTTATACATATTAGTATTTTATAATTATTTTAGTTTTAACACAGTACTGATAAATAAATAACAAAAATAGTGTAAAACAAATATAAATACAAAAAAAACCTCGCACTTTATTTTACAACAGTTCAATTAAAAATCAAGTTTAAAAAAATATAACTGACCCTTTTAAACAGTAGTTTAGTGAGCTTTTTAAAGGCTAGCCCCCTTAATGCATTCGTGCCTCCGATTATAAATTGATCGCATCAGATCGCATCTACTTTGTTCACTTGTTACACTAGTCATCGTAGTCTATAAAAATAAAAGAAATATAAATATCTAGATTTGTTCCATATAAGAGAGTACACAACGCGAAGCGTCTCTACATATTACTCTATGTATACATTATAAGCTCTGAATAATAAAATCGAGTGAGAATAAAGTTTACCACTCGTTAAACCAGGTACCAAAAATAACGTTAAACGCATTTAACGCACAAATCTGCGAGGCTTAAATATTACCCACTCCCCTGCTCTCCTTGTTCGTCGCGCCGAAATCGCGCCGTTCCGCGAGCAGACTGCCAAGCTTTGCTATGAAAAATCCACGTGTGATCGCCAAACTGGTAACTATCGTAACACTAATGGCGTCTTCTTTGTTTGTCAAGTTTGGCGTCGGTGTCCAGGGAAGGGCGTGCTCATCCCCAATATTCCAATAACGTCGCCCCGCTGCGCTATGTAAACTAAGCGGTACATTCCGGGCGAACGGACAGCGGTATCGCTAAAATAGATTTTTTCCAAAGATGCACGGGGAACTACACCT
The DNA here is from genome assembly GCA_035586675.1 of Eurytoma californica. Classification (NCBI taxonomy): domain Eukaryota; kingdom Metazoa; phylum Arthropoda; class Insecta; order Hymenoptera; family Eurytomidae; genus Eurytoma; species Eurytoma californica. The sequence goes on from JAXIUT010000048.1 coordinate 6,285,464, forward strand.
CCGGACTCGATCTTTCCTGAAAATTTGTTTTCAATTTATTAAAAGCGTCAAAATAAAAATTGATTGAATTAGTAGTTTTCTTTTTGTTCTCTTTCCTTTTTACTATGTACTATTTGTTAAAAATTCAAGGCTATTTAATAATACATTGTTCAATTTATTTGTGCAATGATGAATGATAAAATTCTTACTATCGCGTTGAATTCTTTAAGGCCTAATTGTACATACATTGGAATATACAAAGCTACTTTCGATTTTTATTTAAATTTCACTAAATCAATTCATCATAGCTAAAAATAAACACGTGGATCAGATTAAAATGAACAATTTTCTATCTGTTAATGGAACTGTACGTTATACTAGACCCAATAAAGTCCGATTGATTTTATTAAGCATTAAAGAAAAAAAAACTTCAAAAATTGAAAAAATTTACTAAACAATGAACTTTGAAAAAAAATTCAGGTCTGAAAGGGTTAAAGAAAAAAATTTATTTGCATTTATAAAAGACATCTGTTTACTTCGTAATCATTCAAACTTTAATAAAAATATTAATTGAAATAATTTGAAGATACTGAGAAGTTAGTTTTAAAATGCACTTTTATGCAAATGCTATAATTAAAGGGAATATCATTAAACTTTTGCAAACGCAATTGTACATTGAAAAGTAATCAACACCTTCTATTTTAGATTTGTTAAATTAAATTTGGTATTGATTCTTATGAAATGTTCAAAATTTATTATATGTAAGGATTTCTCATATGTAGATGTGGATAAAATTAAATGCACATCATGAAATCAAGTTTTTGCGTTACAATTTGTAAAGAATTTCCTGAACTTTCGAACATTTTTGCCTAACAAAGAAAAACTATTCATAATCTTTTCAAAACACCTTCGCATCAATTTAAAAAGACTGAAAACGTAATAGTTCTCAAATCACATTGTGCATGTACATTATAGATCTTCAATAAATGTATGCAACATTTTTCAACAAAATCTTTGGGAAACTTTCAACTTTTTTTTAATTATAAGATCTTAAGTATCACCGATTAATATTAATGAATATCTGCATCTTCATGGTTCAAGTCGGGAATCCGTCGTACCGGCTTAGAAACTTATTAATAAAAATCAAAAATAATTTACTTAAAAGACTTATTTATAAAAATCAAAAATAATTTACTACACTCTCTAAATGACTGGTTGCATTTAAAGTAATTCCATTCACAACTGTATGAAAATGAATGGTCTGAAAATTTTGGACATAGGTACTACATAGAAACGTAAAATTTTTCAAATAATTTTTCTCCTCTGACTTATTGAAATTTAAAACAGGTAACTCTCATTGTAAAAGAGTAGTATTCTTTCCAAATGTAGCTTCTTTTGATTTTTAAATAATACAAAGAAGGTTGATGTCGGTAAGGTAGATCCCTAACCGCAAATTTTACATCTCGTTCATGTAATAGTTTTCTAACAATATTTAAAAATAATAGTGACGAAAATTAAAATCGGGAATTATTAAGAGCAACAAATGGTTATTAAATTAACTGATGTAATTAAATAAATATACTTTCATAGTAGTATCAAAATAAAAAAAAAATTTCTTACCTCTTTCTACATATTCATAAACAAGATATTCATCTAAATTGGAAAAACCTTCATGGTATAGTCCAATCCAATCACCAGGGTAAACTTTGCCATTTCCCAAAAATTTGTAAGAAACTGCATTTTCTTCATCAATATACCATGTAGTTATTGGATCAAATTCAATTCCATTATCAGGTATAGAAGGTCTTATCACAATTTCAAATTCTCCACTAACAGGTTTGTGGTCAGATTGCACATAATTGGAATGAGTTCTATAACTATATTGCACAGCCTTTAATTTAATATCTTCATAGACATCTTTATTTACTTTATATAAAATTCTATCTGTCCAAGATGGTCTTCGCCTAAAAATAAATCATTTTTCACTCAAATTATATAAACATTAAAATGTTGTATTATTATAAAGATATCAGTAGGCAAAATTTGAAATCTTTAAAAGCTTCTGCTTACAGTACTACCACAAAAGTACAAAAAATGAAGGACAGTGATTAATTTATAACAAAAATATTTTCTGATTGAATTAGAAAAAAATTATTTATGTTCCAAGAATCAAAAACTTCCTTCTTTCCAAGAAAGGCACAAAAAAAAAAAACATTTTAGTGGATGATGCATATAATAAAAACAATCTTGACTACCATTTGACTAATTGTTCTCTTAGTATCATTAAGGAAAGCTTTTTGCAGACTAATATCACAAGAAAATTGACTTTACAACTTGACTTACAAATATTCACTTACAAAATATTCTAAATGATTGCTTGGCTTAAAAGTTTACTAAAAAGTAAAATCAAATTTTGTTTTTGAAATGCAATTTTTATGTTTCATGAATTTTACTGTACTGATTATGATAAATTTTTAAATATAAAACATTAAGCATATTTAAATTATCTTACTTGAAATCAAAATCTTGAGAAGCAAATTCATATTTATAAGTTGGGGGGAATGTAATTTTTTCCTCCGTAAATTCACCAAATGCTTCTCCACTTTCCATAGCTATTTTTAATTGATCTTTTTCTAACAGGACATCTAACTGATGTTTTTTAACAAGTACATCGATATCTGTTGCAGCCAACCCTTCAGTTAATCGAAAATTAAGATCGCCAATCCAGAAAACATAACTAGAAAGAGTTAATATTTTAACTAAAGTAATAATTATTTTTTATTGAAAATTGCTCGATTATAAATACTCACTCATGATAAAGAATGTTATTTATGTTAGGCACATTGTACGAGTGTTCTTTAATAATAGTATTATAGTCAGAAATTCGATCAGCTAACAGGTGGTCATGAGGTGTTAAATGAGCGTTCACCATACATATATTAACACCATAAACATTGAATCTAATACTAACAGCACCTTTATTACCCTGCAATTAAGTTTTGCATTACATTAAATGAATAATAATACAAGTTAATTCTGTTACTTACCCACATTCCTCCAAATCCAGTCTTTGTATATTGAGTTTCTAAAGATCTTACATGCGTTACGTGTTTTCTAAGACAGAAAACATTTAAGACAAGACCTTGTAACCTTTGTGTTTTTAATTTTACATAATCAAACTCTTTCAAAGCTTCTCTGAAATTTTATTTTAGTTAGTGTTATAGCTATATTATACAAATTGGCTTTGACATTTCAATTTATTCATAATTCACCTAAATGATTTAGTCCAAGGATCTTCAAAAAAAATATCTAAAACGATATTTTGTGGCTGTGATTTGACCTCCTGTAGGCTAAATGAGAAATATTAAGAATTTTGACCTTCGCTTGAATTTATAAATCTTAACAGGTTGCAATTTACCCAATAATGTAGATATCTGCTAATTGCTTCGAGGTAGCAAAATGACTTAATCCTAATAACTGGCGGAGATCCTGCTCCGGATATTTAGTGGCTACATTCCATGTAACAAAGTACAATCTGCAAAATAAAAAAAATGTTAATTCACTGTTCTTACAATCACATTCTACTTGCAATTAGTATGTCAACAATATAATTATATACACGCTATTATTTTTTAAATTCCAACTAAAGACAACTAACTGGGCACAATACATGACACATAATAAACTCCTCGTGTTGTTTTATAGTCTTTCATTTTTGAAATATTAGGTAGCATTTAACTGAATATATTAACATCATACTGTAGAATATGTGACATATTAAGCATGGTATATTTTAACTTTAAATAACCTAATATACTCAATAGTACATAACTATAGGTATAATATTTTGCCAATAAAGCAAACAGATTATCATATTCCCTGTACAAAATATACATGTCAATCTTCAGTTACTATTTATTTTGAATTATCATTTATAAACATAGTCATTAAAATTGTTATTTTTTATTTTATCTAGTGAATAAAAAAAAAAATCATAAAAAAATGAATAATAAAGTAATATGCCATGCATAACTTAAACAAGAAATTGTAAACGATGATGCCAATATTACATAAACAGTTATTTATAAAACATTGAATATAGTCTCTAAAAGAATGTAAACAAATTATTTAATTGACATTTATAAAGATTATGCATTATTTAAATGAATAGATTCTCTGTTATGTCGAGCTACTTCAAGAAGGTATAATTCATAGATTTTTCATGAAAATATAACGATATGAGTAGACTTGATAAAAGTTAGAAATATTGTCGCTTAAATAACTCTACATATTAATAGAAGTAAAACTGTTGAATAAGTTAATTTACTGTCATGACAACCGAAAATCGCAACAATACTGGAACAGTGTTTACAGTAGTTGTTTTCAAACAGCGGAAAGTATAGCTTACGCATTAATAAATGTCACGCATTTAAAGTCTTATCGATGATAACCCAACGCGTCAACGCAATAAAAGGCCGCAGCATTAATTAAGAACAACAATTACAAGGGCAGTACTCACTTCAGTCGTTCCTCAGCCGTTGCCATTTTTCCTCAGTCTACCGATTCTCGAGAGCCGCGAGTCAAAAAAAAAAAAACTACCAAATTGCGAAACGGTACGAATCGCCCGAAGAGAGCAGCGCGACGGGTCAGAGTCGAGCGCGGAATAAAACATGAGCCACCTGACACATATTTACGCCGTGGCGGAGACGCAGCATGTGAAATCTCGCTTTTAACCTGAAAGGCGCAGGTCCTTTCATGAAAAATTATTCGACGCTCGGACTTCGCCCCTTCGACCGAGCTACTCGCGCTGGTCCGCACTCCGAGAACGTGGATAAAACCTGGCAGCACTGCAGCTGGAGAGCTCGCATCTTCCGCGAGTTTCCGAGGCTTCCGCGAGGTCGGGGGTACCCGAGCGACTGACAGGAAAGCAGAATACCTATCCTTGGGACACGCTCTCTTCACGCCATGTCGATGACAGCTGAGTGCTCGCGCCGTGCTGGCTGCTAGTGCACGCCTACATTCTTCGAGCACACGTATATGTATATTTATATGTACATGTACATGTATATGTATACGTGTATGTATGATCGAAGACTACACTGCACAGGTACACTTGCACTTGCACCTCACTACTGATTGCGAGTGCACAACTGCCGAGCTACGGGAGTGTGACGTCACGCGGCGCCTGCTCGTCTGGGCTGGTAGTGCGCGTGCGCAAGCTTCGGCGAGTTCGAACGCGCGCGCGCGGCGGTGCGGCAACGATATCGCCGCGAGAAAGCCGTGGGACGGGCCTTTGGCCAAGAAACACACTTATCGGGGAGAAGCTCGGTTTCCAGGGAAACATTCCAGCCGTGATCTAATAGCTGTAAACAAATTAGCTTAATCGCGGTTCCGCCACTGCTTCGAAAGTGTGACCGGAAGAACTTATTACATTTTCATCGCGGATGCACGATCAGACGCGCTTCGGATATGCTCTAGCTTCTTTATTGGAAAACGTTTCGACTATAATGTTTTACGTTTTCGTAATTTTCTTGGAATTTTGAAAAATATTCCTTATAGTAAAAATTTGAAACTGCGAAAAATAGCTTGACTGTGAGGTGATAACGAATAAAACGTTTTTCGTTATAAGGTTAGAAAAAACATGAAAATGTTAATATTATTCAAAAACGCCAATTTTATTCAGATTATAAACGGAAAATTCGTACAAGACTATATACAGAACTGAAATAAATTAATTTTATTTTGTATTTTTTACTCTATTACATTCTGTGGATTATGCCCTAGCTGCACCTATTGCTAGCTTCGTCCAAGTAACTGAGAAAGCAACAAAAAATATTAAGAGTATCGTAAATTGCGACGATGTGGTGTAACTCGACTTCTGCTGCTTTGCAGTTTTCTGCTCATCTATTATTCTATTAAAGTTCATGTTAAAAGTGTGTACGCGCTGTATACGCTTGCGTGTGTGAGAGTGGGGGGAAGCGCCCTCTGCTCTTAGCGAGACGCTGCGAGCGTCAATTCTCCCTGCTGAAAAAGGTTTGTTGAAATCGATAGAAGTCGATTCATTTTAAATCGACTTTAATCGACCTTAATAAGTTTAATCGACTGCTTGAAATTCGTCGATTAAAAGGCAATCGAATTGAGTCGTTTTTAACCCAAATCAATTTTAATATTAAACAAGCGCATTGAATTTAATCGGATTCAATTTAATTCTATAGTTGGCTTTAAGGAATAAATTTTAAATGTTGTTATTCATATTAGACTGTAATATAAATTTATCGGTTTCAATGTTTATGAAACTGAATTGTTTTTAATCATGAAAATGTATATTATATCTCAATCGATTTGAAAATACTCCAATGAATATGGGATTTAATTCATTTGAATGCAACAAATTACGATTATCCCTTATGAAAAATATCTGCATAAATTATGCAGAATTTCTGCAGAATTTCTGCATAACTTATGCATAGATTTCCATAAATTCTGCAGGAAATCTGCAGAAATTTTTTTTTTTGCATAATTTCTGCAGAAAAAACCTGCAGATTAACCCATCGTAAATATCTTCAAGATTATTTTCGTTTTGTTTTTTTCTATTAAATCGATGAGTACTAATCAACTCATAAATGTTTGGCCTTTTAAAAAGAGCTTTTAATTGAGCTATGATAGGAATTTCCAACATATAAGTTATATCTTTAGTGGTGTCACATATTGTACAAACTGATAATTTACTTTTAACTTTCACGTAGCATTTCGAACAAAAAAAATGTTTTTTCAAAGGAGTTTTTAAATTTTTAAAAAAGCTATTAAATTTATACATAGTTTTTAAACATTTATTAGGTTTTGGGCAATGTAAGTAAATAATTTGCAATATTTTTGACAACAAAACTCCTGTTACATTAAAGCTAAGGATAAGACTTAAAATAGACATAACGCTTTCAATTACTGTTATCGAAGATCCTACATACAAGGGCTCCTTCGCATCTCTGTTTAATATGTATTTGAAAATTCAAGGTTATCTAAGTCGATTTCGCTTTCATCAGTTGCGTCATCATGACTGCTTTCTTGAGATAAAGAATCAGATGTTGTATCTGAAAAATCGTCACTGGAATCGCCACTAGAATCATCGGTGGTTTGGTCTGCAGCATTTTCTTCTGAATCAGATGTATCTACATATGTGAATTTCCTTCGTTAAACAGTTTTATATTTATAGATTTTTATAAAACTATTTTAAAAAATTATTTCAAACATTGTACCCAGAGAGCATCCGAATTCGTAAATGATTCTGAAAGAATTAATTTTAAGAACTCTATAAGAATTATAAAAAAAGAACTCCCATCGAATTCTTAAAAAGTTCCGGAACTTCCCACGTCTAAGACTTCTTTTTTAGAGCTCTTGCTGAGC
>JAXIUT010000048.1:6292943-6303991 GCA_035586675.1 Eurytoma californica
TCCGCGCTCAGCGGTGATTGCATATATTCAGGGGCTAGCTGGTATGGCCCGCGCGCGGAAGTCGTTATTGGATCCGGGCCTTCAATTGTATTTAATTCACTTATAGACGTAAGACTTTCACTGTGATAAAATCCTTTAATTTGTCTCATTGAATGTAAAAATTTAAGTGAAATATCGAGCGTCAGTGTACTGATAATCGAGGCAGGCATCGAGGAGAGTTACTTGATGGACATCCCACTGTCCGCGCTCTATCTAAAGCTGACCGAGGACATCAACTGGAACTACAAGATGAAGCGATCACCCAATTACTGCCGTGCCATGTTAAACAATCAGTGCAATATTCCGAGGGGCAAGGTCATGGGTGGCTGCAGCGTCCTCAACCTTATGAAAGTGTCTCGCTGCAACCACAAGGACTACGACAACTGGGCGCGAATGGGCTGCAAAGGTTGGTCCTACGAGGACGTTCTGCCTACATTCAAGAAGATGGAGAACTTCAAGGTGGACGATCCGGTGGTGGAGCCCGAGTACCACGGCTCTGAGGCACCCTTAATATTGCCCGGGCACCTTTTCACACACCTGGTACCAAGACCTTCCTCAGGGCTGGCAAGTAGCTGGACTTTCCTATCGTTGACTACGACGGTGCAAATCAGATCGGTTATGCATATACTTATGCCACCCAGAAGAACGGATCCAGGTGCAGCAGTAACAGAGCGTACATTCATCCGGCCAAGGGTCGAAAGAATTTATTTTTAACCCGACAGAGCAGGGTTGACAAGGTAAGGGGGGCATCAAAACATCAATTGTTAACTTTAAGTTATAGATTTTTATAAATATGTACACCCAGCGTTAATTGATTTGTTTCGGACGTGGTTCTGCAGTGACAACCTTGCCCAAATAATCACGTGTACAAGGAAAGAAAAATGGGGGCAAGATAGTCCTACTTTTAGTGCAATTTAACTCCTACGAATGCGGGTAAGCTGTAACTCCGCGCGTAGAAACAAACAGTTCTGAAAATAGGATCAAAACGTTGCTACACTTAGGATTTGAAAGTTCTTATCTTAGGATCGCGGGAACGAAATAGCGAAGTAGTGTTCGCGTAGGAACTAAACATTTCTATGTAAAGGACTGTTTCGGTCCTATGCTAAGGAACTATACGCACCTGTACGGCGGAGTGTACTGACCTCTTATTGTATGGTACAATTTTGGTCCTATTTTTCTCTCCGTGTATACAAATTTCTTCGGACGAAGATGCCTTTTTTGGTCACATTTGAAACGAATCAATTAACGCTGAGTGTACGAATAATTGACGTTCATACTACAATTCTAATTTTCATTTCAATTTCATATTACCAACGCTACAAAGTTGTTGATAAGTCCCAACACTAGGAGAATCTATGACGTCTTATTTACGAAGAATGGATAGACCATCCGCGTCAGGGCGAAGAAAGAAGTGATCGTGCAATCAATTCTCCTAAACTCCTAATGCTTTCTGGGATCGGTCCAGCGATCCAGCTTAGGCATTTCGGCATTCCTGTACTGAGAGATGCTCCAGTTGGTGAAAATCTGATGGATCACGTGGCACATTGGGGTTTGAACATTCTAGTAAACGATACGGTGGCGGTACTTTCCACAGAGATGGCAAATATTAGTAATTAAGTTATCAACCACTACTTGATGAGGCGCGAAGGCCCGCTTACCATCTTAGGTAGAGTCGAGGCTGCCAACTTTATCAACGTCGACGATCTAAGCGCTAGGACAGGTTCCGCCATTATGGAACTCATGTTTGCGGGTATCTCCTTAGGTTCGGATCCAATGGTTCATCAAGCGATGAGCGTACTGGGTGAACATTACGATGAATATTTAAAGCACATGGTCGGTAAACATTCGTTCATAATCGTACCGATTTTGCTGTCACCTAAAAGTAAAGGATGGGTACGACTACGCAGCGCCAATCCGGACGATAAGCCGAAGATATTCCCCAATTATTTTGACCACCCAGACGATATGAGGCGGATGATGATACTGGGTATTCGTGAGGCAATAAGGATCACGAAAACGAAAGCTATGAGAAAATTCGCTCCGCGTCTGCTTGACAAATCTATCCCAGGATGCAATTTTCCTTTTGGTTCGGATGATTATTGGGATTGCGCAGTGAGAACATTTGCTGACACCTTATACCATCCTGCGGCGACTTGTAAAATGGGAGCAGCAAATGATCATACGGCGGTTGTTGATCCAAGATTAAGGGTAATAGTTGCTTTCAATATGCTTATAATCGTAATAGTTTTTTAAATTTTCCACTAAAAGTTAATTATATCCCAAAAGGTCATTGGTTTCACGGAATTGCGAGTAGCAGATGCATCTATTATGCCAGAAATTGTTGTTGGACACATCAACGTACCGACCATGATAATCGGAGAAAAACTTGCGAAAATGGAGAGAGAAGATTGGGGACTTATCCCTTAAGATTGCAAAAGCTAATTAGAGAAAACGTACTACTACATTCACAAAAATCAGAGAAGAGATTTCGTTCTACTTTTAAAATCACGTTACCTTTATTTGATGTCAAATCGGTATCATAAGTTATTTCAAATAACAAATTTCGAAAATGTTTAAAAAGCCTATATTCAAATCATGTATTCAAAATAGAACTGTATTATATTTATACTTTAACATTTTTTATCGATTTGGAAAAGTATATAATTTAGAAAAAACCTAGTTTTTGTATCATGAAAATAATTCGTTGTCTGCAATTTTTCATACATAGTATAAAGGAACTTATATATTTAAATTATAATAAAATGTAATAAACAAAAAGTTAATGGTTAAATACAACCACGATAGCTTGTTTAAGCTATCAATATATTATTTACGACATGCATATTTTTTATATTATTTTATTTTTTGATCATGTTTCTCAATTTATTCCATGTTTTATTGTTACCTGTGGAAAGAGTATCAATTACTCAGAAAGCGTGAAAAGGTAAATATTTTTCTAAAATAAAAATATGAGATTTTTTAAGAAAGCACGTTTCATCAATTGCACGTGCACTTGAATGGCTTGATATAAAAACAATGCTCCGATCCATTTTCGAAATATATCTGTCATCAGTATCAATGTTTTCTAAACACAGGCAATGTTATCTGTCCCCAAAATTTTTAATTCAATCATTGAAATGCTATCATTATTATAAAATATCAATATTAGTGATAGTATTTCATATCATCATTAAATATTTCCATATTTTTATTAATATTCTCTCAAAAGAGAGCATTTTAAAAACGAATTCCCAATATTCATAAGTGTTGCAAAAGACGGCGTTGATTAGCATATCTCAATTGCAACGAAAGCAGAAACTGTCTCGCTCATTACACAAACAGTTTCTTTGAGATAAATTCGAATCGCATATGAAATCAAGATAACTGAATGCATAAAGAGACTACCGATTAAAAATTAAACATTTTCTCACTAAAGATCGAACGCAGGCCGCGAACAATCCCCTCGTACCTTTTATAGTAATGGCTCACTTCGGCGTGAGCCTAGTGTACCATCTACTGCTTTTACTGGGTTTCACGCGGGCCCAGTCTCTGCTATCATTAACCTCATTCTTGAGTCGCAATCACATCGAGAGAAACGTAACGAACCCACCAGATGATCAATTCTACGATTTCGTGATAGTGGGTGCGGGTGCGGGTGGATCGGTGGTTGCGAATCGGCTCTCGGAGAATCCTTATTGGCGCGTGCTGCTGATCGAAGCTGGCAGCTCCGAAACGTTGCTCAGTCAGATCCCATTTCTGAACTTACTTGAACCAGTCCAATATGACTGGGGCTACAAGACGGAGTCTCAAAAGGACGCCTGTTTTGGAATGGAGAGAAGTAGCTGCTCGTGGCAAACTGGTAAGAGACTTGGTGGTACTAGCACCATGGCCTACATGATACACACCAGAGGTAATCGTCTAGACTACAACATCTGGGCTTCTCTTGGTAACGATGGATGGGCTTATAAAGACGTGCTCCCCTACTTCAAAAAGAGCGAGAAGTTTAACGTACCACGTAAGTTTAACTGAATCCACTATACAGATCTTTTTCCTAAAGGTTTGAGGTAAATTTAACAAATTCGTTTACATAAAATTGCAGATCTAAGTAACTCGACGTACCACAGTAATGCTGGCCAGGTCAACGTGGAGCAAGTGCCTTATAAGTCAGATTACGCGGAAGCCTTCCTCAAGGCAGGTCAGCAATTGGGTTACAATATCGTCGATTACAATGGTAAGGATCAGATCGGTTTCTCTTACGTTCAAGTGAACATGCATCGTGGGAAAAGCTGCAGCGCAGCCACGTCTTACTTACATGTCCGGCGGCCCAACCTACATGTCATGACGTCTGCTCACGTCACGAAGATCATAATTAAGAACAAAAAGGCAGTTGGCGTTGAGTATCTGAAAAACGGCCAGTTAAACGTAGCGGGTTCCTTGAAGGAAGTAGTAGTGTGCGCTGGCACGACGAACTCAGCCCAGCTTCTGATGCTTTCGGGCATTGGTCCGAAGTTTCACCTGGAGAAACACCGTATCCCAGTCATCAAAAATGCCGCAGTCGGCTTTAATTTGTACGAGCACGTTGGGTTTATGGGTTTAATCTTTACCGTGAACGAAACCCTTAGTCAGGAGCAGAAGCAGGCCACCAATTACCAAGACTTGCCGACTCTGCCTTTCTTAGATTTTACCTTTCCAAACGACAAACCAACAACCATTCCAGGTGGTGTGGAGGCACTAGCTTTCGTCCGCAGCAAGTACGCGACTGACTTGCGACCCGACATCGAACTGCTCTTTCTCAGTGGACGCATGCTGTACGAAGACGGGATCTATCTCAAGAAAAGTCTTGGTCTAACGGACGAGATATACAATACTGTGTTCAAGCCCATTGAAAACAAAAACACTTGGTCCATTTGGCCGATAGTCCAAAATCCGCGCAGCGTCGGCAGAATCAAGCTCAGGACGAACAATCCCCTGGATCCGCCCATCATTGAGGCCAACTTGCTGCAGCATCCCGACGACGTGGACATCATCCTGGAAGGCTTGAAGCGGGCCCTCGAAATATCAAAGACTGAACTTTTTACTGCTTTGGGCAGCGAACTGATCCATGCCGAGATCGCAGAGTGTGATGACTCGGACTTTGGAAGCGACGACTATTGGCGTTGCGCGATCCGCCATTTGACTTTAGTAATGAACCACCAGGTCGGCACATGCAAAATGGGCTCGTCGGTCGACCCTACGGCAGTTGTTGATTCTCAATTAAGAGTCCATGGAGTAGGCTCACTTAGAGTTGCGGATGCCTCGATTATGCCTTCGATTCCTGCAGCTCATACCAATGCCGTTGTCTACATGATTGGTGAGAAGGCGGCCGACATGATCAAAGAAACTTGGGATACTCCACGTGAATAATTAATTTTATTTTATTTATAATCATTGGAAACTGCATAGTTTATTTATTACTCGCTGTCATAAGTTCAATATAACGTAGTTATATTTATAATATACTATACTGCAATATAATATGAAATTTTTTGTAATTAAGTATGTATTTTATTTAAACATTTAAAATCATGATCCCTATTCAATTTGCGCTCAAATAAATTATTAATGATTAAATTTCGTAAATAAAGTATTTAAATTTTATTATATAGTAATGATTATAATGCTACCGACATTATAATCATTACTATATTAGGTTTTTATATTAATTAGTAGTTTGCAAAATTTAACACCAGAACGAGAAGTTAAAAATATAGCAAATCTAAGTTTTTCTTTGTTAAAGCAATTTAGTTCCTTATGTGAATGGGTCTATATTTGCCAATTGATTCAACATATATTGAATTGCCAATTGAATTCAATATAACTTCAGCAGAAATGCTTATTTTCTCCATTGCCGACGAAGGTTACCAATTCACGTTTGTAGATTTGATTTGGTTGCAGTTTCAAAGGCACTGTACGTGACACTATTTTATTCGTGTACTCACATCGATATATAGCCGTTTATTTATAACAATAAAAATTTAGCATTGAAACTGTAAATGAAAAATTGAAATAATTCGTATTTTTTTCATAAACCATTTATTATTGAACATTTGTTAATATATTCATGTCAGAAAATATAAATAAGTATAAAATGTCAGAAATAAAACTGAAATTAATATAAGTAATATTAAAAATTAATTTTTAATGTAAAACAATTTTACTTTTCATATAAGTTTTTACAGGAATAAATTTTTACATTTTTCACGTAACAGGAGAAGTAAATAATTTCATTAAAGGTATAGTTGTTTATTATTAATTTATTCTTAATAAATTGTACAATCTTCTTCGTTCTCTTAATTCAATTAACTTTTATCCGACACTGGATCAATGGTTTCTCCACCACGAATCTGACCCCATCCGATGAGTCGCCAATGTTTCTCCACTCTCCTAGACAGTGCAATCTTTTCATCAATTTCTGTACAAACAGGATTTGTTAAACTAATTTTAGCAAGATCAGCCTTTGTTGCTAATACACGTCCTCCTGTACTTAAAGATCCAATATTGACCAACAAAACTTCATTTCTGGAAAGTTTTGGTACCTTAGCACCTTTTTTATCTCCCTCTGTTCTGACACCCAGCAGTCGCTTCAGGAGATAGTAAGAAATTTCCAATTCAATAAATATTTTTGGTAAAGCACCAACTGCTCCCAAAATTTGACCGACTAAACGATCAGCTCTGCATAATGTTGGTTCAATCTTTGTTCCCACTCCAATCAGTCCACCAGGTACAGCAAACTGAAGTTCATTTTGTTCAGCAAACAAAGATACAATTCTTGAAAATATTGGACGACAAGTCAACTTGCCCTCGCTATCTTTGGACACAAGACCTGGACGCACTTCTATTTCCATTCCAACTTTCAGTACACCTTTCAAAATACTTCCACCAGCGACACCTCCCTTCAAATCATCGACCTCACAGCCAGGCTTATTGACATCAAATGATCTGATAACAATCAAACGTGGCTCCGATGTGAAATCCCTCATAGGTACAGGGATTTTCTTTGTAATATACTCGCACAAAACTTCAATATTATATTTAAGCTGAGCAGAAATTGGAATGATGGGTGCTCCTTCTGCGACTGTTCCCTGCACGAACTTCAAAATTTGATCGTACTGTTCCTTTGCCTGTCCTTCCTTCACCAAGTCAATCTTATTCTGCAGAATGACAATGTGTTTGAGCTTCATGATCTCGATAGCGGCCAGATGCTCCGAAGTCTGGGGCTGCGGACAAGACTCGTTGCCAGCGATCAGTAGCAGAGCAGCATCCATAACTGCTGCTCCGTTCAACATGGTAGCCATAAGAATGTCGTGACCGGGGCAATCCACGAAGGAGACGTGGCGCACCAGCTGAAAGCGACCGGAGCAACTCGGTCTGAGGCAGGGGAAGGAGTCGTCCTTGCTGGAGCCGCCGGAGGTGTAGCAGGTCGGCCTGGGGCACCTCTCGTTGTCGCATTTGTAGATCTTGGCGTTGGCATAGCCCAACTTGATCGTGATGTTACGCTCGAGCTCGTTCTTGAAGCGCACAGTCTGCACGCCGGATATCGCCTTGACGATGGTGGACTTGCCGTGCGCCACATGTCCGATGGTGCCGATGTTAATGGTCGCCTGTCTGCTTATAACCTCTCGCGAGAGCGCCGTGAGCTTGCTCACGTCCAACTTCGACAGATCCTGCTTGTAGAGGTTCGGCTGACCGGTGGTCACTCCCGCGTTATCCTCGCCGCCCATTTTGCTTGTTCTCGCGCGATTTTTACACTGTTCACTGGATACGTATGCTGCCGATCAGCGACCCGATGACGAAGATCCGCCGCTTGGTTCAACGCACATTTATGGACTGGCCGTGGGCTCGCGCGGACTAGCGTTGCATTGGAGGCTATGCAACGGGTCGGTAGGCGAATCGGTGCGTCTTTTAAGCGCTTATCTAGCGTCCCTCGACACTAATTTCGTTGTATACAAGCGCTTGGTGAGGCTTATAACCTATGCAGCTTGTCTCGGGCGGCTCGGGCGTGCGCGAGGAAAGGAGCTGCTTTGCTTGGCTCCCGGTATGGTTGCATCATGTCACGCACGCACACCTTACGAAGGCAGCTCATTGGCTGAGCCATATTTAGTCCAGAGGGCGTACCCAATCGTGCGCCAGCTCCATAAGATTTCAAAAGTAGCAGACGGATTTTGCAGCCAAACGTTTGAAATTAAATTAATGATGAAATACTGTCAAATTGATTTGCTTATTTCAATATATTTCTATTATGATGAATAACAAATTTTCAAATTAAGATTTAGAAAAAAGATTATGTTTTATTATCAGAATCGTAATTTATATATAATTCATATCATACAATAACAACAAATAATTAAAGTATTAAATCCTGAATAAAAAAATTTGTTAATAAAAGTTGTATTATTTTTAAATTAAAAATTAATATAATTAGACATTAAATCATGTTTGACATGCCATAATAAATTGCCATAATAAATTTTTAGTACTTACAGTACATTATAGATTGCAATTTTATACACAATTTTGCATAATTACAATTGTTCTCAGTCAGTACAGTATTACACAGTCAGTTTTTTAGATTAGACAATATAAGGGTGATTGTCCGAAATAGTACAATATTTTATAAGATACTTTAATTTTTTCGTTAAAATGAAATTTTGTAAAAATAATACTGAATTTATTTTAGGATGGGAGTATAGTTAAATTGGCAAGATATCATTTTTATCCATTGAACTAAAGATATTAACTACCACGGAGTTTACACGAAAAATATTGCACTTTTTCAGAGAATCACCCATATGCAAAGGAGATATGTAATAGTTGCTTAATAATATAATTTATTTTATAAACTAACTAAGTTTTAAATGAAAAGACTAAATGCTTTTTTATCATTTAGTACTTACCATTAATAAGTTAAGAGTGCATCAATATTTATCATTAATTTTCCTTAAAATAATTTAAAAAATATATATAGCTTATTTTTATAGATGAATCAACGTTTAAAAATTTAGTGGCCCTGACAAGGGCCGATTGTATGTTAAAAAGAATAAGGGAAATTTAGGCACGTTCTCCGCGAATGCGACGAGCAAGCTGGATATCCTTGGGCATGATGGTGACGCGCTTGGCATGGATGGCGCACAAGTTAGTGTCTTCGAAGAGACCCACGAGGTAAGCCTCACTGGCTTCCTGAAGAGCCATAACAGCGGAGCTTTGGAAACGCAAGTCCGTCTTGAAGTCCTGAGCGATTTCACGGACCAAGCGCTGGAAAGGCAGCTTGCGGATCAGCAGCTCCGTGCTCTTCTGGTATCTCCTGATTTCTCGGAGAGCGACGGTACCGGGCCTGTAGCGATGGGGCTTCTTCACTCCTCCAGTGGCCGGTGCGCTCTTGCGCGCAGCCTTGGTGGCCAGCTGCTTGCGAGGCGCCTTCCCTCCAGTGGATTTGCGGGCGGTCTGCTTGGTACGAGCCATTGCCGTGGAGATCCGTTGCGTTGAATTTCGAAACGAGAGTGAGTCCGTGTCGCTTACGGAGCTGTATTTATACCCGTTTTTTGAGGGTGAACTGGTGGAGTAAAAACGCGTGGTAGGGGAACCGCGTTGCAGCTGTCGTTTCTCCCCTCGCGTCAATTTCAATGTGTTCCGTCGTAGTCCTTTTGTAACGGTCACCCCTAAGAATTCTACAGTGCAGCCTCGATTTTTGAAAAAAAAATCAGGAAAATTTTGCTTAAAATATGTATTATGTAAGTGCAGCATAAGAAAAATATAAATGTATTATTGTTAAATCATTTATTTCTTCATTTCTCTTTTAAAATAACAATTTGTTAATTATAATAGTATAGAAACTATTTTTCAGTTTTATATAGAAATAAAAAATGTATTATTTAATTTTGTTACAAATTATACTATGTCACCGGTTTGTACATGTCTATTTTATTTCCTCATAATAATATTGTTTTTGAATAAATTAAGAGCATAATTTACGTTGTGAGTCATGTTTATTTGTTCATAATTACATTTCGTTGATTTTTTTCTCCATCTTCGGGTTCTATAAACTTTTAAAAAATATATTTGTTATTGTAAATAATTTTTTACATTCAAACATAATTTTCAATTCCATTGTTATATTTATTGTATAGAGCCAAATGAAATATATGTATAAGGGAGGTGTGTGCTTTGGAGAGGTACATGCGATCATTTTTTCAGACAATCTCAACCGACGTATTTGTTAATATTGCAATAACGAAAAACTAAAATCTTTCATATTCCTAACCCGATTAGACGGGTAGAAATTTCTATTAAAAATTACCGTTGTTTTCACGGTAACCATATACTTTTCTGACACTATGTAGTTTATTACAGAAAAAGTAGCAAATTTTAGTTTTAATGTAAATAAAAGAAACATCATTATTTCCGTAAATTTTGCCGTGGAGTTCGGTATGTTTTCTTTTGTTTATATTAAAATTTTAGTATATCCCAGACTAGATCGTGGTTACCATGAAAACAAAGATAATTTTTAATAGAAATTTCTCTCTAGTGTAGAAAATTTATCGAGTGATCTACAGATAAATTTTAATTATTGCATTGTGGTAATCTCTTCCTAATTTTGCTTCCTCCTTGAGGAAGCTTTGTAATAGTAAAAAATTTTTTTTTTTTAACGTGTTAAAAGTTTGTTTTTAGTTACTTTTTATCATTTTTTGATGTTTTTTTGAAAATTAAAATGTATTTTATTTTTATTTTATTCAATTCTTGGATGGCAGTTTTTAAACTCTAAAGGGCCGAAAACCACTATAATGCACGGAGAGAAATGTATATGTAAAAATTAAAACAATTTTTAACAAAAATTGCTATACACTGTAGTACGATGGAGACAAACTCGTATTTTATTAAATTTTAGTATACATTATAGTAAAATTTCGAATTATTAAATTGTGGTATTCCTTCTACTAAATTTTAGTATACAGTCAACTAAATTTTGCTATACT
>JAXIUT010000048.1:6319818-6341054 GCA_035586675.1 Eurytoma californica
TTAAAATAACTTCTGGAAAAAAAGCATTCATTAAGAATTCATTAAAATCTTTTTATACTCTCACAATGCTGATCGGGCATGCAGTTAAAAAATATACTTAGCTAAAATATTGGGAATTAAATTTTAAAATTTT
This sequence comes from Eurytoma californica, assembly GCA_035586675.1. Classification (NCBI taxonomy): domain Eukaryota; kingdom Metazoa; phylum Arthropoda; class Insecta; order Hymenoptera; family Eurytomidae; genus Eurytoma; species Eurytoma californica. The sequence continues at coordinate 6,319,952 of JAXIUT010000048.1, forward strand.
CCTTAAATACAATAAAATCGTTATAGTTAAAAGATTTGAAAAAACACTCTCGCTGTTAGTATAACAAATCGAAGCGGGAAGCGTGACTAAAACGTCGCAGCAGTCAGCCGGACCACGGCGGTGCGCTGGCAATTCCCAATTGTCAATCGGCGGCCGTTCTGTCGACAGCGACGTCGTCATGGAGCTGCTGCTCGCCAAGTTGTCTGATGCCCGGCTAAAGGAACTCGTCATCAAGGCGAAGGACTGGGCCCTGCTCAACGGCTTGGCTCTCCGTTCCAGCGATGGCGATCCAGGTGAGCGAGTGAAAAAGCTATATTACACCCAAATACTCGATCAAAAATTCCAGTGGTCATTTATTATTATTAGACCGGTTCATTAATTATTATTAGATAACTTTCTGCTGCATTCTGCGAAATTAATTTTAATGTCTAGGTCGTTTGAATGTACTTCTTAAGTGAAGAAAGTGTACAATTATAACGTGTGAACCGGTAACAATTATAAAATCGGCGAAGTCATATCAGTGCAATTCAATATGCATGAAACTACCACACAGAAAAGTATTTGCATCTACAGATCTTTCTACAACATTTTTTAATCGTCATACAATGTTTTAATATAAAACAGTAAATAAATTGTTATTTAAAAAACTATAAGACGTAAATAATGTCCATTAAATTTATTCTTAAAATAGATAGTATTTATAGTACCACACTTATATTGAGTGATTTATTTTTTAAAAGATTGCTCGATGACTATTGCATAAATACCTACACTAGAATAATTGAAATTTTATTTTGTCATTGAGTTCTACTATAACTTTGAAACCCGAATTAACCATTCTCGCATAGAACAAAAGCAAATTCTGTCAAACACCGATAAAAATTTTGAAGATAACTAGCGCAAACTTGGGATAAGCAACCAAATTGAAAATTACACGTATTTCCATAATACAAATAAATATATTGATTATACAGCGATGCCATTTTTATTGAAGAGCGAGTAATTTTCACTGAAATCGCTAACATATATTTACTTCTCGATTCGTATTTATTTTTATCCAGATATTCATCGCAAATTTTATTTATTTCAAATTTTTATTTCAAGAGCATCTTGTAAAGTTTATTTTGTATAGATTTTACTCACTAATTTTTATCGAAAAATTCTATCCAAGTAGGATTAATGATATAATAACCTTATACCTTAATCCACCTCCTGTCATGCACTAAATTTATCACACAGTGGCCTTTATCTGTAGCCACTCGACCAATAATCTCTTTAAAAAAAAAGAAGAAAGATAGATTAAAAGCACCGTTCGCAGATCGCCTGGAGATCGCGCCGTTCACCCTGCTGCCGTCGATGTTCCCGCGCGCGTGCTACGAGGAGGCGCTGGCGGCGCAGCCGCTGTTGAACGAGGTGACGCACCGCGTCGCTCAGGACCTGGACTTCCTGGCGGCGGAGCTCGCGGGGGTGGCGCGCGCCGACGAGTTCACGCGCCGGCTGCTGGAGGTGGCGGTCGAGGCGGCGCGCGCCGGCCCCGGGCAGAGCCTCGCGCTCGGGCTGCTGCGCGCCGACTACATGCTGCAATCGGGCGCCGGCGACGACGACGACGGCAGCGTCGACGGCCCGATACCTTGGAGCCGCGCCAGCGCGCAGCGCTGCAAGCAAGTCGAGGTCGGTGCCACGGCGCGCGTAGCCTTCGCCTTGGCTTTCATGGTCCCCGGTCGGGTTACGCTTTGCTTTGTTTTTCTCTCGATTTCTTTTTTTTACTTTCTGTCTATTTAAAACCGTGACGATTTGAAATAAAACGCAGTTCGTTGGAACTGTTTGGAATTTGGAAAGCTGTTTCGACTCGATTTTATTGTACACTTTATTCTTTTACACTGTGCGTATCGTTCGTTAAGGACTCGCGACTTATGATTAACATGGGAAGTTAATTAGATTTTCGTTAGATCCGAGCGAAATCAGAGAAAATATATTCATTCATAAAAATGTGAATAAACGTGCAGTTTCAGCAATAGTTGGTAACATGCAAAACGATTAATTTTTCTTCCTCGGTATAAAATAGTGTATATTCCTGGACATAGATCCTACAGAAATATTTCATGGAAATATTGTGGAATAGTTTTATGGAAATATTTCAAGAAAGATTTTTCAAACTTTTTTGAAATATTTCAAACAAGGATTTAATTAAATTTAACTTCTTTGAAATGTTTCGAAATTCTTTTAGAAACATTTCCTGAAACATTTGTAGAACGTTTTTATGTTTCCATGAAATTTTATGGAAAGGTTTTTAAAAGGTTTTTGAAATGTTTCAAAGCAGGGTTTAATTGAATATAATTAAATCCTACTTTGAAACATTTCAAAAGCCTTTTTAAAACCTTTCCCTGAAAGATTTCCAGAATAAATTTCGGTAACTTTTCATGGATTCTGATAAATTTTTATGCAGATTTTTATACCACGTAAACTCTCTTATGATTTAATTATTATCTTTAGGTGAACACAATAGCCAGTGGGCACGGCTGGATCGGTACCGCTTGCTCCAGACTCCATCGTTACATCTTCGAGGAGATGGATCTAGCATACTGTGCGTCGAACCTGCCGGATAATTACCCGCTGCGAGGTCTTTGCCTAGGATTGTACGAGGCTTGGAAGATTTACGGTAATCCCAGGTTAGTACGCGTTATCTTCGCCAAAGCGCAAATTTTCCCTATAAATGAAAGAAACACAAAATCCTCTTTTGATAGCGCGGCGGTCCTATTCGTCGTGGAGGACGGTATAGCGCGCAACATAGCGGACCAGCGTCAGCACGAGTACGAGCTTCGACGGTTGGACAATCGGCTGCGCGTCCTGCGGCGCAGCCTGGCCCAGGTTGCGCGGTGCGCGCGCCTCGAGGGTCCGGAGGGCCGGCTCGTCGTCGAGGGCCGCGAGATCGGCTTGATTTACCTGCGTTACGGCTACGCACCCGAGCACTACACCGGCGAGGCCGAGTGGCGCGTCCGCCTTCTCATGGAACGCTCCAGGGCCGTCAAGTGCCCCACCGTCGGCTACCAGCTAGCCGGCACCAAGAAGATACAGCAGGTGCTCGCCAGACCCGGAACGCTGGAAAGATTCCTCCCGAGCGTCCATGATTGCCGCAGACTGCGCCGTCTTTTCACCGGTAATTTTTCTTGTACATCTGGTTCATTAATGAAGAATTCTTTGGAAAAGTGGAAGCTCTTATGCTTGAAATGTAACGCCATAGTGCAAAGTGCAATTTATGCGGGCTTTCTCTTCTGTTCTAATGCGGTATTTCGTTTTAGAATTCATTTTAGCCTCGTAGGTGTAGAATTCCTTTAATTTTCAAAGCAGAATTCCCGGCGAGTTTTCATTTGCAATGAAAATCGAGACGCATTCGATTTCAAAATGAAATAGGATAAGAAAAAAGGAGCGCGTTAAGTTTTGTCGTAACACAACGAAGGTGTAAAATTATCCGCGATGTACCTTTAACTCGTCAAATTTTTTTCAAATAATAAACATATTTTTTGAAAAAAATTTGACGAGGTATAGATCGCAGATAATTTTATCTTCGTTGTGTTACGTTGTAGTAAAATAACAATTTTCATTAAAGTTGGCGACTATTTAAGTACTACATTCTTTTCTAAACGAAGAACCTGTATGAAAATATTGTGTATAAGTTAAAAATTGTCTATAAATTTTTGCATACTTTTTTCCTACGGCAAATTTATATAAATTAAATAAATCAAACAATTTAAATTACGTAGAGATGTTTTTCAGCTAATTGCTAAAATATTACTCGCAAGATAGCCTACGCAAGCATTTCGTGGAAGGAGAATTTCAAAAATATTAAAATTATATTTGAACTTATTAAAAATATATAAAATAATAAAAATTCTTCAAACGGATTGCAGGTTTGTACGCGCTGGACATGGAGGACTCGAACGAGTGGGTGTTTAGCGAGGCGCTGAGACGGCCGGCCGACTTCGTGCTGAAGCCGCAGCGCGAGGGAGGCGCGAACAATCTCTTCGGCGAGGAGATGCGCGCCAAGCTGGACGCGATGAGGGCCAGCGAGGAGAGGAGCTCGTGGATCCTGATGGACAGGATCTCGGCGGCTCCCCAGCGGAACTACCTGGTGCGGCCGTCTAGGGCCGGGGTCGAGCTCGCTGAGGTCACCTCGGAGCTCGGGATTTTCGGCGTCGCCCTCGGGGATGCGCGCGGCCTCTTGCTCAACGAGACCGTGGGACACGCACTGAGGAGTAAACTCGCCGAGTACGACGAGGGCGGCGTGTCGAGCGGGTACGGCGTCTGCGACAGCCCCTTCCTCACCTGAGGCGCCACGACGCCCCCACGATTACTCTGCGATGCGTTTGGTTTGCAGATCGAATTTTACCGAATCTTAAAAATTACGTAAATATATTATGAATTAATGCATTCAGTTTTCCAACCTTTATTGAAAGATATCTTGATGTTTTCTGTGTAGTTCTTTTTATAACTATATAAGTAAAAAGAAATAGAAAGTTTAATGTTTATAACTTATACCAATCACTGTAGAAAGGAAACAAAAGTAGATTACAATTTTTTTTTTAAATACAATATCAGCACTTCAATTCGTGTTTTGTCGGGGCCTCGGGAGCTCAGAACGCGTTCTGATGAAATAATACCGTATGTGTATCCAGCGAATTCATTTAAAATTTACGAGGTGCTAGGCATTTTATTCCACTTCCTCGAAGATGAATTTAATAATTATTAATAATACACTAGCAGTACGTGGCCGGTGACAAGTGGCCATTATGTAGAATTTTATTTTGCTTGAGGGATGCAAAAATAGACGTACAATTAAATTATTTCTTCCCTCCCTTACTGCAGATGCAATATTTTTCCGTTCGTAATAGACCTGTTCTTTCTTGGTATAGCGTTACCACTTCATTAAATAATTTGCATAATGAATTCATCTATTTGCATAAGCTATGCGATCAATTTCGTAAAATAGTGCAGTGCGCATATTTTTCACTGGGAATAGATTTGAATACTTCTCTGTTCTGCAACAATAATGCTCGGTTGCCGAGCTACTTATTAAATTTGTTATAATAATATTCAGATTTATTAAATCGAGAATATAATAATATCGTAAGTACATTTTTAACCATGTATTTGTATAAACGACGTTATTTATTAAAAATTGTCTACGCAACGACAATTCGATTAAAAAGTATATCGTTATAAAAAATTATTAAAAAATTTGAATCTTTTAATACTTTATAAAAATGTAATGTAATGTAATTTGTTTTTTAAAAACAAACAATTTAAATAATTTTAAGCTAATTAGGAATATAAAAATTTATTTTTCATTATATGTTTGCTAAATTTTTATATTATGAATAAGCACATATAATAGAACATCTCTCAGAAGCATAATAAAAAATGTTTCTATACTTAAAATTGACTTACTTAATAATTAAAAATCTAATAACTAATTGTACAATAAACGAACCTATATAAAAGTTTAATGTGAAATTGCAATTTACTTATTTATTGTTTCAAAAAAAAAAACAATAAATTTAAGTATTATCTTTGTTAACGTAAACAATTAATATAAGCGATTTTACAGAAAAAGATTGGCCGTAAAAATTTGTCACAAATTTTATCTACAAATTACTCAACCTGTTTGAGTTATTTACCATGATTCTGTAAGAATTATATAACATTTACCGTTAAATTATAGACTTGTTAAGAAACATATAGGAGACACATTTTATAAATAATTAAGGCTTAACTATACGGTTACAAATTCTACAAAAAAAAGTAAGAAATGTAAAAAATGAAAAAAACATGTATAATTAAAATTAAATGCTAATTTAATTTTTTTTTTCAGTTATTTTTGAAAAAATGGAAATCTTTGACGGTCAATATTACAATATTAGTAAATGGTTTTTAGAATTGATAGGTCTATGGCCTTACCAAAGTCAATATAGGAGGCATTTTAGTATTTTGGGTTTCTTTTTAATTAACTGTACTGTAGTTTTGCCGCAGGTAAAAAAATACAAACATTTTAAATTTTCTTTGCTTAATTATTAAAATAATAATAGCACATTACAGATTCTACGCCTAATCCGAAGTACTAGTAACTTTAATATTTTGGTGGAAAATTCATTATCAATACTTTTTACAATTGCCTGTTTCAGTAAATACGCTGTGATGTACTTCAGTCGATCACGGGTATTGTTTTTTTTCAATTTAGAGAATAATGTTGTCACTTCTTGGCAATTAAGATCCACATCATATAATATAATATTTTGGAAAATACATATATTTAATTTCTCATAAATTTAGCTAAAATCGTTACTGGCGCAGATAGAAAAAGATTGGCAAAAAGTAACAGAGGAGTCGGAAGTAGAAATAATGTCTAAATATGGTCAAGAAGGGCGATTACTAGTTTTATTTTATGCGTGTAAGAATGTAACTTTTAACTCACATTATTTATTTTTATATGCGTAGGAAAGAGCGAAGTATATAATGAGTGATCCATCCATATCTTAAACTTAATCTGCACCTCCCTACTTAAACGCGGGTGCTTGATCCTTACTGATTAAATACCATCTGGTCCATCATACACCGTTCTCACCTACAAAATTATTTTTATTTATTTATCGTTAATATTATATTTACAACTTCTATAACACATTATATCAATGAATGACACTGCCAGGTTACGTATTTTTCGCTTGGGCAATGTTCAACATGCTGCCATTCTTACCACCAATACTGGATGTAGTTTTTCCACTGAGCAACGGCACGTACGGTCGCGTACTTCCATTTCACGCAGACTACGTATTTTTCGACCAAAATGACTATCACTACGAAGCTTGTCTTCACGTATTCATAGTGTACTTCGCCACTACGAGCCTTTTCGCTGGAATGGATACACTTTACGTTGCCACGGTAAAACACAGCTGCGGCCTATTTGCCGTCACATGGTACACTTTATAAATTTTGGATGGAACTTAAAAATTGCGTCGCATATGCGCATATCTGAATAAAAATGCACGAACAAAAGTCAAAGTTTTCAAGTTGTTTTTTTAACTTAAGTTTCTTAATTCATTCCAATTCTAAGTTGAAGTCATTTTATTAATAAAAAAATGACGTTGTACACTTGTAGTTGTATTCAGATTAGCGAGGTTGCGTTTTTGTTACACTTGGTGCAGAATTCTTTCTAACATTTTTCGATCTAATGCACTGGTGTATTAGTTTTAGGCTGGAAACGATGGGTAAAAAATTTAATAGAGTTGAAAATTTAGATATTAAACCAAATTTGATCATTCAGAAACAGCTTGCAAGTGCTGTTATGCTGCACAGTGAAACAATAAGGTTGTTTTTCTTTCATTTTCAGATTCTAAACTGTTTCAAGATTAAATTGATTAAACCAATCTTTTCTTCCATTCATTTAGCTGCGTCGAACTTTTAGAAAACTCGTTTAGTTTTTGTTTCTTATTAGTGCAGTGTTTGGTAGTTATTGGCATCGCGACCTTAAGTTTTTACGTAAAACATTACTTATTACTAATTTTGAAAATTATTTTTAAAGTTTGAAAAATGTTCGTGGTTTTAACGTGTTCATTGTTATTTCTTATCAGATGCTTCAAGTTTATGAACAAACCTTTAACATGGTCCGATTTGCCTTCTTTACTCTTGGGCTGGTCATTCATTTACTCTACTTGAATTGGGTCGGACAGAAGATAATCGATGGTAGCAGTGAAGTGTTCATTTCGGTGTAAGTTTCTTAATTACTATCCAATCCATTATATTCTTATTTAGCGTTTTTGCGAAATTTTTAGAATTTTTTTGTACCCTATATCGTTGACAATAGGTATTTCAGCGATTGGTACCTCATATCCAAGGAAGCCCGACACTTAACAAAGATAATAATGACGAGATCATTGTATCCTTGTCATTTGACTGCTGGCAAGATAATTGTTCTGTCGATGGAAACTTTCGGAGCAGTAAGATATAATCTACTAATTGAAATTTTTTTTAACTCTTTATGAAAGATGAATGTTGCAAAAACAGAAATAGGTAAGTATGATGCAAAATTTCAGCTGAAAACCTGCAGCTAGGATAATACTCTGCTATCCGTTAATACGAAAGTTATCTTTTTTCTTGATAACTACATTTAAATTTCTTTTGCCGCCAAAATCTTGAATTTCTACAGTAAATTTTGGTTTGGAAGATACCATTTACCATCGTTTGTAATAATTTCTACAAGCTTGCCAGTCATCTTTCATAAGCTAAAAAAATATTGATTTTCATTTAAAGTATGGCATTTTTTCTTACAGCTTATGAAGACATCAATGTCATATTTTACTGTGTTACTGTCAGTAGCATGAATAAAAGACCCCTGTCTTAAATTAAAACATTATTTGGATATATCTAGGTGTACATACCTATATATCTAATGAATGATGAATTTCAAGTTTGTCATCGAAATATATATTTATTTTAAATTGGTGTTGTTCTAATTATTACGGGGAATCAAAAAACGGAGAGAGATCTGCAACTGACCCCGTGTAGAGTAAATTGATGTAAAAATGCAAATATCCCATGAGAAAGCAGAACTTACACACGCAAGCATGCCCGTGTGAGTGCATGAATTTTCTAAAAATAGTAGTTTCGAATTCCGAATAATCAAACCAAAGCTTTCTATAAAACTAATTTAAAACCTTTTGTCAGTGTTATTATAGAGCTTCTTCTAGCAAAAAACAAAATTGTAAAAAAATACAATTTATGTACCTATTTGATTAATCGACGTAATATTATAATTATTTGAATTCTGTGAAATGTATGTATTTTGTATTTTCATTGTCATATTAAAATATTATTGGTATTACATGCTACTGAGATTTGTTCATTAAAAATTGTAATTCGTAGTAAACAAATAAAACAATTTGAAACAATATAATTAATATCCATGTGGTGATACTTTATATGCAGGTAAAGTCATGGAAATATTTGATAGTCGATATTACAAAAGTTGTAAATATATAATGGAGCTAATCGGACTGTGGCCGTACCAAAATGAATGCAGAAGACGGATCTCCCATTGTATATTTTATTTACTACATGGTTCTCTATTTGTGCCGCTGGTTCATTTAATTACATTCATTTTAAATTTATCGTCTGCTATTCAATCTCTGGTGTAACTTAAAATTTCTTGTACAGATGGTCAAATTATATCATGACAGAAGCCTTGAGGTGGTTGTAGAAAATTCTGTTTCATCACTCTTTTTACTTATTTGTAACGTTAAGTACTCAATATCATACGTGAATGCTTCAAGGGTATTGCTATTTGAGTAAATTCTGAAAAAATTGCATACTTTTTAATATCTTAAGATCTTACTGTTTTTGGATTAATTAAATGCGATAATTTCATACTAATATCTTCAACCAATTTATTAATTAAAAAAATCACTCATTACACTTCTTAAACATTTTAGTTTAAATTGCTCTTTACCCAAATTTCGAAAGATTGGCTAAAAATAAGAGATAAATACGAATTGGAAATATTATTGAAATCTGCTGAAGATGGAAGATTAGCAGTCATCATTTATACAGGTAAAATTAAAGACTATGCGATGCATGAGTCCCAAATACTTGAAATCCTATACTTATATAGGATTTCTTATTTTATTACATGAAATTTCAATATAAGAATTTTACTAATTTCTCAAATCAAATAAATTATTATCTATTTTTAGTTTACGTATATTTGGCATGGGCAGCGTTCAACTTATTACCTTTCCTACCATCGGTTCTGGACATTGTTTATCCTCCGAAAAATGGCAGTCGTCCCGTAATGTTACCTTTTCACGCTGACTACGTGTTATTCGACCAGATTGAGCACCATTATGAAATTTGCATTCACGCATTATTCGTGTACTTCTTTGGGACATGCCTTTTCGCCGGAATAGACAGCATGTACGTCACCACAGTCAAGCACGCATGTGGATTATTTGCCATTACGTGGTGCGAATGGACATTTTTTTCTTTCTCTTCTTCCTCTATTCTTTCACTGTTCTTTTCATCCTTTTTCTTCAATTACATTTTAAACTTTTTATAGCTATAGGTTAGAAACTGCGGCTAAAAGTAAAACAGAAAACGATTCTCATGATTTAAAACTAGACAGAATAGTTCAGCGAGATTTAATAAAAGCCGTCATTTTACACAATGAAACGATAAAGTTTAGTAATGTAATATAGTAAATTAATGTTATTCGTGCGTGTAAAAAAATTAATAATGCTAACCATTTTCAGCTGTTGCAGTTTATTAGAAGAATCATTTAGTATTTGCATTCTTTTTATCCAATGTATAGTCGTCTGCACACTAGCATTAGGCGCTTACTATGTGAGTACTTCATTATAAAAATAATAATGCTTTTATGGAGAGGATTTAATTTAATTAAAATGCACTGTCAACTTTTGATTAGATATTAGTTTTGCAAATGCGGAAGAATAGCTGGATTTGAGGAACCGAACTTCGAAATCACAATTGATCAGTTCGATTTGATTAATTCCCTAAAAAAGTGAGGATCAACTCGAAGACCAGTCACTATAAGATTTCCGGCATAATGACTTGACTCGATTATACATGTTTTTGAGATATTTATAGGTTTCAAATGTTTGCATTCCTTAAAACGTAAGATAGAATTGCAAAGATGGTTCTTCATATACCACATTGTAAATTGTATAAGGTATATACCTGTACATTTATGATTGTATGATAATGAGGTGATTACTTAACTTAACTTTCAAATAATAGTTATACTGTTCTCCATAAAGCAATCAAGTGTTCAATTTTCATAAAAAACGTGGAGTTTAGTCGTTGTGCTGGGAACTTTGGAGTTTAAGCAGGCGGGGAATCCCCCTATGACAGAATTCTCCGAGGAATTCTCACTATATCTTTTTCACTATATATGAATGCTCTTTCAAAGTGAATAAATATCTTAATGAATCAAAATTTGTTTTAAACATTTCTAATATTTTCTTCAGTATAATGAAACTTTTATATATCATCTGTGAATTGTCACTGCATTTTCTGGGTTCGAATGTATAAGATATAATAACTAGATAATAAGTTTGTTTTTTAGATAGTACAAATATATAATGATGCATACAAATTAATACGATGTGCCGCCTTTTTTCTTGGTACAATACTACATTTAATGTACATACATTGGGTTGGGCAGCAAATAATTGATAGTAGTGAACAAGTATTCAATGCCGCGTAAGTATTTTGCTTTACGATTAAAACAACTCTTTGTAAAATCTGAATCATAGCAATATTTTTGTAATTTTTTTTCTGTTTCAGATATTTCGGCGATTGGTACCTTTCGTCAGTAAATGATCGAAAGCTGACTAATGTTATAATGGTTCGGACACTGTACCCTTCTCAACTAACTGCTGGAAAAATGACTTCCCTATCTATAGCAACTTTTGGAACGGTAGGCTTTTGTATAAGTTTTACTTAAAATATCATAAACGTGTTCTCATTTTAAAAATAATGTTACCGATTAATTGTAGGTCATGAAAACGTCGATGTCGTACTTCACAGTTTTGTTGTCATTAGAATAAAACCAGAATTTTCCATGTCTGCTAAAAAATTAATTAGGAATAAGCTTGAATGTTTTTTCTAAGATTTCCCCTAGGATAAAAATATCAAGGAAGATAATTATTTCTAATTACAAACTATATCTAATATGTACATTCTCAAAAAGAATTTAAATAAATAAATTTTATAGGGTGGACAATATAAAGCACGGAATTATCTTCTATTAAATTTTCATTTAATATTAATAGGACAGGCAAAAATAATTATAAGCTCTAGCTTTACACTATTATTTAAAAATAATTTTTTATAATTGTATTAGCAGCTTTAGATAATGTAATTATCTTAAAGATATTATAAAACCATAAATCTGAATTATAATAATAACAGAATATATATAGAAAATACAGAAATAATATCTTTAATAAAGTTCATTGCACTAATTTAAAAAAAATACAATGTATACTTATTTAATAAAAATAATTTTTAGAAACTTGTTTTAATTCAATGTAATTAATTAATCTTTATATCAAATTGTAATTGAAAATTTCTAGAGAAAATAAACATGAAATTTGGTTTAGAAATTGATTTGCAGCTTTCCTTTTAAATTAAGAGTAACCAGGCGATGCAGTATTTTCTTAAAATACTATAAAAACTACATTTCTTTACAATAATACATCTACTTACTTCGATTGATAAGAATTATCGAAATAATTTAATATTAAGAACATATAAGTAAAAATTTGTTTAATACTCGGTAGACAGAAGCAATAATCAACCGAAGGTATCAATATTACACAAATCCTTGGGCATTCGAATTCTTAAAAGTAATAAGTACACGCCCATCAATTGAGACTTGCTTGGCTCTGTACGCAGCTAAACAATGCTTCCGCAAATCGCTGGCGCGTGTTGCGAATCTGCGATGCATGTGTATGTATATATACACGCGCGAGCGTCAGAGTGGAATGCGCGGCGGCGGCGCGCCGCAAGGAGAAAACACGGCGCCGCCGCCGCCGATGACGACGCCTAGGCGATATCCGTTAGTCGTAGCCGCGCATAGGCGGCCCGCGTCCACTTGTCCCGTTGGCTGCGTCGGGTAGGCGCTCGCGCTTCGAGCCATCCAGCTGTGGCGGCCGGTGCTTCTTCTCCTCGGCCCCTTGCTCATTCTCCTCGTCCATCAGCGTCGACGGCGAGCACGGGGACGAACAATGCCCGACGTCATCGAGGACGAGATCAGACACGTGCTCGCGGGCCAAAGCTCTCGCGTCGCCGACGACCTGTGCGACTACAGCCTGGAGCAGCAGAACGAGACGGCCGGTGAGCGAATTCGAATGTCCACCTGCTCTTGGATCCGCGCGCGCTGTCCTTTTAACATACCTATATAAGTACACTGTCGCTCCGTACGAATTGTGTATATATATTTACTGTTTCCGGCTTCGGCGGCGATTTTTGTTTTTTAATTGCCGACCGCGGCGCTCCGGTGCCCTTCTGCTACGCACCGATGCACTTGCAGATCCTAGCGTGGCCTTTCGGTATGCAAATCGGACGGCATTGCATTGGCATCGGAATATGTGTTGCGAGCCCACGAATGCGTGGACTATGTTGAAACGATGACCGAGGCAGATAGAAGTCGTTGACGGAAACTTTTTTCCTTTCCGCGCCCGCCAGGTTATAATGTGGGTTAATTGAAGGCTTCGCGCGCGCCCGAACGAATCCTTATAGAAAGTATGCTGTTTTGTTACTATTTATGAAGAGCCATTCTGGCTTTGCTTTCTTCGCTCGATTTCTACATCTCGCCGGACGTTTTCTCCGTGGGAATTGGTGAAAAGCGCGCTGCAGTGTTTATATCGATCTTTTTTTTTCTCGCGCACGCTATGTTTTGATGACGCAGTGGTTCTCTTGAAGAGATTTATTATCTTATATGCATCAGGATTTTTATTTTCTTTTTTAGTTTTTCAATTATATTACTTCTTTTTTTTTGTTACACTTTTATATTTGTGGCTTCCTGGTAAAAGGGCATAACTCGCAAGTTTGTTTTATTATAAAAATACATTTTTTAATAGTTTTCGGAAAAATGAATTAAGTGCATTTTTCCTTGCAAAAGGGCACTCAAAAATTAAAAACTCAACCCATAAAAAGTGGAGTCATTTTTTGCTGGGAAGACACAGATATACTTTTCATCCTAGCAAAAAAAAACAATTTTTTTCATTTAAAATTTTATTTATTCATTAATGCAGTAGGAAATTGATAAATTATTTACTTGTTATAATGAATTTTATATTTATGCAGCTGTTAAATCAAATTGCAGGGGATAATCTTAAAATTTAATTTATTGTTTTTTTTATAGAGGCAAATGGAATTAAACCAGCAGTCAGCTCCTCATATGTTCCTGTTTGTCAAAAAACAGTTACATATATTGTTGCTGCTATTTTAATAAATGAACACGATGAAGTTCTCATGATGCAGGAAGCCAAATCGTCCTGTTTGGGAAAATGGTATTTACCAGCAGGTCGTGTGGAACCAAATGAAAATCTCATTGACGCAGTGAAACGAGAAGTATTAGAAGAAACTGGATTACTAATGGACCCTCTGTCATTAATTATGGTTGAATGTGCAAGTGGATCATGGTTTCGATTTGTCTTGACTGGAAATATTGTTGGAGGTAATTTGAAAACTCCAGATCAATCAAATGAAGAATCATTACAGGCTTGCTGGGTCCGAGATGTAACATGCTTGGAACTAAGGTCAAATGATATTTTACCATTAATACAGAAGGGTAGAGACTTAATAAGAAAAATAAATGGCCCTTATCACTCCAACATTCTTCCGGTAGAAAAAGCTAGAAATAAATTGTATTTGCGATTAATTGTATGCATAAAAAAGAAAGCTACGTAAGTAGATAAATATTTTAGTTGTTTATTTACTTTTAAATTCAAAGTATAGTACCAATTAATTTATTCAACAGGAATAGATTGCATGTGTTAATGTCAGAAAAAACAGCACTACATTTACCAGTTTGTGAAATTAATCCTTCAAAAAATTTACACTCTACTCTCCACAGGTTTATGGTGGTAAGTTTATTTATTCTAAAATTATCTGTTTTAAGTATGAATAATTTTTAAATGCCATTACTCTTTTATAGGAAATTTTTGGAGAAGGCATACCACAACATAAACCACACGGTTTGCTATCAGTCGAGTTTAGTGGAACTGGAGAAGGAGATGGCCTTTGTCTGACACTACTTATATCATTTAGGCCCCCTTTAGAAGAAGTTTCTATCAGTGGAAAGTACATATGGCATGAATTACCACAAACTTTAGCAGAAACAATAGCCTCTCGGTTGCCTCGAAACGTGACAATTCCTCTAAATGTTATTCGTTAATCATATCAAAGGCTGTTCTAACAGTCGTAAAATTTAAGTCTTCGCAATATTTAGAAACATAACAAGACATAAATTGCAATTGCCTTAAATTTATCATTAGAATAACTAATATCACTTTTCTGAATGACTTAAAAATCTATAAATGTTTTTTAAATATGTAATTTAAAATTATATCTCTTGTTGAAATAGCAAGTTTCATATCAGTCATAGTATTTTACTAACTTTAACATAAATGGAAATTATTCATGGTATAATGAAATTTTGATAGATAAATGTATATAGTCTATAAATAACAACAAAAGTGCTTTAGCGGAAGAGTGTTGTCATCAAGAACTCCTAAAGATTGATGTGGATATATTCACAAATCAGAAAAAAATGCGTCAAATTTTTTACATAAATAATAAATACTTCAATTAAAGATCATTATTAAAATTAGATTATTCTTTTTTTTTCAATTCTAAAAGTGTTTGGCTGTGACAACACTGGTACTGATGTAAATTTATCTGGAAAGATAACTGTAATAACAGTAATTAAATAGTCAAGTCACATTTCTGAAAATTATTAAAAAATAAGAGTTTTGATAGGAGAGGACTTAAAAAATATTGTACATTGTTATACAATTTTTCTATTAGATAAAACTTATATAGACATTCAAAAATTAATTTATTACACTTATACTCGATTAAAAAAAAAAAAAAAAAATGAATCAATGTTAATTTTTTAAAAAAAGTCTACATTTTTAAAACTTTTATTTTTATTAATTATCAAAGTCATATTAATTACTGCAATATTTCATAACTAATAGATATTAAACTTGTTCAGACATTTGTGTTTAGGATTTTATTTTGTAGACACTTGACTTAAAAATGGAAATTCATTTATTTACATATTATTAATTGTATTTATTTTATTTTGTATTTTGTTAATAAAATATTTTTAATTCCAACTTGTACTAAATTATTTATTAGAAACCTTAAAGTTTTAACAAGAAATAGCACAATTTTATGTTCTTTTCATTTCTCAACAATATATGAACAATTTCCATAAAAAAGTATAAAAAATAGTTAATATACAATGTAACGTTTAACACAGTTCAATATTTACAAAAAGTTAATCGAAAAAATTATTATTTGCAATAAAAGTTATACACTGGCAAATAGTGTTTCTTTCATGTTGAATTGAGCGCGCTAATAATTTATTTAATAACCTTAGACGTTTACTTTTATTTTTAAATTCAGTATTAGATTTCTGAATTTTATTTGGTTTTGTAGTATCTTTGGAAACTAGAGATTCCCTTTGAACACTTTGACTATCATCATTTAATTTTGTACTGTCATTGGGTTCAACTTTTTGGTCACAAGTTGAGGTAATTGTTGCGTTTTTTATATTTACATATCCTAGCTCACTGGGTGCAATATCACTTCTTTGTAATTTAGGTTCCTGAGAAATGAAATTATCAATTTTGGATTTTTTAATTGGTACTTCATCTGGAGGTTCATCTGAATTCAATAAATTAATTTAAAGTACAATTAATTTAAATTTATAAAAATATGCTGTAATTAAAGTGAAAAAAATTGTTACCTGAATTATCAGAATCACTTCCATAATCAGCAACTAAGCTCATGCTAGGAAGAACAGCAGTAGGCTTTTGTATTGGAGTACAGTCTTTGAGTTGTTCATTTATTTGTTCCTCCTCATCTGAAATCTGACATTCATGTTGTACTATTTCATCTATTTCTTCGTCAGATATTTCAACTTTAGACACACTTAATTCTTCCTCAATTGAAGAACTATTTACAAGTGTTTCTTCATTTAACATAGCTGCAAATATCAGTCACCTATTAAAAATTTATTTAAATTTTTTTCTATTTTTTTTGCACCCATTACCTATTCCGGCAAATGGTAATAATCCTCTATAAACTTCTTGTACCCCTGGGTTTTTACAAATGTCTATTTGTAAAGGTTTATTTCGTCTTCTTTTACGATTTTTTCGACTTTGATCTTTTTTCAATGGAATGCCAGTCTTTTGGATTTTATTATGACATTTTATTATTTCACCGCGTTTTTCTTTTTCAAGTCTCTCAGCCTCTTGAAGTTTAATATTAACTGACGTAGGGTATCGTCTTAAAAATGAAAATATTAAAAAATTTATATTGTAATTTTTATTTAATTTTATAAATTTCTTTCAGAAAAAAGAAATTTATTACCTTTTCCTTTCTAATCTCCATTTTTCAATATCTTCATCACTCATTAAATTCTTCATTCTTTGGTACAACCCTGTATAATGTTGCATACTGATGTGTTTTTCAACTATTTTTGGATGTGCAGTGAATGTGCAACCCTCTATCTTGCAAGTTTGGTGCTCTTCTAAATGCTTTTTAAGTATTTCTTCAGAATAAAATTCTCTGTCACAAACATCACAATAAGGAATATTAGGTTCTTCTTCTTCTTCTTCAGAATCAGAACATAGATCATCAAGATCCTCATCATTATTTTCTTCAATTTGCTCATCATTTTCATATAGGTGTGCCTAAAATTATAAAGCAACAACTGGTTTCTAATATAAGCCAAGTTTATTATAACTGAAGCCATTTCAATGAATTTTATAGCAAACTTTTTTCAGAAAGAAACCAGTTATTGTCTGTTTTTAATGTGAATCAAATTTAGGATTAAAATAAAAAATTTGTTCAGAAAACTAGAAAACATGAATAGGTATTTAATGAAATTAATTTTTATTAAATATCGTAATTGTTTTGAATAAGTATACAGGATTTTAAATAAATTTTTTATTCATAAAAAAAAAAAAAAAATCCAAAAGGTAATAAGTTATTTTTATAAATGAGATTGTACAGTTTTTAAAGTTATATGAGAATGGAAGATAATAAACTAAAAATTTAGAAGGTAATAGTACTTGCAAAGTATGTGTTAATATGTTCAGATTGAGTTGACACACCATTTTAAAAATTTTAAAAAGTAAACTTTCAAGCTGTATTTTACTTTATTTTAAATTTTAGACGATTTACAAATTCTGTCGATCAATAAAGGAATACACATTTTTTCAAATTTATAAATATTTATTTTTACAATATATGGACTTTTACAAAAACTTTTGCTTTAAGCCATCCTTTTTTATATATGCAAATGATTTGACGAAAATAATGATTAGCACAAAGAATAAAAATTGTTTAAATTGTGACGAAACTAATTAACTGCAAACTACATACTGTACAGAAATCATTAAAGATAATTGATATCAAACTATACATATATAATTATAAATTATTATAATTACTCTTTTTTTAAATTATCGATTATAAAATAATTTGATGCTCTGCACCACTGGCCAAAGAGCAATTAAGGAGCAAAAAATTCAAAAAATCATGAATCTTATTCTTAGGCCAGTTAAAAGAATGCAGGCATTATAGAAAATCAATTTTAGTCTTAAAATCATAGATTCAAATATTTATTTGCTTGAAAAAAATGATATGCATAATATTAAATAAAAATAATTTGGTATTTATTGCGTATTCTAATTTATTTGTTATTATTATTGATATTTAATATTCATATCAAATAAGCTAGAAATATTGTATACGAGTAGAGTAAATAAATACTAAATTAAAATTTCATGCATACTTCAGTTGATCTAACTTGATATTTTTATCAAACAAATAAACTATTTAAGTTTTTTAAATAGAAAATTTATTTATTGATATGATTTACTACTGCAATGTAATTACATTGATTAACTTAACTAAAAGATGCTTCCAAAATATGGTAAAATCTATATGCAATAGCGCTTTGAATCTAACATTAATAAAGATACATGAAGTATGCGTATGACTTTCTGACTGTAACGAAGATAGATACTAATGCATCTTATTATTATGATTTCAACTATTAACAAAAAGAAGAATTATAAAAATTCAGTCAATCCGAGGTTCTAAAGCAGAGTTTCAATTTCAACCAATTGCTCGAATTATTTACGGAGGAGTAGCCTATAAAGCTTAAGACTCTGCCTGTTCGCTGGAAGGCTTGTTCTCCCCGTTAAGCTCCCCGTTAAGCTCCATTTGCTCTGTTTGCTCAGTTGTGTTCTCAGTTTTCTGAACACTTTCTTTTTCAACAGTACTGTTATCTGCTGTTTTCTGAGCTACCTGTAATGAAAGGAATTTTTAAAACTATTGGTTCTATACTGAAAGAATTTGACTATTTTCAGCCACTACTGCATTGTTCGTTAATATCAACTTAAATATTTTTACACTCTAGGAAGGATAGATGCTTTGATCTTGGACTGCAACAGCTGGACTAAACAAATAGCTTTTTGTATTTAAAATTTTTTAACCAGTGTTTCCTCTCAAGTTCTTTTTTTTGTTAATGCAGTATGTATTTATGTAATTGTTTTTAAAAAAAATATCATGCAATGAATATATTGTAGAGACAAAATAATGGATACAAACATTAATAAACACATTAAGTAATTTTTGTTAATAGTTTTTTGGTTCAATAAATTTGTGTAAATTAAACTAATTGAAACAATTCAAGTGCCTAAAGTGACTTGACCAAAAAAATCATAAATTTTAATTTGGTTGACAATGGATATCCATATATTTCTGCTCTCTACTAATCATTAAATATAAAAAAGCTAATGAGTAAAAAATGTAATATTATGAAAATACCTGTTCAGGATTTTTTGTAAGAAATTCATTTTTGGCATCTCTAATCATGCGGGTGACTTTGTTTCGTAGATCTTTGAATTCCTCCCACTCTTTGGCGTCCTTGTTCTTCTTCGCTTTTGCGTACAGCTTATTTTTTTTCTGTATTTCACTGCGAATCTCATCGGTCATCCATGGCTTCTTCAATTCTAGCTCCTGTGAGATTGGAATGCAGGTGAGCAAAAAGCAGCATGCAGGGAAATTTTATATGACAACAAAGTATTGTGTCAATGTAATTGAATTGAAATTAGCTTAGATATTTTATATAACTATGTATAAAAAATTTGATTATCTGTAAAAAACTAAAATTCCCATTAATCTTACCTCAAGCTTGTTGGATTTTTTGTTATTGTTCGATTTGCCTTTGCCATTGGTGTGATTGGGCATGAACCTGGGCCTCATGTGGGGCAGAGCGTGTGGCGGTAAAACGCCCCTGGGTCCAGGCCTGATGGCGGAACCCCTTGGGCCCATGGGTCCCCTGAGTCCCATGGGTGGCATAGGCGGCATGAGCGGCATCGGCGACATCGGCGGCATCGGTGGCACCGGTAGGCCGAGCATGGGCCCTGGCCCGAACATCGGTCCGAGCGGTCCGCCGTGGTTCCCGGGTCTGCCCATCATGGGCCCCCTGCGCGGCGGCGGCGGCGGCGGCGGGATGGGTCTGCCTCTCGGGGGACCAAACATCGGCGGCATCGGCATTCCCCGGTTCATACCTCCGCGTCCCGGAAGCGGGGGCGGCAGTGGCACCCTGCCGTAGCCAGGCATCGGCGGTCTCATGCCCGCAGGTGGGGCCCTCAAGCCCGTCAGAGGACCTCTGTTCAACGGACTCATATTTTCAGCGCGATAACGCCCTTATATCGCGCCCTAGAGCTAAGTATTCGGATGTCAACGCTTCGTTGGGCGTGTACGTGTAAGCTCGCTTGCGTGGGGACTCGGCTCCTTGCGACCAGTACTGCTTGCGACGCGTACTGATGCGTAAATCGATGTCGCGCACGCGATTCAACGACTGGGATTCTGGGAATACCTACTAATCGATGTTGAGGTTAGGTTTTCGCGGCGTCCTGTACGCACGCAACTGCCTCCTCGATCGATGCGTTTTGAATTTCTACGGAGCGTTTTCGCCTACTGGATACTACCTTTTACGTCTGTAGATCTGCAGTCTTGCTGGAGTACTGCGGGCACGAGCAAACTGTATACTTTTCGCCGAAATTTTCGGCGTAAGTACGACACGCGCGGCACGAAAGGAACTGTCGTACTCGATCACTTGATGGCAGTTCCGACGCAGTCCAATACTGATCCTCTACTGATCGTGTGACGTGTTCGTGACGTCGTGTAGCCTTTGGCAGCAGAGATGAGTAGGGAGATTGCTCACGGCTATGCTTTTCGTGCGACCGTTTGGCAGAACTTTTCGTTCGGCCGAGAC